>JBBEEQ010000007.1:4097953-4361118 GCA_037950945.1 Hypolimnas misippus
AAAGTGATCGCTCAGAACATAACTGGAGTCTTTATAAGGCTGCTAGAAATCGATGCAACCAAATATGCAGTTATACTGCCCTTCTCAAGGTCACAGAGGATATAAGAATGGCATTGGAGAAAAAACACGTGACAGTTTTAATATTGATAGACTTCAGCAACGCCTTTAACGCTGTTAATCACGATTTATTATTAGTACTTCTTGCACAATTTAACTTTTCTGACTCAGTAGTACAATGGTTTTCCTCCTATCTCCGAGGACGTCAGCAAGCCGTTCGCATTGGAAAGAATCACTCTAACTGGTGCGACGTGACTACAGGCGTTCCTCAAGGTGCAATCCTATCTCCATTATTATTCTCGCTTTTTATTAATTCCATTACTGCTAATTTAGACTCACAATTCCATCTTTACGCTGATGACCTGCAACTTTATAAGGACTGTAACGTAGATAGCCTCAACGAAACAATAACTCTCTTAAATAATGACTTACATCGTATCCGGCATTGGTCTGAAACGTTCGGAATTAACGTCAATCCTTCGAAATGTCAAGCCATCATAATGGGTAGCACGAGACAGTTGTCAAAAATTGATTATTCTGCTTTACCCAATATATTGTATAATGACATCGGGATACCCTTATCAGACACAGTTAAGAATCTTGGGGTCATTATTGATAAAAATCTTAGCTGGCATGCACAAATTAATCACATTTCAAGTAAATTTTTCTATACATTACACTCAATGATGCGATTAAAGAATTTTCTTCCCGTTAAAGCTAAGATACAATTAGTTAACGTTCTGTTATTTCCAATATTAGATTATGGTGACATTTGTAACCTGGACTTGAGTAAGGAATTACTAAACAAACTAGAACGATTACAGGATACATGTATACGCTTCATCTTTGGCCTACGTAAATATGATCACATTACACCGTACCGCATGCAGCTCAAGTGGTTATCTGTAAGAGAGCGCAGATTCACACGAATTCTTTGTCTCACATACAAACTCTTAAACGATCCTGACTCTCCTAAATACCTATCAGAAAAATTAATGTTTGCTACAGACATTCATAACAGGTCACTTCGCTCCACTGACAATCTTTTGCTTACGATGCCAACACATCGTACTGGCTTCATGGGTGAATCATTTCATGTCGTAGCAGTACGCCTGTGGAACTCTTTGCCTGTGGTAATAAGAAAAGCTCCCTCGTGCGCCTCGTTTAAGCGTCAAGTTAAACAATTCTACTTGTCTGGAGGCAATAAAGTATCGTAGAAAATCATGACATCATTTTATACATATTTGTAAACTTCCCTTATATTGTTGTCCATTTAAATATATTTATTTAATATGTAGGTATAATTATATGTATGTATATCTGTATATATATGATTTATTTGTTTATTTATGTACGTCATTAAGTATTTATATATTAATTATATTTTTATTTAAGTTAATAATCATTTTATATTCTGTTTTATAATCATAATTATGTATCTTAGTCGTACTTTTCGGTATTAAGTTTAAATACTAATATCATTTTTATCTTCTTTTCTTCTTTTTTTTTTGCACACCTACCTACCACACCTTTCTTGCACGTTTAAGGTTGGCTGGCAGAAAATGCTTTTAGCATTAAGCTCACCTGTTGTACGCATATTGTGCAATAAAGTATTAAATAAATAAATAAATAAATAAACGCCGGTTGGCGCAATTTATTTGATGTGCAACGGAATAGCTTGCGATTTCTTGTGGAGGCGCTGTGCAACTCGCCGGCTATAGTTGAGAAGAATATTACATTGCCTTTTGAACCGATTGCGGACACTGATGCTCGAGCCTGACTAGCAACTGCGGATATATCTGTTTGTCGGATTGTAATGTACAGCTGTTCGCATGACGAGCAGCAAACCCCGAATCCTGATAGCCCCAAACTATGATGAAGCATTCTTTGGTGTATTCCATGTTTGTTTGGTGTATGGCTGACACGCATGACGCGTAAACTTGGCTGGTTGTTAACAATTTACTTAGTATTTGGTTTGTAAGTATTCAACAGTGATAAATAATCAATAACGGTGAGTTATTTAATTTTTAATTGTTTCTGTACAATAAAGAAAAGAATTGTTTCTAAGTATTTGGGGTAGTATTTTAGTTACTTAATATCTAACTGACAATAATATGAAAAGACATGATTACTATATCAGTATACAAATACAGTAAAAATAACTGGTCAAGTGCGAGTAGGACTCGCGCACCGAGGGTTCCGTACAAACTTATAGAAATCTATATAAGACTAACCCATCTACGCCATTTGTGGTCTTCATCATCAGTTCCAACATAAGTTACTATCAAAAATACCTAAATCGGTATAGGTGTACCTATAATATTTGAGGAGTTCCCTCAATTTCTCCAGGATTCCATCATCTGATCCTGACCTGAAGACAATGGGACCACCTTGGAAGTATACCTTTTCGAACAAAAAAAAAAAAATTTGAAAATTGGTACACAAATGGCGGCGTAATCGGCGAACAAACATAAAAAAAAAAAATTAAATTCAAAGTCGAATTGAAAACACTCCTTTTTTAGAAGTCGCTTAAATATAATCAAATATTATGTACATATGGATCACGTCCCAAAAACTATTTTGAAACTACTTAGGAGCACTTTAATTTAAAACACAATCATGGATGCAATCCATGGAAACACAAAATTTTATTTTAAGTACTAATACACCTTATACTTTCAAAAAAGCAAAGTTATAGCGCGATTTAGGATACACCCAGCGCCATCTCTTGACAATTTCAATGAACTAACTTGTTGACTTTGACATTAAGAACATAATTATATTATATTTTATTCTCGATTCGCTTGCGTTGGCTTTGGTTGACAAACGTGTTAGAGAGATTTTGTTGTTTTGTTTCTGGATTTTGTTGTTTATTCACTGTGAAAATAGTTTGTTTTTAACTAATATCGTGTTGTACTAACATTTCGGTTGTGGTAAGTGTTTGTAGTTAGCTATTATTTATTTTTTAAGTAGTATATAAGTATAATTTTTTATAAGTGATTTCAAGCTAATATGGAGGTCGATCGACCTCCTGATCCTCCTGATCCTGGAGGATCAGATAATAATTGCAACCCGTCCTCTCCTCATTCTTCAACCGACTCCCGCAAACGCCCAAATGAAAATGCTTTGACTGATACATCAGCAAAGAAAACATTGGTTCATCCTTCTACCGGTAACCCGTCAATCCAATCCCTATATGTCCATCCCTGCTTTTCCGAAGGTCCCAAAAAATACTCTGGAGATGACAAAGGTCCCTTCATTGTTCAAGTGTCGCGGGAAGTAGTAGACCCATCAGCAGGAACTACTGTGCGGGCTATCAAATTTGGGCAGTTTCTGCACAAAAATAAAATTAGTTCCATCGTTAATGATGGTGTAAAAAACATTGGCCGAAACAAAATATCTGTTGAGTTTTCATCTGCGCAGGCAGCTAATGACTTTTTAAATAATCCTGTTTTAGGCCTTTCTAATTATTCTGCTGTTATCCCCACCTATAATATCACTAGAATGGGTCTAGTAAAAGGCGTTCCCGTGGATTGGTCGATGGAGGAATTTGTCGACTCATTAGATGTTCCCTCTGGCTGTGGTGAAGTTCTGAAAGCGAGACGTTTAAATCGTAAAACATCTAATGAGGGAGTTGTCTCCTGGGTTCCTACGCAGTCTATCGTCCTAACTTTCAGAGGGCAAATGTTGCCTTCTAAAGTTTATTCATATCATACTTCTCTCCCCGTGGAAACCTACAACCTTCCAACCATCATGTGTTTAAGCTGCTGTCGCTATGGTCATGTAAAAACCCAGTGTAGATCTAAACCAAGATGTTATAAATGCGCCCAACAACACACTGGTGAGTCATGTGACGTTGTCAAGGACAATGCCACATGTTTGTATTGCTCAGGCAAACATTTTGCCTCAGACAAGGATTGTCCCGAGTATTCGCGTCAACACTCTATTAAATTAGTAATGGCATCAGACAATATTTCCTACCTTGCGTCCGCTAGATTTCCTCCTGTCCGTAGATCCTATGCAGAGATTGCAAAAGAGATGTTTTCCTCCCCAATTTATATTGCTCCCAGTCCTTCTAAAGCAAATTCCTCTCCAAGTAAATCCGTACATTCCTATCGCCAAACTATAGTCCGTCAGGCCCGTCCCAGAGCTCCTCTTGGAAAAGGCTTTGATAAGCATGCCCACCAAGCCATAATTGGCAACTGCTCCTCATCTACTCCTAATGGTTGTGCCCTTCCTAACAATAAGGACACTCCTCCTTCCAACCAAACCACAAATCTTTTGGAACTCCTTTCCCAAATGATCCTCTCTATAGTCACTTCATGTAGTGACATACCTTTACCGTCCAACGTTGCCGAAAACCTTTCCCAATTAATCCATGTTATTAAAAATGGCCCCAACCAGCTTCCTTCAGTGGAACTGTAAAAGTATCCGACCCAAAAAACATGAATTGCTCTCTATAATCAATCTGCATAGTCCCTCCATTGTTGCCATCTCGGAAACATGGCTAATTCCTGGTTCTCGGTTTCGAGTTCCAGGTTTTTCCTGTTTGAGGGATGACAGGAGTGATGGGTACGCAGGTTGTGCCCTTTTTGTCCGTCATCCAATACCTTACTCCCAAATTCCCCTCCCATCTAACCAACATTTTAATGCTGTTGCTGTTAGATCCCTCAACATTTCTTTTCTATCTCTTTATATTCCCCACCCATCCCCCTCTCTTATTCCTGATCTAAATTCTATTTTCTCTATGCTTCCTCATCCTATCCTTGTTTTAGGTGACTTCAATGCCCACCATACGGCATGGGGCTGCCACTCCTGTGATGGTTTTGCGCTCTTGTTGGTGGATATTATTGATGATGTAAACCTATGCATCCTCAATGATGGTTCGCCGACTCGTAGGGTATACCCCTCACAAAACCCTAAGTCCGCAGTAGACCTCTCCTTATCCTCCCCCTCTCTTGCTTCTCAACTTTCCTGGAAGGTCCTTCCATCCACTTACGGCAGTGACCACTTCCCTATTCTCCTTTCTCTAAATCAAAATTCTACTCCTTCTAATACCCCGAATCCCCTCCTAAAATACTCCCTTAAAAATGTAGACTGGTCTGACTTTGCTAATTCTGTTGATGCCATGTTGGACTGCCTGTCTGATTTGGAAGATGACGAGAATGTCATTTCTTATTATGAAACATTTCTTAAGGCTCTTTTAACTGGGGCAGATCTTAACTTCCCCAAAAAACATTTACCAAAAAAGCGGTTGCTTTCCACCCCCTGGTGGGATGAGGAATGCACCCGCTTAACTACACAACGAACGGAGGCAGAGGATGCGTATTCTCTGTCTATGTCCCCTTCTAATTTTCAAATATACCAACGGTTAGACGCAAAATTAAAGAGACTAATTTCTAAAAAGAAAAAACTTTGTTGGATTGGTTTTTGTGAATCCCTTTCCCCTCGATCTCCTTCTTACGTAGTCTGGCTTAAACTTAAAAAATTTCGTCGTTCCCTAAACTCTGTTAACCCTACCTCCAATAATCCATCTGAATGGCTTCCTGCATCCATTTCAAACGAAATGGATGACCCTTTTTCAATGTCTGAGCTTCAGTGTGCTCTGTCTAGTCTCACTTCCTCATTCCTCTCCTGGAGAAGATGGTGTTCCATATTCTTTTGTTAAAAACCTTAATGAAAAATCTCAGAATGTCTTTTTGAATATTATTAATAAATTTTATTTGTCAGGTGTTATTCCAGAATCTTGGAAGTCTCAGATAGTAATCCCCATTTTAAAACCCGGCAAGAATCCTTCAGATTCAAATTCCTACAGACCC
The DNA here is from genome assembly GCA_037950945.1 of Hypolimnas misippus. Taxonomy (NCBI): domain Eukaryota; kingdom Metazoa; phylum Arthropoda; class Insecta; order Lepidoptera; family Nymphalidae; genus Hypolimnas; species Hypolimnas misippus. Next base: position 4,103,830 of record JBBEEQ010000007.1, read on the forward strand.
ATTGCTCTGTCTTCAACTTTAGCGAAAATAACCGAGCATATCTTAAAGAATCGTTTGGAATGGATAATGGAAAGTAGAAATATTCTCTCACCCTCTCAATTTGGCTTCCGAAAGGGTTTGAGCACTATCGATAGTCTCAGCGTTATTACAACAGATATTCGAATTGCCTTTGAAAAAGGAGAGTACCTTGTGGGTGTTTTTCTGGATATAGCTTCTGCATATGACAATGTTCTCCTCCCATCACTCAGGCAAAAATTGCACCAGCTGAGTATGCCTCCGAGGATGATACACTTCATATGTAATCTGCTTTTTTGCAGATCAATAGTGGTAAAACACCAAAATACATCTCTTCCCCCCAGATTGGTCTGGAAAGGTCTCCCCCAGGGCTCTGTCCTCAGCCCTCTGCTTTACAGCATTTACACTCATGATCTCGAACTATGTGTTAATAATTTTTGCAACATTTTACAATATGCTGATGACATTGCAATTTATTATCGATCAAATTCAGTAGAAGATATTACATTTCGTCTCAACTCTGCTTTGCATTATCTTGGCCAGTGGCTGTCTGATCATGGCCTGTCTCTATCGATAGCCAAAAGTCAGGCAGTTGCATTTTCTAGAAAGAGAATGGTTCCTGTCTTCGATTTGTTTTATGGGGATCAACGTATTAATTTTGTAGATAAGGCTAAATTCTTAGGAGTTATACTCGATAACCGACTGAACGGAGTTTCTCATTCAGAGTACATCTTAAAAAAATGTGAAAAGGTATTAATGTTCTACGTGCCGTATCAGGCGTTTGGTGGGGAGCTCACCCATACTCACAAAAACTCCTATATAATGCTATAGTTCGTAGCCATATGGACTATGGGCTTTTCGTTTTAGATCCTATAAACAAATCAGCATCTGAAAAGCTGAACAAAATTCAATATAAATGCCTTAGAATCATTCTGGGTGCTATGAAATCTACACCTACGAATGCTCTACAGGTTGAATGCGTTGATGCGCCCTTGCAAATAAGGAGACAGTATCTGTGTGACCGGTTTGTCGGCAAGACGTTACAGCTTTCTTCCCATCCTCTCTGGTGTCGTTTAATCGAACTATCCCAAATTCAGAACCCTAACAGGCCCTTATCCTGTCTTCTTAATAGCTTCCTCCATTTTACCAAACTACCAAGTCCTTGTGTTCAACTTCCCATGAATCCCCTTTTTTCTATCCCTTATAAGGCCCTTGTTCATCAACCTCCCGTAGTAACCAATCTTGGATTTGTCAAAGGTTCACCTGACACCGTATCTCTCTTTAATAGAATTTGTCATCAAAATTGGTCAGATCATCTTCTCATATATACCGATGCGTCTAAACTCTCCCCGGAAGGCTGTGTTGGTGCAGCCTGCTGGATCCCTAAATTCAAAATTATTTTACAATTTAAATGTCCGCCTGAATCATCAGTCTTCACTGGTGAGGCGATCGCCTTATTGGAAGCCATCTTATATGCCCACTCCCATGACTTAAGACGGACTGTTATATTGACCGACTCCTTAAGCTGCCTTTTAGCCATTAAGGAAAACCCATTTCGTAGTAGAAAGAGGTATTTCGTTATTTTAAAGATTAGAGAGGCCTTGTTCTCGTGTCATCGGAAGGGATTGCAGGTCTCGCTAGTTTGGATTCCCAGCCATTCCGGAATCCCTGGCAACGAATCTGCTGATTTGTGTGCTAAGTCCGCCATCCAACTCGGTTCCCTAGATCATTTCAAAAATTTCCCTCAAGATCTGTGTGCTATCGCGAATACTCGTATGGCTAAATCTTGGACATCATTTTGGAATTCATCAAAATCGGTTAAAGGTAAATATTATGCCAGTCTGCAGCCTGAAATTCCAAGACGCCCTTGGTTTTTTCTTTTTAGACGTGCTGACCGCTGGGTGACTTCTACAATATGTCGTTTACGTCTTGGTCATGCGTGCACTCCTAGGCACCTTGCAAAAACTAGGGTACGTGACCACTCGCTTTGCGAATGCAGCTTAGACGAAGGTTCCCCATCTCACATCTTATTTAATTGTCCTAGACTTCTTCATCCCCTCTATGACGTCCTTCCCGCTAAAGTCCCTCGTCCTATCAATGTAGACTGTTTATTAATGTTTGTGTTTAGTCCAATGTGTCCGTTTTTGCGTAAATTTATAAAAAGTAATAAAATTAAGTTGTAAATAAAGTGTGTGATTGTCTTAATTAAATTATAAATATTTATATAATGACGTGTATTTAATTTATTTAATTATATTCGTGTTGTTTTAGGTTAAGGACTAATAATAAAATTCACACTATTTTAAGGTGTTTTCCAAATTTAATTAAGGTTGGATACTCGACCCCACCGAACAATCTCCATCGTGTTTTCTCCACTCCACGTGACATTGGCGAAATAATATGTGCACAATTGGCACAACTAAAAGCCACAAAACAAAATAAAGAAGAAGAAGTATATTTTATTCTCGTTTTATTTTTATTTATATTCTACTACACTCCACTACCCCTGCACTACGTTCGTAAAATATTTAGATTTACATTATCAATCAAAATATCAAAATATATATTAGTGTTGCCAAGACGAAAATAAGTAGTCCTTAATTCGAACAAAACTAATTGTTTAATTATAAATAACTAATTATAATACTAATAACCAGAAGACTTATATGTGTAGATAAAGAAATAAAGTAAATAACTCGATCTGTTTGTAAATCAAATCGCGTGAAGCTCTTATATTGAATGTTAATTACATAATGACGTTATAAATCGACGATAAAACTTTTAAATGAAAAGTTTATTTTATTATTTTAGCGCGTTTAAATAATAATTAAAATAAAAAATGAAAAATTTTATTACTCGAGCGGAATTATATCACAGTTAATGTCATAATGATCTAATGGATGGCATTAGCTGTACGCTACAACGCGCTATCATTTTGTTAGCTGTGATATATAGATTGCATTGCGTTGTTTATAAAGGTTTGCTGCTTTTTAATGTTTTCGTATTGATACAAATTTCTTCTCAGTGTTTGTAAAATTGTTTTTTTGACCATGGTCAACTTCTATGTTAATTTGTTTCAAGTACATATAATTTTAATTCTAAGATTAATATATTTTCCGCTTGATCAATTTACAACTTGATACATTTACGCGTTCCTGAGAAAAAGGTTGAAAGACAGACGTACAGACTGACAGACACACGAACAGAAATTTACAGTTTTCGGATTTTTTACCTTTATGTATACTAAAGGACCTTGTTCCTGGCCAAGTTTCATAATGCTAGGTCAATAGGAAGTACCCTATAGGTTTTGATTCCCTTGCGAAAACGTTAAAAACGCTAAAATACTTAAAATATGTGATATAAATGACCGTATCTTTGATTGCGTTAACTTAGAAGTTTGATTTTTTCACAGCTCTTAGTAATTACAACTCTGAGTACTTGACGTTGATAAAAATTTGTTACCTTCACGCGTTTCTGAGAAAAAGGTTGAAAGACAAACTTACAAACAGACAAACGTACATACAAAAATTTACAGTTTTCAGATTTTTTCCTTTATTTGTACCATAAGATCTTACCTCTTGCCAAATTTCATCGTGCTAGGTCAATGGGAAGTACGCTATAGGTTTTGATTCCCTTGCGAAAACGCTAAAATGGTCAAAATATACGACATATTTTCCATTATCTTTTGATTGCGTTGACTTAGAACTTTAATTTTTCCACGGCCGCATGTTATCGTAGACTTGAGTATATGATATTAATTTCAACATGGTACGTCCATGCATATCTGAGAAAAAAGGGTTGACAGCCCGACAGACAGACAGACGGACAACAAAGTGATCCTATAAGGGTTCCGTTTTTCCTTTTAAGGTACGAAACCCTAAAAATCATCGTTATATCAACATACTGCCTTGTATGCCGTTATATGTTTCAGATATGAAACAATTGATCGCTATCAGTAGCAGCTACTAAAGAGCCTACGAAGTTGGTGCGGTACAGCCTCGAGCAGCGTGAATGAACTGCGTCGTGTTCATAGTTCTTATAACCTTTTACTCAGATTGCATTTGAAGTTTAAATTAACTTTTTGAATAGTAGGAAGTTAAAGGAAGCATATGTACACTGGTACAGCCACAATAGCTTCGTTAAAAGTTTGATTTTATTTTTGAGGGCAATGTTGTAAATGATGACTTTATTTTAAAAATAATATTAATATAGATTGAATTGACTCTACTCCTTTCTTAAACTTATTGTAAAACAGGATAAAAGCGATTTTGCGTGTACCTGATCATTAAGTTCCTTTGGAGATTGATATAGATAGCTGTGTTGCTAGTATTGACATAGGCCAATTACAACAGGTATAGTAAGAGGAAGCAAAACGAGTGGACTTATGGCGAATCCTGTCACCGGGGTGATCTCTTCATTTGGTAAGCAGTTTTCATTTTTGATTGTGGAGTTGTTATCACCTAGTTAGTGAATATATCTCTTTCAAATTTGTCGGTAATATACGACATGTAATTATTATTTTGACAGGTGAATTAGAAATTGAATTAATAGATTCTTGCCATATATTGCAACACCCAGTCTGTCTGAGTAGGGATGAATGATTAATACACAATGGGTGTAATGAATTATTATCTTTTATTAGACCTATTAAGCCCCTTTTTCATATCCAATATTATTAGAAACAAATGCTTGTATAATAATGATGATGATATAATTTTATTATTGATTAATGAATTTCTTTACTTGAAAATATTACTCGTATGTGTCTGTGTGAATGTGTGCATTTGAAGTTTATGATGGTAAATGTTCTGGTTGGATCTGAATGGTGGTGGCTATTACGGTTTTATTCTGGATGTCTTTACGGCGTGGAGGCCATTGTGAAAATGTAGACATAGGATGTCTTTACGGCGTGGAGGCCATTGTCAAAATGTAGACATAGGAAGTCTTTACGGCGTGGAGGCCATTGTGAAGATGTAGACATAGGATGTCTTTACGGCGTGGAGGCCATTGTGAAGATGTAGACATAGGATGTCTTTACGGCGTGGAGGCTATTGTGAAGATGTAGACATAGGATGTATTTACAGCGTGGAGGCTATGTGGACGATGTTGACATGGAAGGGAAGTTGTTTCAACAGTACGGAGTTGATTTAATGTCCGGTTTGAAGGTTGTCTAAACGATAAAGAACGAGTTAGCTGTTTTAATAGTATAGAGATAAATTTGTATATGGTATGGAGACTATTCATAAGAGGAGATGAAATTAAAGGCTATTAAAATTAATGTTTGACGTATGTTGTATGGCTGAACATTTTAATGTGTTTTGGATGAGGTTATTAAAATTACCAAAGTAAAGTGAAGTCCTGACGCCTTCACTTTGTCAGGAGTGGCCGAACAGTCTTACCCTAAATTTTATTTGTGTCTTTACAGATCACGTAAACATACATCCCTCTACACCACACGAGGATTATTAATCGTAAAATAATTATTTTGTCTTTCTATTCAAAAGTGACCTACTCAGCATTGTAAGACTATAATAAAATTGTGTGAAATAGTAATACGTTGTTTTGTGCTCGCATTTAACCCTCATGACGCCCACTAGAACTTTGCTAATTACTGATGATGTCGATGAGAATGAGATGAGAATATATATATATATATATTTTTCATACATCACTATATATATAAGGAGTTCGACTCTATACTGCGGTCATTCAAATGGGAGGTTCGGTAAGTGTAACTCATCACATTCCGCATAAAAAAAAAATTCCCAAAAATAGTTTTTAAACATTTAAAATATTTAAATATTCGAGCTCCACTGTTCGTGCGCACGCATTACACTATCTAAGGCGCGCGCAGCACAACTTCGGTTTACACTTACCTCGTAATGAGTAAAAGTGGTCGAGTCCATAGCACCTACCAATACGCAATCCGTGAGTTGCATATAAGGTTTGATACTCATGTTTCGAGTCATCCATTTAGTGTATCGTAATACTTTAATTTTCTTTTACACAACAACCGCATTTAACTCACTGTATCACTTAACACAAACCTTTAAAAACATAAACACTTTCTGGTGGACACACGAGTGTAAACGCGCGCGAAAGATAATTTAACAAAATAGCTAGGCGGGTCACTGATCTCAGTCAGCTGTGGTTAGGTCATTGACCTACGGTACCTAACTAATACGTCTAATTACCTCAGGTATGATTCAAATTTACCGTCACACTTGACCAGGCTTCCGACTGGCAAAGTAATTCTTCAACATCTCGTAAATAAACTTAATTGAATTTATTATATTACATGCGAAGGATTTCAAAAATTAATCACGTAACATTAAAATCAAAACGTGTCAAAACAATTTGGCGTATTTAAAAATTAGAATCATCTCATTTAATATTTCAGAAACAAACTGACGAGCGTATAAATAAGAATTATTAATAACTGTGTTGCGACATTTCGCTAACATAACATTTTTTTAATACCTTAAACAAGCCTACTTAAAAACAAAAAAAGAAAATTAATCATTCTTCTAATAATTATTAAACAAGTACATAAATATCACACGCGATCACAATCACTAGACACTCAAAACTAAATAAAAACAGATCATCTGTCTATGGCATTACGAAGTATTCGAGTCTCAACGTACCATTTCAGATAGAAAACAAACACTTTCGAGTGTACACACAAACCACGAGTCAAATTGTGTTCGAAAGATAAGCGAACAAAATCACTAGGTAAGTCACTGACAAAAGTCAGCTGTATGGACCTACCAAACTACGTACAACTACGACATTACTTAACTTTACCTAAGTATGATTCGAATTTTCCGTCAAACTTCACCAGGCTTGAGATTGGCAAATTAATTGTGACATCATGTTAATTAACTTAATGAAATTCATAAAAACATATAACAAAACTGAATAACGTCAAGGCGGGTATTAAAAATTGATCATAGCCTTCAAATAAATAATCTATCACAACAATTAGGTGTGTTTGAAAATTGGACTCATCTCTATTTATAATAATTATTATACTAGCCTCCGCCTGCTACACACGCGTGGTATGTTGATAAAAGTAGATAGAATAGGTAGTCTATGTGTTGTGTGCAGTAAGGTTGACTTTCGCTTGTACTTTATTGTCAATACAAGAAAAATGCGTACGGTACGTACGGTAAAGATTTTATTGCAACTGACTTTAAAATATAACAAACATCGTACTTATTATACGCCAACATACCGCCCACCAAAAGGGCTATGAGACCTTTTACAATACAATTTAAATTTTATCGTTGCATCTAATGATGTAAATAATAAATATAATATATGTTATGTTCAGTCTTTACCACTTAATTTTACAATTATTAAATATATATTGACAAAAATAACAAATCTATTGAATTTTAAAAATCAATTATTCATAATTGGCAGAGGGCATAATTTAGTTATAGATCGTTTTACAACATTACAACCACTCTTAACACTATAAACTCGCGTCATATTATCCGATCCAGGATGCTTGTTCACAATGCGCCCTAGCATCCATTTCCCAGGAGGCAGATTATCTATTTTTATTAAAACTATCTGGTTAATATCCAACTCCTTTTCCCTTTTAAGCCATTTTGGCCTCTGTTGGAGTCTCGACAGGTATTCCTGTTGCCAACGATGCCAAAAGGGTACTAATTTTCTCGTATATTGCCAACGAGAAAGTAAGTAAATATATTTGAACATCTTTTAAACTAGGCGATGGTATATTTATAGGTGCCTCGCCGATTAAAAAGTGTCCAGGAGTAAGTGGTTCTACATTTTCAATATCGGTGTCATCAATAGGGCACAAGGGACGTGAATTTAAGCAAGCTTCGATTTCGCATAGTACTGTACACATCTCTTCGAAAGTCAAATTTGTCGTTAATATTCGTTTTAAGTGTCCTATAGTGATTTTGATTAAAGAAAAAACACGAAAAAACAAATTTAAAAGTGTAAAATCACAACAATAATTTGTGTGTTCGAAGAATTGTTAGTTAAAGTTACCCACTTATTTTGATAATACATCAGTGTGTTTCATCTAGTGTAACATACGAACATTAATTTTGCGTCAATCGTCATATTAAATTGGTTCTGTGGATTATAGCTGACAAAATTCGCCGAGGAAACCGAGTTCGATTCCAACACCACACGATAAATAAAATTTTAAAATTTATTTATATTTTCTTTCAAGAATGACGAATGAATGCTCATAATGCAAAAACAATGTTCTGGTTAACCAGAAAAGATTAAAATACACTATATGTCACTACACACTAGATGTCAATCGCAGTACCATATGGAATGTATCACTAATAACAATCAATCGGTACCTAGAGTACAGTGGGTTTGCAATTCATGTACAAAAAGTGCTCGTAAAGGAAGTGAAGGTATTACTACCCCACCAATACAAAATAAAAATTTACCATCTGAAGCAAAATCAATAAATATGAGTGAAAAAACAAACGCTAATGAGGAATTTCTATCCGCGATTAGACATGAAGCGGACGATATAATAAAAAATTCTGTTAGCAATGAATTTAAAAAAATCAGAGAAGATTTAAATGGTATACAGGCTATAAAAGATTCTATCGATTTTTTTTCAAGTCTATATGAAACTGTTAAGAATGAATTGGATGAGGTCAAAAAGAATATTCTACAATTAAAAAAAGAAAATATAGAACTACGCGAGCAAGTACAGTCATATGAATTAAAGGTTGATATTATTGATAAAGAGATGCGGTCTAGTAACTTCGAGATACATTGCGTACCAGAATATAATAATGAGAATCTTGTTAAATCTGTAGAACAAATAGGCAAAATTATTAACGAACCTATTACTCAAGGAAGCATCGCAAAGTGTACACGAGTAGCTAAATTAAATAAGAAATCTTCTCGGCCACGGTCAGTATTAATAAAATTTTCAAGTCCCCTACAACGTGATCAATTTCTAGCTGGAGTTATAAAATTCAATAAGTCTAACCCTACGGATAAGCCAAATAGCTATCATCTTGGAATTTCCGGAGAAAAGCAACCAATTTTTGTTTCGGAACACTTATCAGCGAAGTCCAGGGGTATATTTGACGGGGTGACGAAACGGAAATATATACTCGTACACCCGAAAATCACCATCTAGTGACGCTATACTAATTAAGAGTAAAGATTTTTTAAAAAGCCTAAAATAGTATAATTGTAGGAAATTATTTTTTTAATAATTGTACTTTAAGAATAATTTGGTAAAAATGGTTTCACTCAATATCTTTTACCAAAATATTTGAGGTATAAAGTCTAAAACACAAGATGTTTTTTGTAAAATATTAAATTCTGATTACGATGTCTTGGTATTAACGGAGACGTGGTTAAATAGTAACGTGTTTAATAATGAGATTATCGATGACAGGTATTTTGTATTTAGGCGTGATAGAGAATCCTGTAATTCACATAAGTTGCAAGGAGGTGGTGTATTAATTGCTGTATTAAAAAAATATAAATGCTATAGAGTAAATTCATGGGAAAGTACATGTGAGGACTTATGGGTTAATATAATATTAGGAACTGGAGAACATGTGAAAATAATTTCTATTTGTGCCGTATATATACCTTCACCATTACAATATGCTTTCTTAGAATCATTTACTAATAGGACATCAATCAATATAACCGAACAAGATAATACATTAATAATAGGTGATTTTAATATACCCTCAATAAAATGGATTAATAATACAGACTCAAATAAATTAATTGCAGAAAGACATGATATTAAAGCAGGCAATCTATTGCAGGATTTTATGTCAGAACATACTTGCACCAGTTTAATAATACTCGAAACACTTATGGCAAGACATTAGATTTAATATTAAGTAATATAGATGAAGTAGACGTAGGCTTTAGTGATTACTTCTTAGGCCCGATAGATAAACATCATCCATCATTGGAGATAAATGTTGCTATTAAAACATATAATTATTTTTCATTTAAACCTATTTTGAAGCCAAACTTTTGTGCCGCAGACTACGAGTTAGTAAATCTTGCTTTAAGCCAAATAAATTGGGACGATTTTTTTCAGCATTGTAGAGGCGTTAATGATATGAACAAATTATTTTATAAGGAATTACGTAAAATAATAGAAATTCTTATACCTAAAGTTCAGAATAACCAAAACCATAAATATCCACACTGGTACTCATATAATTTAATGAAACGGTTAGTAGAAAAATATAAATACAGACTGCTATACAAAAAATATAAAAATCCATTAGACGAGATTACATTTAAGCTACTGAGAGAAAGATGTGATTCATGCTATAATAACTATACTCAAAATCAGTTGAAAACGCTATAAAAAATAATCCTAATGACATTTAATAATTCTTCATTTACTAACGAAACAGAAATATGTAATCAATTTGCTACATATTTTAGTTCAATTTATGGTACAAGTAAAAATGAATCAAAAAAATGTAATACCACATCAAATATTACGATTCCAATTTAATTGACAGATTTACTGATGAAAAGGATATTCTAAAAAAACTACAAAATATAGATTGTAATAAAGGGGCAGGTCCTGATCAGATACCTCCCTTTTTCATTAAAAAATGTGCATCCACCTTAGTTAAACCATTGCAGTTGATATTTAAGCAATCAATAATTGAAGGAGTTTTTCCTTCATTTTGGAAGGAAACCATTGTTATACCTATATATAAAGATGGTAATCGTAAAGATATATGTAATTATAGACCAATTTGCATCTTATCCGTTTTTGCAAAAATATTTGAATCCATGATCTGTCCTTTTCTAAACTGGCATATTCAATCAATAATGAGTGAAAATCAACACGGATTTGTTAAGGGGAGATCTACAGTATCAAATTTAGCATTATTCGTTGATGATGTATCAGAATTAGTTGATAAAAATACACATATTGACTGTATTTACACAGATATATCGAAAGCATTTGATACCGTTGACCACTTTTTATTAATTGAAAAGCTTAAAGTTTACGGTATTCCACAATTTTTACTTGTTTGGTTAAACTCTTATCTGCGCTGTAGAAATTTGAAAGTAGTAATAGGTGGTTTTCAGTCAGAACCTTTTGTAGCCAAATCGGGGGTCCCACAAGGATCACGCCTCGGTCCAATATTTTTACAATTTTTATTAATGATATACTAAAATGTTTTGATTAAAGTCAATGTTTTTTTTATATGCGGATTATCTGAAATTCTTCAAGATAATAAAATGTATAAAAGACTGAATATTTGCAACAAGATCTCCAAAGCCTTTTTGAATGGTGCAGAAAAAATTGTATAAATTTGAATAATAAAAAATGTTTTAAAATAACTTTTTCAAGGAAAATTAATAATATTATTTATGATTACTCTATCGATTATTATACTTTAGCACAAGTTGATCAGATAAGGTATTTAGGGATCTTGGTAGACAATAGGCTCAGTTTTGTACCACACATCGAAAACATTGTAAAAAAATCATTAAAAATAATGTGGTTTATCATTCGAAATACAAAAAAATTTAAAGATTCCTTTAGTAGATTGGTTTTATTTAACTCTCTAGCTAGAACCAGCTTAGAATATGGAGCAGTTGTCTGGACCCCTCATTATAACATACATAGTGATAGAATAGAAAGAGTCCAAAAGAGATTTTATCGTTATACAAGCTTTAAAGATAATGTTTTAAATAGTAATCCAACCTATAAAAGTCAGCTTAATCCTTATAGATAAGTCGATCACTTATGAACCGTATAAAATTAATCCAACTCTGTTTTTTATACAAAATTATTTCAGGTGGTATAGATTGCCCTAGTTTACTACGCAAAATAAATATAGTAGTTCCAAGAGCGGGAAGTCGGTTAGTAAATAGACCAACATTTAAGAGTAGGCTTTCCAGAACTAACTTGGTATTGTGATCACCTGCAACAAGAATGATGAATCTTTACAACAATGTTAATTTAGATGTAGACATTGATATATTCTCAAATACGCTACATTAAAAAAAAAAGAGTTAAAAAAATATTTTACAAATAACCCTGCATAATTTTTTTTCTTTTGATATGTATAGATAGACAGATAGATACGAGTATAAGTAGTTAATAACTTAATGTAATTTAAGCTTTTAAATTATTTTAGATTTTTTTTTACTTTTATTTGTATTAATTTGTTTTATTACCTTTTAATACCATAATTATTTATTGTTTTTATTAATGGTTTATACTAGTATTTATTGTTAAAATTAGCGAGTATAAGTAGTCTTATAAGTTTACTTCTGTACATGTTGAGTTAGCCTTTAAGTGTAATATACAAAACGAGACTCCGTGTTTATTGATATTTTAATTAATATTGTAAGAATGTTTGTATATTCGTTGGCTTCCTATTTTAATAAATAAATAAAAATAAATAAATAAAAAATAAATAAGTGGTGTTTGATTGATTTTACACCTGCCTTCCACAGTCCTCCAAAATTTGGACTGTAAGCAGGTATAAAATGCTATTTTATTCCTTCGGCTGTTAGTTTCTCAAGAATCGACCCATTTAATTCTAATTTGGATTCTTCCCAAGCATTAATAAGTTCTTTGTTGGCTCCTATAAAGTTTCTGCCCTGGTCAGTCCACAGATCTGAACACCTTCCTCTTCTGCCAACAAATCTTTTAAACGCGCCTATAAAGGCTTCAGACGACATGTCTCCAACGTATTCCAAGTGTACAGCTTTCGTGGCTAGACATATGAAAATTGCTATATAGCCTTTAAATGTTTTTGACCCTCTACCCTTAGACATAAGTGTCTGGAATGGTCCAGAAAAATCTACTCCGCTATACAGAAACGCTCGAGCTGGAGTCACCCTTTCCTTTGGTAAGTCTCCCATAAGCTGATTTCGAACAGTTGCACTGTGTCTAGCGCATATCAAACAATTATGTATATAAGTTTTAACTAAATTTTTAGCTTTAATTATCCAATATCTAGAACGTATATAATCAAGCATTAGCTGTACTCCTTCATGCAACGTCGCAGTATGAGCTTGCGCCACAATTAGTTTTGTTAATGAATTTTTGTTGTCTAAAATTATTGGATGTTTTTGTTCTTCATTTATGTTTGCATGTTTCAATCGTCCGCCCACCCTGAGAATATTGCTTGCGTCTAAATATGGGTTAAGCGACTGTATATGTCCCCTTTTTAAATTTTTATTATCTTTTAATATTTTTATCTCTTTGTTAAATATTTTATTTTGTACTATTTTAATACAAAATAAAAGTGCTTCTCTAATTCTTCTTTTGATATGGGACGTTGCACTCCACTATTCTTAAGTAAAATTTTCTTGGTATTTAAAAATCTTTTGCAGTATGTAAGTACTCTTAACAACTCTAAAAGATAATCAAATTGTTCAAAACATTCACTTAAATCTTCTTTATCTTCATTTTCAATTGTATTTATTTTTAAATAAGTTTGAATTATTTTTATCCATTTTTCTTTCAACATGTGTACATAAATTTTTCGGTAAAATAACTAATATTTTCTTCTGTAAGCCACTTGTGTCCTTTCCGCCAAAGGTGGCAATTGTTTAAATCTTGTAATAACATTCCTCGGGAAACTAAATCGGCTGGATAATTTTTTGTCCTAACGAAAGTTTGCCATCTTGTAGGATCACCACGTAACCAAGACAATACTACTGTGGAATCAGTCCAGGCGAAGATTTGATTTCTGTTTATTCTAGTAGCTTCTTCGATTTGCTTTAGTAAAGTTGATAATAAATAAGCACTACAAAGTTCCAGGCGTGGAAGAGAAATAGGTTTTGTGGGAGCCACCCTACCTTTGGCTGCTATAATCCCAGTGGCATATTTACCATCCTCATTCCGGACTCGTAAGTAAGCTACAGCCCCATATGCCTTTTCAGATGCGTTGCAGAATCCATGTACTGAAACTCCGTCAACCATATTTTGTGAAGTGTTTAACCATCTTGACAGGTAAGTATTATTTAAATTTTTATGACTATTTCTTATTTTTAACCACTCATTTTTTATTTCAGGTGAAACTTCTTCATCCCATGCAGTCCCGTTAAGCCACAACTTCTGAATAATATTTTTTGCAGGTATTATTGCTGGAGCGAGCCAACCCAAAGGATCAAACAGACGTTGGATTTCAGCTAAAATGATTCTTTTTGTTATTGTTTCAGAAATAGGAGGCAACTGAAAATCATATGGGAATAGATCATTTCCCATGTTCCACATAAGACCCAACGCTCTGATTGTTCCATCGACCCTGATGTTAATCTTGACATGACTACTTCGCTCTGATTGTTCAAATTCGTTCAAAAATTTAGCACTATTGGAAGCCCACTTTTGCAGTTTAAAACCTCCCTTTTCTAAAATACGTTTTATGTCCTTCGCTGTATTTATAGCGTCTTCTACAGTATCTTGTCCAGACATCAAGTAATCCATAAAAAAGTCTCGTTTAATAATATTTGCAGCCTCGGGATTAAAACCACCTTCATCGATGGCGACTTGATTTAACGTTTTTACTGCCAAATACGGAGCACAAGAGGCCCCGAACGTTACTCGAAGGAGGCGATAGTGCTCGTTTTCACGTTTATCCACGTTGTCTCGCCAAAGTAATCTTTGGTAATCAGCATCCTCTCGGGTTACTAATATCTGGCGATACATTTGTTGAATATCAGCAATAAAACATATTCGTTTTAAACGCCATCTAAATATATTTTTCCGCATATCCTCCTGTAATTGCGGTCCTACTAATAACTCGTCATTTATCGAGATATTATTTTTTCCCTTGCATGAGGCGTCAAATACGACCCTTACTTTGGATGTTTCTTTGTCTTCTCTTATAACTGGATGGTGTGGTAAGTACACGGAAGGATTGTTCATTTCATTTACTGGTACTTTCTCCATGTGAATTTTCTCTATATATTCATTAATAACCTTGATATAATCCTCTTTTAATTTTAAATATTTTGTGAAACGTTTTTCTAACATCTGTAATCTTTTTATAGCTATACTTCGTGTTTCTCCTTCTGTTGATAATAGTTTTTCCGTCTTCTTTGGTAATGTCACAATGTATCTTCTAGTTTTTGTTCTAGAATATGTTGAGTTGTATAAATCTTCACACAATTTTTCTTCTTTAGTGTATTCGTTTTTGTCCGATGGTTCTAATTCCCACATTTTCTTTAACATGTTTTCTACATCAAAGTGATGATGAGTGACTACAAATTCTTCTGAAGCTATGTGCTGTGAAATGTTTCCAAACAGTATTCACCCTAGTTTTGTATTTAGTGCACACGGAGAACCAGGAGGATCTCGTATTATATCACCTCCGACCCTACGTTTATAAGCCGCAGGTCCAAACCAGCCGCCCAGTCGAGAAGCGTCACTCCCTTCGGATCGTCCCTAGAGTTACCCCAAGCTCTGGCGTGGGCATTGAAGTCCCCCAGGACGATCAGCGGACGGGCTGGCGGACTTTTTTTTTATATAATAGGGGGGCAAACGAGCAGATACCTATACGAGCATAGTACCACCTGATGTTAAGCGGTCACTATCGCCCATGGACATCTGCAACACCAGGGATGTTGCGGGTGCGTTGCCGGCCTTTAGTGAAAAGATGTCTATACACTCGACGCTTGAAAACCCCCAAATTATAGCGCTCAGGGAAAACCTCAGGAGGAAGATCATTCTACAGCTTGCAAGTACGCGGGAAAAAGGACCGTGAAGCCCGCACTGTGGAAGATGACCATGCATCCAGGTGGTGTGGATGATATCGAGTCCTGAGGCGAAGGGTGCGATGGTAAAAGCGAGACGGTGGCACCATGTCAAAGAGTTCGTCAGAACACTCCCCGTTGTACAGACGGTAGAAAACACTCAGAGAGCCAACGTCTCTCCGTACATTTAAAGGTTCTAAACCGTCTGTGAGATTGGGATCGTCGACAATGCGAACTGCCCGGCGTTGGATGGAGTCAAGTGGTTGGAGCTGGTATTGGGGGGCACCTGCCCAAAGGTGGGAACAGTACTCCACATGAGGACGGACCTGAGCTTTGTAAAGCAGAAGTCGATGTCCTGATGTGAAGTACCGCCTCGCCCTGTTAAGAACCCCAAGTTTTTTGGCAGCCAGACTGCGTTCGCAGATGCCTATGGTCGGAGAGCACTTGCGTGCGGTGGCAGGGGGAGTCGGTCGTGGACCTTACATGGGCGACTCCTCCTGCGATTCGCATGCTCTCGGGATGGCGTGTCGCTGAGGAGGTGGTCACACTATCCGACCACCGCCACATCTTTTTCAATGCGGCTATCCGCCATCCCGACCGATCCAGCCGTCGTCGAAGCCGCTGCCATCGTCGCGGCATGGCCACAAAACGCCGAGGAGATTTCGCCCGACCCCGAGGGTGAGTCGGTCTGGTTCAGGGGCACGATGACGTCGATTTGCGATGCATCGATGTCCTGGCCCACGTACACAATGTACCTGTCGCGCAAGTAGCTCCCGACAATTGCCTGCAGGTAGAGAGGCACACGGTTACCCAGGGCCTCCCAGATGACAACCCAGGGTAAAGCGTTATAGTATTATAGAGCCAGTCTCTCTAATTCGTCGATAAACTCCTTCAAAAACACTAATATCCGGTATACGGCGGCCAGGATAACGTAGTATGTATTCTTAACGGGCTCGTGAAGATACACAGTTGCAGTACCCATAACAAATCAGAATATCAGCATATTCTTCATTTGTAAAGGTCGTCATTTTCAACAGTTCCAAATCAGAAGCACAAATCAAGGTCCAGTTAACAAGCACAGTCACGAATAGGAAGAAATAGTCCAGAAAACAAGCCAAATCGAGTAAAAAACCAAGAGCACTATGTATCGCATCTACCACGGACGAATCGCGTAAGCAGACTGAATAAGGAATTAAGGAATTACCAAAAAGCACACATAATAACAACAAAATAGTTTTTACCTATCCCTCTTGTACCTATTTACATTGAAAGATATCCCGCTCGCACCCATTGCAGGATAATAGGCGCCGCGAGCGGCTTAATGTTTGTTACTCGGGCGTCTTTGTTTAAAGTTTTTTTCCGAGAATTCTAATAATACCCTATGTTATTATACCTTATCGGAAAACTGAAGAGCCATAGATATTTTTTAGCACATCTACAGTACATCTGTCATAGACTTTTTTAAAGATATTTTGCAAAGAAAAAATATTTTTTTCAAATTTATTTATTTTTTTTACAATTAATTGTCTACTACGACTCATTCGGTATAGTTACTGGTAGTTTTGTATCTTAAAATAATAAAGCAACTAATCTTCTACACAAAAATAGCAAAAATAATAAAAAATGGGGACACAAAACAAAAATAAAGGGGCAATCGACTAAAAATCTGTAATTTTTATAAAATAAATTCAAAGGCCAATAACTTGAGAAGGGTTAGGTTTAGGATATAGGGTTCCTAGTCAAATCGGTTAGGAATGATGGAACCTATCCTCTCTTAAAGGATTTTGGTCGACTTAATCTGTAACCCTGTATAGACCTCCAGATAAAAATGGAATTGTATTTTTAAATAGCATCAAAGCAAAGCTAATGAGCTTGCCTAAAGAAGAACATATTATTCTTGAAGGAAATATAAACATAGATTTATTTAAGCAAAACAATTCTTTAGTAATATCCTATGAATTGTGGTTTCTTATTGTGGTTTCTTAAGGCAGATTTATGGGGTGACAAGAGAAGAATTCCGCTTAGATCATTCATGTAAGTCTTGCATAGATCATATTTATATTCGAACGCATTATAATTGTAATTCGTCTATATAAGATTGTAAATTAGCTGATCACTATTTTATTTGTATTGCAATAGAAGCGAAAAAAAGTAAAAACTTACCTCCAAGAAAAATAATGTATGATAATTCGAGGATATTATCTGATTTCAAAAAGGTTAACTGGAATGCTCTTTTAAAAATCACGTGTCCTTTGTTATTGTATATGAATATTTATGAAATATTTAACCCTATATATAAAGCTAACACTAAAATTATCTCTAATGTCCGGAACACCAATCGAGGGAATCATCCTTGGATTACTAAGGATCTCAAAAATATGATAAATAGGAAGGATAATCTCTTTAGACGTTGGAAAAGTAATGAAAGCAATAGTATCTATCGGCTGGAATACACAAAATATCGAAATAGGACTACCAAAGCCATAAATATAGCATAAAATAATTATAAAAAAAACGCTAATTACTAATGCCGGATCTGATTTTCGTAAAATATGGGAATATCTAAATATATGGTTAGGTAAAGAGAAATTCTCAATTGACGAAACAATAATAAAGTATATGGGTAAGGATGCATCCAGTAAACAATTAAGTGAACAATTTTGTATCTCTTTTGCAAATGAAATTGATCTCATCAGACACAAATGCAATACTTCATTCTTGAATCGAAATTCCTATGTTTATACTTTGATCAATCTATAAGATTTATTCCTGTAAAAGCTTTTGAAATAGACAAAATAATAAGTAAACAAAATGCGAATAAGTCCCCCGAAATAGACAATATTCGCATCTGTGATATTAAATTAATAAAAGATTCCATATCTCCAGTTATAGCGCATTTGATAAATATATCGGTTAAAACCAATAAATACCCTGATATCTTAAAAACATCTATTATTCGACCAATTTATAAAAACGGAGAACACAATAACATAGACCAACAACAGACCCATAGCCATACTATCTTCAATCAACAAAATTTTCGAAAAAGTTATCGTATATCAAATTAGTATTTTTTTCAATAATAATAATGTCATTACAGAAAGTCAATATGGATTCCAAAAAGGCAAAAACACACAGCAATTGTTAAGGAAATTTACAAATGAAATTAATACTTACATAAATAATAAAAAACATGTAGGGATAATATTCATTGATTTCAAAAGAGCTTTTGACACGCTAGATCATCAAACTCTTTTAAATTCACTGGATGAATGTGGAATTCGAGGGTCCTTATTGAGTTGGTTTAGAGCAGTCTTTCCCAAAGTGGGCGATAACGCCCCCTTGTGGGCGCTGCAGGTCTCAAGGGGGGCGGTAAGAGACCCAGAAAGAAAAGTGGCGTTGTGTAGAGGCGGGAGGGGGGAGGGGGATTTGTAATTTTATTTAGCTAGGAGGCCTCTTAAACAACGACTGCAAGAGCTCTCGACTCTCAACAACAACTTGTGAACATCAACTAATATGAATTAAAAGATTGCTCAAACTCGGTTCTATATTTCTCTCCGCATAGTTTATATATCTGTCTTATTTTATTGAATACTAGCTTTTGCCTGCGACTTCGTACGCGTTTTTGTCGTTTTTCGTTAAAACTAGCGTATGTCCTTCCTGAGGGTTCAGTGGTTTTGATGTGACAGACAGATCGTATTTTGGTAGGGAAATATAATATGTCAATCCATAATACTTGATTTCTATGATTTTTTTATAGAATAGGTAAATTTTTTTAAATTAGGGATGAGTGAGAGTCTTATAAACGTAAGAGTAAACAAATATAATCAGAATGCTCCGAACTGCTAAGCTATCAGGAGTTACACGTGTTATTGTGAGTCAACCATAAAAGATAGACGTATGCTGTTGCGGGATATTTTTTAGAAAATTTTATGTGGACTATTTCTATCAAACATGATTTCTATGTAACATTAACCATTAAGGCTGCATACGCGACGGAAGCTTAAAAATTGGAGTAACGTCACCCGTTTTCCCAAAGTTTCCCTACACTACTCTGCTCCTATTGAATGTAACGTGATGAAAAGTATACTATAACCTGCCCAGGAGTATGAAGAATAATTGTACTAAGTTTCGTTAAAATCCGTCGCGTAGTTTTTGTTTCTATAAGGAACATACATACAGACAGACAGACAGACAGACGGACAAAAATTTTACTTATTGCATTTTTGGCATCAGTATTGATCACTAATCACCCCCTGATAGTTATTTTGAAAATATATTTAATGTACAGAATTGACCTCTCTACAGATTTATTATAAGTATAGAAGAAGAAGAAGATAGAAAAAATGAAAATCATGTCAATCAGTCGCTCCGTTTCGTAATGAAAGTAGTCACAAACAAACAAATAAAAAGGCAACAGACACACTTTCGCATTTACTCGCATGTACTCGTAGATATCTATCGTGTTTTAACAAGTTTTTGTTAAATAACCCGAATTGTGCATTCCTGTATCAGTCGGCTGGTTCATTGAATACTTGTTCGGACTTGTTGAGTACGATTTAGCGTCGAATGAGATAAACGAGTTTATGAATGTTTGTTTTATTCCTGTCGGTGCGTGCTGCTTAAGCATTTCTATATAAACAATGTAATATTTATTTTATTTTCATTTGTGGTCTCGCGCGCAATAGATGAGCAGTAGTCTATTTATAGTTACATTGTCTTTAAGTGAAAATTTTTGACCACAGTGGTCAGAAGTTAAATTATTAATAATTGACTTTTCAAAAATCTCACAGTAACAAAATACATTGTCAATACACGTAGAAGACAGGCTAGTTATTCGAGTCGGTTCACAATATCTGTGACATAAATTAAATGACTTAAATAAGCTAATCAGTCGAGTACTAATTGTTGTGTCTTTCAATAAATCTACATTAAAATCCCCGCATACGATAATATTTTTACTACATTTACACAGCTTTTTTAAAATGTCTTCCATAGTTGTCTCAAATAAATTAAAATCTCCTACAGGGGGGCGGTATGCGCAAACTATTATGTATAGCTGAAATTCCACACAAGATAATTCAATAGTTCGCTCGATAGAGAGAGCCACAATATCATGACGACATTTATAAGATATTTCATTACGAACTAAAATTAATGAGCCTCCCCGAATAGCATTCTCTCTTACGAACGAACTTGACATGGTGAAATTTTGAATATTAAATATTTCATAAGTTTGAAGCCAATGTTCAGTAATACAAAATACATGAATATTACTACAATCAGAAAATAATTCTATTTCATGTTCCTTGCCACCTATGCCCTGTATATTTTGATTAACAATATTTAAGTAAGAGGGCTAAGGCGTTGTCTTTTTATTTAGTTTAAATTTAGTTTTTTAATGTCATCATTTAAAGTAATATTATTCAAATTACAATTTGTTTGTAAGGAATTTTTAAATGAGTAATTTACATTAAAAACTAATAATTTAGCAAGATGTTTTTTTATATTTTACAGGCAGGAACATAGAATCTTTTGACATTGTGAACTTAAATTTAGGAATGAATTTATTTATGTCGAATAATATGAAATGATCACTATGGCGATAAGTCAAATTGTATAAACAAAGATTTAAGTTGTATATGTGCTTATTCTGTGCATCTGTCAAACTTTGCGAGTATGGGAATGTGTTTATTATAAATTTACATTTAGTTTTATTTTGTATGTATAATAAGTTTTCTACATTTTTTATTAAGTCTAATTTCTTAATGGATAAACTATCTCCATGCATTATCATAAGTATAGAATTTTTTTCTATATTCATTGAATTAATCTTTTTTATGTGATGTTGATAAGATGCCCCGGGTGAACATGCATTATACACATCACTTATTTCATTATTAAGTAAAGAGCCAAAATTCTGACCTAGCTTATCAGAAACCATAACAACTTTATAATTTTGAGTATAGATATTTCTCTCATTCTCATTATAAATAATCTTTTTAGAATTTATGGCAGTGTCACACTACTGCTGCAACTGTTCACATTGTAAAGCAATTGTGGTATGTTCATGCATTTTTATTTGAGAAGACTCATACTTCTCACTCAATGTTTTAAGAGACTTTTGTAAGTGTTCAATTTCAGATTGCAGGAGCTGTGTGTCACTATCATATACAATCCTATTTTATTGCAATTTCTTAGTATAAGATTTTAAATTATTTTTTGATAATGAACAATTTTGTTGTAATTTACTTATCCTAAAAGAACTATGTCTGTTTTTTATAATTTTTTTGTTTTTTTTTATAAACTTGTTAATTTTTATATATTTTTTTAATTTGTTATTTGAATTGAACATACAATATTGTTTTTTATTTAAATTGTCATTAAGTAAATCTACATTTGCATTATGTTCATTTGATACAATTGAACCCGAACCACACTCAATGAGTTCATCGAACAAGGTCTTAGCCATGATGTCCTCTTGGTAATCTTTTAATTTCTCAAACGATGATATTGATTTTCTGGCCTCGTGGAGACTTACTTCCAGATCTGAAATACGATTTAAAGCCCTCTCATGATCATCACTACACTGGTTGAATGAGGTAACAATATTGTATAGATGGTCACGCTGTATCTCCAAGTCCAAGTATTTATTATGTAGTTCAGCGAGTTCAGCCTTCAAGTCCGAGTTTTTCCTCACTGTTTTAACAATTTCTTCCTCACAATCTTCCCTTTCTTTAAGAAGTTGTTCACATAAGTCCTTGGAACATTTTAATTCTTGAAGTGTTAATCTTAACTTAATTTCCATGTCCTTTGAGGTGGCTTTACGGGTCATGATAGTGCGTTCCATGATTATGTAAAACTGGAAATTTAGAAAAATAAAATATATATATATATACAGGGTCAGTACATGTTATGTGTTTTAATTGAAACTATTTAAATGGAATACGACTTCAAGGCCATATACAAAATATTATTTAAATCGGATTACTAGTTTAGTCTAGACAGTTCTAAAGTTTTAACTCAGCGACGCGCTCAGAAAACATGATGTATATTTTATAACAACGAATGCACCTAACTACTTGAACTATGAATGGAAAAAGATACACCGTTGCCGCTTTGACAAAATTAAATTATACAAGGTCACGGCTATGTATCAGATTAATAAATTCGTAACATAACAAGAAAGCAAAATAGGTACATAGCGTGCGCTTCACTTCTAGGTGTAAAAGAAATAGAAATAGGTCAAATATTGCTATTGCATCCTTGCAAGCGAAAGCGAGACACCAATAAAACAAAAACCTGGTAATTAGTGTGCCGATGCTTATCTCTCGGGATGCACGTTACGCAATTCGGAAGCGCACGCGCCACTTTATTGTCGTAATCTCGCGCCAAAGTATTTGTGTTAAGTATTTGTTGTTATTGTGACAGGACACCGAAATTAATAGTAGATTAGTGATAGTACATATTTATTTTATAGTGACAGGACACGAAACTATAAATTTTTACTTAATATTAGTGTTATTTTTGTTGTTTTTTTATGTTTTATAGTGACAGGACACGGATTTTAGTTTTTAATTGTGCTAAAACACTTAACTAGAGTTTAAGACAATGCCTCGCATTACGTACACCGCTTCAGAATACACGGACATGGTTTTAATGTACGGGGAATGCCACGGAAACGCGGCCTTAGCTTTACGAACATACCGAGAAAGGTATGGTGAGAGACGCATGTGCCCCAGTAACCCTCGTATTAACCAGCACTAGCTGGCAGTTCAAAGGTTAAGAGACAATAAATGCATTGTGCCGCAACACGAGGGAGTCCCATCACGACAAATACGCGCCTCGTTGGAGGAAAGAATTTTACAGTATTTCTCTGACAACCCGACATCGAACCTTATTAGAGCCGCGCGACAGTTTAATATTTCCCCTAAAACTGTGCATAAGGTTTTAAAACGGAATAAACGCAAACCTTATAAATATTGTAAAACGCAAGCGTTGTTGCCGAGGGACTTGCCAGTGCGTAATAATTATTGCGAATGGTTTCTAACAACCACAAATTTAATAACGAAAATAGAAAATAATATTGTCCGTCGGTACGAATTATGTGTACAAGAAAATGGCGGACAGATTGAACATTTAAAAATTTAAAGAATTAAATGGGTGGAAGTGATTCTTGTGCTCGTATATCGTCAACTTATCTACCTACGGCGACTTTGCCGCCGCGCCGCGACCGACGTAAGCGCACCCGCTCGCGCTCGGGCGGGCGGGGCGGGGCGACACGGCGCTCGATAACTCGACGAGCGGCGTTGCCACTTTGATGACTATACCTAGAGGTCAGTAACAGTTATTTACCATTTACAGGCTGTTTGCATTTTATTTCGACTATTTAGCGATTTAATTTGTTCGAAAAATTTTTTTTCGTATTTTTCATAGCAATTATTTTTCTACTGGTTTGAAGTGTTTCTAAATAGGAATAATATACGTAGTTTCAATTAGTACACACAGTCCGCATTGACCCTGTATATATATATATATATATATATATATATATATATATATATATATATATATATATATATATATATATATATATATATATATATAAGGAGTTCGACTCTATACTGCGGTCATTCAAATGGGAGGTTCGGTAAGTGTAACTCATCACATTCCGCATAAAAAAAAAATTCCCAAAAATAGTTTTTAAACATTTAAAATATTTAAATATTCGAGTTCCACTGTTCGTGCGCACGCATTACACTATCTAAGGCGCGCGCCGTACAACTTCGGTTTACATTTACCTCGTAATAAGTAAAAGTGGTCGAGTCCATAGCACCTACCAATACGCAATCCGTAAGTTGCACATAAGGTTTGATACTCATGTTTCGAGTCATCCATTTAGTGTATCGTAATACTTTAATTTTCTTTTACACAACAACCGCATTTAACTCACTGTATCACTTAACAAAACCTTTAAAAACATAAACACTTTCTGGTGGACACACGAGTGTAAACGCGCGCGAAAGATAATTTAACAAAATAGCTAGGCGGGTCACTGATCTCAGTCAGCTGTGGTTAGGTCATTGACCTACGGTACCTAACTAATACGTCTAATTACCTCAGGTATGATTCGAATTTACCGTCACACTTGATCAGGCTTCCGACTGGCAAAGTAATTCTTCAACATCTCGTAAATAAACTTAATTGAATTTATTATATTACATGCGAAGGATTTCAAAAATTAATCACGTAACATTAAAATCAAAACGTGTCAAAACAATTTGGCGTGTTTAAAAATTAGAATCATCTCTGTTTACCAAAGTCATTTAATATTTCAGAAACAAACTGACGAGCGTATAAATAAGAATTATTAATAACTGTGTTGCAACATTTCGCTAACATAACATTTTTTAATACCTTAAGCAAGCCTACTTAAAAACAAAAAAAGAAAATTAATCATTCTTTTAATAATTATTAAACAAGTACATAAATATCACACGCGATCACTATCACTAGACACTCAAAACTAAATAAAAACAGACCATCTGTCTATGGCATCACGAAGTATCCTCCGAAACAAATAAACAAAATAAATCAAATTAGGTAACACCAATTGAATATTTTATTCACAATTTTTATCAAAGCATAATTTTGATGTCATTTGTTATACCCACTATATTAATATTTTGCACGATATTTGTCATAGCCTATACGTGTTTATAAAATCGTAATTTATAATAACATATTTTCACTATTTTCACGAATTTAAAGTCAATTAAAACATTACAAATCAACGACTTTGTCACAACAATTCGGCATGTTTAAAAATTTAAATAATCCCTATTTACAGTAATATCTCTTTTTAAAAAACTATTATGATTATTTGAGTTTATAAAATTGAATTAATAGAAATTAGACAATATGATGACAACGCGTATAATATTAAACAAGTGTTAAGTTCTAACCTAACCTACACACTTAACAAATGAAAAAAAAAAACAAAGCAATATCAACTTGTAGTTGCGCGAGTAATTCATTGTAACGCAATTTCTAAGGGCTAACGAAATACTAATAATTCTAATAACCACGCCGACGCGCGACGTGCGATCCCGGGACCTCTCTGTCCCACCCCCTGCACCCGGCCTAACGATGAAGGAGAAAGACTCTTGCGCAGCGGCGATGGCCGTACCGCCCGTACCCCGGCGTCCCACTTCCCATATCTCTGTTATTTTTTTATACGTGCCAAAACAGAACAATAAACTTATTTTTGTTTAGCAAATTAGAATAATATTACTAGCTACCTAAAACAGATTTTTTTTAATCTGCATTCCACACTGCCGTATAAAATATGATTAATTTTCTTACTAAACTGTTTTATTTTCGTACTTTTATAATATTTCAACAGTAATACATTTATTTATAAATAATAAAATGACGATGTTTTATCGTTTTATTATTTAACCGTATTATTGAACCGTGAAATAGCGCCATCGGACTTTTATAACATTGTTTTCATAATACTCATATTAGGTACATACAACAACATCAACACTAATATTTATTATTGTCGTGTATTAATCAAATTCAATTTCAAATTCAATTTTACTTATGGAATAACTTTAATTTACTAAAACACAATAAAACATTCTGATGAATGAACTCTTAAAATTTTATAGAAAGCATAAAATACGTAAGTGCTTAAGTAGAAAAACTATTTGTCTTATAAAAGATTCTTGTTATTATTAAAAAGTTGTAAATAATAATAATTAAAAACAAAATAATTTTAGTTCATAAAAAATTGTTACGTAAATTAAGTGTATTCAATCCTATTATCTTTCTTTGAAGTTGTATTGTTAATAATATGTTATTACATTATTAGTAGATAATAATAAGTCAAATATCGACTTATTTTTTTAATTGCGAAAATCACGGCTAATAGTAGTGACCTTGAAACTTGATGCTTCGACCTCACATTAAGCGACAATAAAGGACACTTTCCGTGACATGACCTTTAAGAGAATGTAAGATACAAAGAACAAAATTTCTCCTTGGTAGATTTGAACTTACTTTAAATCGAATTATTTTGAAATTGTAAATTAATTCAATTCGAGACTTTATAGTACCTACCTCTTTCCACGTTCAGTAACTAGTAAATGAAGTAGGTAATATTTTTTAACAAACCTAACCCATAGTTCATTCAGTTTTCGCTGAAGTACGGTTTCATCATTTTTTATAAAGAAAGCTAATATGTGGTTGATGATAAGGGTTTAGTAACAAAAACAAACAATTTAGAATTCAATAACTAAAATAATACTTAAGTTGCAGAGGTCATGCGAAAAATGAGACTTCATAATATTGTGTAAACTAGCGAAGTTCAATAATATTAATGTACTAAGGTATTTTTTAAATAATACTTTTGAAAAAACGAATTACATGTTTAACACTCCGCCGTACTACTGTTGAGTAATATTTTATTTATTTTTACGTAATACGTAATTCTGTATTTTATAATTATGTATTAAATATTTTTAAATAATGATAATTCGTTTTAAGTTATCAGTTTCGCCGCTAGCGCGGCCTTGTCCTTCGAGTCTTCGTTGTCTATCTTCGTCTCACTCCCACTTGCATTTCTCCTTGTTTTTTTAACTTTAGTTGCAAAAAACTTCCGGTATCTCCAGACGTTAGAAATTACGCGTGTTACATTTTTAGTTTCGAATGTGTAAAAACAGTGAATTAATGACAATAATTGTGTTATTAGAAGTACAAAAATGTTTAAACAATGATTACTGTGAAAGATATCGTAATAAATATGTTTAATAGATACTGTGAAAAATAGTTCAGTGTTATAAAAATATCTATTCACCTAAGGATACTTGGTGAGCTATTTTTTTTAAATATTTTGTGTACGTTTCAGATGTATAGTGATGACACACGTGTGACACCATTTAATTTTATTAGAAAAGTATTTCATTACTTTTTTTATTATTTGAATAGGCTTGTTTAAGGTATAAAAATTATGATTGTTATTTAAGATAGCTTATGAAAAATTAGTTGTGATAGACTATAAATACAATAGTAGAACATTTTTAAATCTAATAATTATTAAAAAATAGTATTTTAATACTTAATTAGGTAAAGGATTATGTTGTTACTTGAAATATTTTCTTACTAATATTATAAACGTGAAATGTGTATGTATGTATCGATGTTTGTTATTCTTTCACGCAAAAAGTTTTAAATGGATTTTAATGAATCTTTACAATAATAAAGCTTCTACATCAAAATAACACATAGACTACCTATTCTATCTACTTTTATCAACATACCACGCGAGTGTAGCAGGCGGAGACTAGTATAATAATTATTATAAATAGAGATGAGTCCAATTTTTAAACACACCTAATTGTTGTGATAGTTTATTTATTTAAATGCTATGATCAATTTCTAATACCTGCCTTGACGTTATTCAGTTTTGTTATATGTTTTTATGAATTTCATTAAGTTAATTAACATGATGTCACAATTAATTTGCCAATCTCAAGCCTGGTGAAGTTTGACGGGAAATTCGAATCATACTTAGGTAAAGTTAAGTAATGTCGTAGTGGTACGTAGTTTGGTAGGTCCATACAGCTGACTTTTGTCAGTGAATTACCTAGTGATTTTGTTCGCTTATCTTTTGCACACAATTTGACTCGTGGTTTGTGTGTAGACTCGAAAGTGTTTGTTTTCTATCTTAAATGGTACGTTGAGACTCGAATACTTCGTAATGCCATAGACAGATGATCTGTTTTTATTTAGTTTTGAGTGTCTAGTGATTGTGATCGCGTGTGATATTTATGTACTTGTTTAATAATTATTAGAAGAATGATTAATTTTCTTTTTTTGTTTTTAAGTAGGCTTGTTTAAGGTATTAAAAAAATGTTATGTTAGCGAAATGTCGCAACACAGTTATTAATAATTCTTATTTATACGCTCGTCAGTTTGTTTCTGAAATATTAAATGACTTTGGTAAACAGAGATGATTCTAATTTTTAAATACGCCAAATTGTTTTGACACGTTTTGATTTTAATGTTACGTGATTAATTTTTGAAATCCTTCGCATGTAATATAATAAATTCAATTAAGTTTATTTACGAGATGTTGAAGAATTACTTTGCCAGTCGGAAGCCTGATCAAGTGTGACGGTAAATTCGAATCATACCTGAGGTAATTAGACGTATTAGTTAGGTACCGTAGGTCAATGACCTAACCACAGCTGACTGAGATCAGTGACCCGCCTAGCTATTTTGTTAAATTATCTTTCGCGCGCGTTTACACTCGTGTGTCTACCAGAAAGTGTTTATGTTTTTAAAGGTTTTGTTAAGTGATACAGTGAGTTAAATGCGGTTGTTGTGTAAAAGAAAATTAAAGTATTACGATACACTAAATGGATGACTCGAAACATGAGTTTCAAACCTTATGTGCAACTTACGGATTGCGTATTGGTAGGTGCTATGGACTCGACCACTTTTACTTATTACGAGGTAAGTGTAAACCGAAGTTGTACGGCGCGCGCCTTAGATAGTGTAATGCGTGCGCACGAACAGTGGAGCTCGAATATTTAAATATTTTAAATGTTTAAAAACTATTTTTGGGAATTTTTTTTTATGCGGAATGTGATGAGTTACACTAACCGAACCTCTCATTTGAATGACCGCAGTATTGAGTCGAACTCCTTATATATATGTAAAAGGAATTGTAAATAATTGTACAGTTTATAGATATAATGTATATCCTATGTGTATAGTTCAGTTTTGTGTATAACTAAATATATTGATTTATATAATATTTATAAGATATTAAATGTTAATTGTGATCTGTCTACAACTTTACTTCAATTTTTAAGCAAAGAGAGATAAGATTTATGATGTAGGATATTATAATATAATACAATTGGTATTTAAAGCATGTATTCCTAGTCTACTACTTTACTTCAAGTTATTAAAGTAATGCGAAACAATAGAATAATGTAAAACAATATGCTTGGATAAAATATAAAACAACGTGAAGGAAACAATATTATAGTTTATTAATATTTTATATTTATATTATACCTAGTAAGATACCGTTACTTTATATAGAAGTAAACATTTGGATGTGTACTATGTTATTAATGTGTATTATAAGTTTATAAAATTGTATTCTGTCTTCAACTTTACTTCCAACTTGTCAAGCAAAGTGAGACGGTAACGGAGCCAAATGTGAGAAGAGACGTTGCTCACAGTATGTGAGCTATGTTTAGTGTTGTGTATTGACCAAAAACTGATTAAATGTTACAATAAAATACAAATACTCCCCGGGTTTTGAAGAAAATTTAAAGATGCAACAGTTGAAGTTTGACAGCTGCAGCAGATAGCTCCTTTACTTGTTATATTGATTAATTACGTTACATTTATTCGTCACAAACACTCAAGCACGTTATTTAACAGATATATATTTGATTACAATAGTAATTCACTTTGAATTATTAAGAATTATATCCTATGGAGGTAGCCGGATGGTTTGTTATGCGTTAGATAATATAATACGAGTAAATACGTTTTATCACATTCTTTCTTAGGTTAGCAGCACGGTACAAATGCAATATTAACAATTGTATTTTAGAAATAATAGTTTTTGTAATAAGTGCACACATGTTAAATTTCAGAATGTTATATTGTGCATATATTAGTATATTTATATATATTTTGTTTTTTTTTTTTATCCTATTGTGTATATTTGGTGTACTTGTTCAATAAAATATATTTATGGGATATTGTATCGTGTATTAGGTACCAGTATATTATGTTATATATCTATGTATAAAAAATAAATATGTTAATATAGTATATATTTATACGATTTTTTAAATACTATTCTAAATTTATCAGCCACTTACGATTATGGACAAAGAGCTAGGACGATGTCGTTTAAAAATTGGATTTCTTAATCTAGGTTCTCTGGGCAATCGTCACGATGAATTCCAAATAGCTATAAGTCGCCACCAGGTTGATATCATGGCCGTAAATGAGACATGGTTAAGAGATGGGGAGTCATGTCGAGCACCATCTGTACCTGGTTACCGATTAAGGCATAAACCAAGACCTGTTCACGTCTGCACCCGAGGTGGAGGGGTAGGATTTTATATATGGCGAGATATATCGGTAAGAATTATAGCTCACCCTGAAGTATCGACGGTTGAACAGATGTGGCTTAGTATTAGCATTAATGGTAATGTTATAATAATCGGAACTGCGTACCGACCACCATGGCTTAACGTTCGTACCTTTTTAGATGCTCTGACTGAAACGTGTGGATCATTTTCACATCATGATTATATCGTGTTAGTAGACGATTTCAACATTGATTATCTTAATAAAAATTCTAGTAGCACTAAATTACTCAATGATTTTTTGACTGTTACTAATTTAAGTCAAACAGTAAATGAACTGACTCATTTTACTAGCCATAGTGAAACGCTTTTAGATGTTGTTTGTACAAATATTCCCGTCCGTTAAATCGAGGTGGACTTCATAAATGATCTCAGTAGCCACGCATTTATTACTTGTGAAGCAAATATACCGAAATTTAAACCAAAATCTAGACTCAAAATATATAAATTAATGAAGGATATAGATACTGAAGAACTTGACTTTTATTTAAGCACGGTAAAATGGGAAATGCTTAAATTTCATAGTAGTGTGCATGATATGGTTACTGAATTTACAAAATATTTGCTTGCGGTTTTTGATGTAGTAGCACCATTAAAAGTAGGTTTCCTAAAGGAGACACAATATCCTTGGATCACATACAATATAAAAAGCATGATGAGAACACGAGATGCTGCGCATATAAGAGCACGACAAACAAAACTTGACAAACATATTGACTATTATAAAAAACTTAAAGCTGAAATAGAATATGCTTTGATCAAAGAAAAGACTACATATTATACAACTCATATTAATAATAACACTAAAGATCCCGTTCGACTCTAGAAACATTTAAAACAAAATGTTAATTATAGAAATAAAAAAGATTATTATTTACCGCATAACTTAAATAATCCTAATAAAATTAATGAACATTTTTTGAATATTTCAGGATATTGTGGTGGCTCTTCTATGAACATTGATTATTATAAATCAAACAAGTTTGGTCTATGTAGCTTTAGTTTAAAAACAGTAGACAAAATTACTGTAATTAATACATTTCGCAGCCTGAAGTCAAATGCCATAGGATCCGATGGGATATCTTTACAAATGTTGAAATCTGGTATTGGTTATGTAATTGACTTGATTATTCTAATTGTGAACACGTCTATTGAGACCAGTAGTTTCCCGTCTGTGTGAAAAAACTCTATTATTAAACCCATTCCTAAGATAGAAAATCCAATGGAGATTAAAGATCTTAGACTTGTTAGCATACTCCCTTGTCTTTCTAAAATTTTGGAAAAAGTCGTCTATTCACAGCTATTGGAATATGTAGAAACTAATGAAATATTACCTAGTGCACAGTAAGGTTTTAGAAAGAAAAGGAGTAAAACAACAGCATTAATTGATGTTGTTGATAATATTTTAAGTGCACAGGACAAGGGATGTGCAGGACTATAAGTGGACTGTATTATGCACCTATTAGCTGGATTGGTTGTGAAGAAATAAAAGTTGCTTGTTCCGAAGTAAAATGCGAAGTGTTTTTATTCAAATTATGCGGCCATATTTATACAATTCTTACAATGCACACAATAGATAACTGTAGTAACGATCATATTTGCGTATAGCGCTGTTGCTATCTCGCTCCCTTTTAGAGTTATCCTTATTACACAGTACCATCTATAGCTAATTCTTATAGTAAGTTTATATAACACAAACTCTTATTTCTATTTATTTTGATACTTACAAAGTTATTATGTAACTGTATTATGAATAACGTTGACAGAGCTGAGAGCTTTAAAGTTACAATAAGAAAAAACACTACAAACTATAAATATTTACAATTCAAAACTTATGACTATTTTAGATGATACACAAACTTTACGAATTTTAAACACGGCATTGAATTTATACATATCTATTAAGCTCGTCGTTCTGCACATCTCCCCCGCCGTGCGTTGACCGCAGGCTCGACGCACTATGTTCCGGGTGCAGAATGGCGGATGCTTGTAGGTAATATGACGAGCTTGCGCGTCGGTCTTCGAAGGGTGCCTCCTCCGGTCTTGACGTCGACCGCTCGGATGACGCCGTCTCCGCCGGGGTAGACCGCTGTTACGATGCCTCTGGGCCAGGTGTTACGGGGTAGGTTGCCATCAGCGACGAGCACGACGTCGCCCAGCTGTATCGGAGTGCCCCGGCCGTGGGGTTCCCGTCGGATCTGCAGGTCAGGCAGGTACTCACGTACCCATCTAGTCCAGAACAGGTCTGCTAGGCGCTGCGAAGCTCGCCAGTGGTTGCGCCCGATGGTGTCCTTTTCATCGAAGGTACCTGGCGTAGGAGTTCGCGCGGATCCTAGTAGGAGGAAGTGATTTGGAGTTATTGCTTCCATATCTTCGTGGCTCACCGACACGTGAGTGAGCGGTCGGCTGTTTACGCTGTATTCCACCTCAGTGAGTAGTGTGTGGAGTACCTCTTCGTTAGGGCTTCTTTCGGTCATTACGGTGAGGAGCGCCGTTTTAACGCTCTTGACGAGGCGCTCCCAGGCGCCGCCCATGAAAGGCGCGCCCGGCGGAATGAAACGCCAGGTAATAGCCCTCGTTGCGGCTTCGTTTTCCAGATGTTTGTTCCAGTACCGCTGTATTTCTTTATTTGCTCCGTGTAGGTTTGTTCCGTTGTCTGACCATATTTCTGTAGGGCAGCCGCGTCGAGCGATGAATCGGCGGAGGGCCATGACGGCAGAGTCGGCGCTGAGATCCTTTGCTATTTCGAGGTGTACGGCGCGCGTCGTGAGACAGGTGAATAGAGCCACATATCTTTTTTCTGTGTTTCTTTTGACAGTTACGGTTAGCGGGCCGAAGTAGTCTAGGCCCGTGTACGTGAAAGGCCTCCTGTGGTGTGCCAGTCTCGAGGGAGGGTGATCGCCGGTCATCGGTAGCGCGGGCGTCGATCTTCGTATCTTACATTGTAAACAGCTGTGTATAGTCATTCTTGCTACTGTTCGTAATCGTAGTATCCAGTAGTGTTGTCTACATTCGTTTATCGTGGATTCGACTCCGGCGTGATGCAATTTTCTATGTATATAATCGATGTATAGTTTCGCTAGCCGACTATCGCCGTCTAGTACAGGTGGTTTCTTTAACTGCTCAGGAACGTTTCGTGCGGCGTCTATTCTTGTTCTTAGTTTGATCGTGCCCTCTTCGTATGTCGTTGCTATGCGATATAGGCGACTCTGTCTGTCAGTGGGCTTGCCGTTCTGTAGGTTTCGTATATCCGCGTCGAAACATTCTTCTTGACTCGCTCGTACTAGTAAGCTTTCCGCTAGTGTTAGAAGTCGCGCGTTTATTGTCGCAAATCTATCTTCGTTTTGTTTCATCGTTTTTGTTCTGGGTGCGTTTTCTTTCTGTTTTCTCCGTTGTGTGCGCCATGCGGGATCCTTATCGGGGTTTTTAGCTTTTCTTTTATAGTTTATCTGTTCGGTTCGTTGTTGACATAGTTCGATGAATTGAAGTACTCTAGCTGTGCTGCGTAGTAAACGTTCGTATTTAGAGAAACGCTGACTGTCCGGTACGCAGTGACGTAATTTTGACGACGTCTCTTTTAGTGTGATATTGCACGTTTTCTCTTCGCCCGTCGGCGTGTCGACGCTGGGTTTCTCTGTAGGCCACGTTGACGGGTCATTTTTCAGGAATTCGGGTCCGCGGAACCATCTGTGATCCGTGGTCAGGTCGTGCGGTACGTCTCGGGTGGCGTCGTCGGCGACGTTAAGTTTAGACGGTACCCAGCGCCACTCGTTGTACGTACTGTTATCTTCTATGGCGGCGATGCGATGCGCTACGAAAGGCTTATATGATCGTGCGCCCGTTTTTAACCAGGTTAATACGGTCTTGCTGTCGGTCCAGAGTATTCTTTGTTCGGGTTTCCGATCGTGTTCCGCGACGACTGCCGCTGCCATCCGGCTGCCCAGCACCGCCGCTTGTAATTCGAGACGAGGAATCGACATTAGTTTCAACGGCGCGACTCTTGCTTTGGCGAGCACGAGGGAAGTGTCTATCTCCCCGTTTGGTTGTTCGATGCGCCAGTATAGTACCGCGGCGTAGGCGTTTTCGCTGGCATCCACGAAAACGTGTAGTTGGAGTGACGTAGTTTCTGTGTACAGGGCGTAACATCTCGGTATACTGATCTTTGATAGATTCTTGAGACTCGTTAGCCAGTTCGTCCATTGCTCAGCCAGGTCGTCGTCGATCGGTTGATCCCATCCTGTACCTCTGCGCCATATTTCTTGTAATATTTGCTTTGCTCGCGATGTTACGACGGACGCGAAGCCCAGTGGATCGAATAGGGACATGACGATTTTCAGAGTTTCTCGCTTCGTCGGTGTTGCGCTGTCTATGACGTCGAGTGGCAGTCTGGCCATGTCGAGGTTGAAGGTAAGTACATCGGCTTTCGGTTTCCATATTAACCCGAGCACGCGCTCGGATTGCGTACCGTCGTTTATGTTGATCGATGATTCTTGACTTGAGTCTTCATTGAGTGCTCTGAGTACGTCGTGCGAGTTAGAGTTCCACTGTCGTAACTCGAAGCGTGCCTGTCTGTGTATATAGCGTACTTCATTTGATGTTTTTATTGCTTCTTTTGTCGTACGAAAGCTCTGTAGGTAGTCGTCCATATAGTGGTTTCGTTCGATGGCGGCGGCGGCTTCGGGATATTTTTCTATGTATTTTCTCGCGTTTATGTTTTTGACGTATATGGCTGTAGCGGGTGATGACGTGGCTCCGAATATGAGTGACGTCATGCGATATTCACTCGGACGATCGGTGCGGTTGTTGCCGCGCCACAGGTAGCGGAGCGCGTCTCTGTCTTCGTGTCTTATCTTGACTCTCATGAACATTTCGGCTATATCGGCCGATACGGCGACGGGATGTTGGCGAAACCTCATTAGTACCCCCGGTAGTGATTGCAGGAGATCCGGTCCTGTCAGAAGCAGGTCGTTGAGTGATATCCCTTTTGTTTTTGCTGCGGCGTCGTGTACGACTCGAACCTTTCCCGGTTTCATAGGGTTTAGTACGGGAAAGTGAGGTAGGTACCACACTCTCTTGCCTGTTTCGGTGTTAGGGATCGGCTCGGCGTATCCTTTCTGTGTGAGTGCTTCCATTTGTTCTATATATTTAGTCTTCAGTGCCGGGTCGCGATCTATTCTTTTTTCTGTCGTGAGTAGCCTTTTCATTGCGTTTTCATAGTTATTTGGTAATGTGTCGCAGTCTCTTTTCCACAGTAGAGCTGTTTCATAATGTCCCCCCGCCGTTTGCTGGGTGTACTTTTCTAGGAGCGTGATGGCGCGTTGCTCAGGGTCGTGCGGAGATCTCTTTGGTGTGATTGTGAGTGACTCTAGGGCGAAGTAGTGTTTCAACATTTCGTCCATGTCCTCTTCTTTTGTTGATACGTTATTTACGTAATGTAATTGTTTTCCTAGAGTTCTTGTTCGTGCGCCGTGTAGTACCCACCCGAGCGGCGTGAGCGACGCGACCGGTTGGTCGTCGTGTCCTTTGCGTACTTCGGTGGCGAGTAGGAGTTGCCAGTTGTCTTGACCGATTAAGATCTTAGGCTTGACTTTTCTGTATTTCAAATGTTCTTCGATGTCTATGAGGTGGTTGCAGCCTGCGATGTCGCTTCGTGAGACTTCTTGCGGTGATAACTGTAAGCCGTCGATTGTCCGAGCTTGTATTTTATGTTTCTGTGTCGCCCCCTGTAGTGTTAGGGTGACTCGTCGAGATTCTGAGGCCGACAGTTCGGAGTTTGCAATGGCTTCTATGCGTAGTGGTTCTAGGGGTCCCTTGGCGCCTGTTTGAAGCGCCAGGTCGGAATCTATGAGTGTCACCGTTGATC
The DNA here is from genome assembly GCA_037950945.1 of Hypolimnas misippus. Classification (NCBI taxonomy): domain Eukaryota; kingdom Metazoa; phylum Arthropoda; class Insecta; order Lepidoptera; family Nymphalidae; genus Hypolimnas; species Hypolimnas misippus. The sequence continues at coordinate 4,140,637 of JBBEEQ010000007.1, forward strand.
CGTCGTCTAGAAGTGCGTAAGTGTCGACTTCGCCTTTCGGTCCGGTGACTCGTACCGGTGCTATTTTCAGATATGATCTTTCGTTTCTGTGAGTCCAGGTTGACGTGACGGCTTCGGTTTTCGTTTCGACTTCCTGTTTTTCGTTCTTGAAGTGAAGTAACTTGTGATGTGACTTCGTGCAACCGTCTACGTCGCACCTTTTCGTTCGACAGGTGTGTGTTTTGTTTCTGAAGCGTAGGCACCTGAAGCAGAGTCTGTGTTCCTTCGCTAAATCCCATCTCGCGTTCATGTCGGCTTCTTTGAAGTATATACAGTCCGTCGTGTAGTGATTCGATTTCGAGCATACCGGGCATAACGCCGCTCCCTTGTTTGTCGTTGTTGTGTACGTTTTCTGTACTTTTCTGTGTGCATTGTTCGGTGTGCTTTTTGAAGGTGGCGTTGTGTCTGGCTGGGCGTACGGACCGCACATTTCCGCTTCTATTTCCAGGAATCTTGCTAGCTTTGGTAAGTCCGCTTCGTTTTTCGGTTGACCCGCTGCGAAGTAGTACCATCGGTATCTCATCGCGGGCGTGAGTTTTTCTATTGTCACTTTTGTTACCTCGGGGTTGTTGAGATAGTGCGACATTCCTATAGCTTGCAGGGCCACGACGATGTTCGATACTCTGGTGGCGAAGTCACAGATGTCTCTTGCGGAGTCGGAGGGCTTCGCGAGGGCCCGCAGTCTCTCGAGTTCACTAAGAGCTATAGTGTCAGGCCGTCCGCAACGTGATTCCAGCATCTTCATGATTTTACTGGGTTTCGCACTGTATATCAATAAATTTTCTACTGTTTCTTTGGCTTTACCTGTAAGGCTTTTTCGCAGGCGTGCGAGGTTTTCTGTGTCTGTGAAGTAGGCTTCTGTTTCTGTATACGCCGCTCTAAAGCTTAGCCATTCTTGATGCGAGCCATCGTACGAAGGTAAGTCGGCGATGTGGCGCGGTGGGTTCTGTTGGGTCGCCTTCGTGGCCATGGCGATGGCTGTCGCGAGTTCGGAGACTCTTCTTTCTTTCTTGCTATTTTTCGAGGCCTTTTTTTCTTCCTCTATAGGTGAGTGAGTTCGTATCGGGAACGGTGGCGGTAACGCGGGTTGTTCTCGAGCGATCGCGTCTTCTCGTGGTGAAGAGATAGTTTCTATATTTCGTTCTGTGCTTCTTTTTCGTTCTGTTTGATGCGGTTCGCTCGTTATAGCGAGCATGTGCTGCTCGTTCGTATTCAGCCACGTACTGATGCCGTTGTCCGAGATCACCGTGTGGTGGTCGTCTTCTTCATCTGTATCTTCTGCTTCCAGGGTGGCGAGGCGTGCGGCGGCGAGTTCTACTTGAAGCTGTAGCAATTCCTGCTTTGCTTTCGCTATTCGTTGTTTTCGGCGTGACTTCGATTTCACGCTGCCGCATGTCGATCTTCTTTCTTCCTCTTCAGGGACGACGGTCACGGTCTTCGACGGAGGTTGAGCTTCCTCCGTTGTTTCTGTCTGCGTTGTTGTTGTTGTTTCTGTTGCTGTAGTTTCCGATGAGGTGTGGCCGCTTGTGGCCTCAGTCGATGTCGATTCTTCATTCGATGACTCCGTTTCCATTTTCTTATTTTTTCTTGTAACTGGCATTTCTTCACTACAATTCGGTTCGAAGCTGGACCACAATGTGCAGGACTATAAGTGGACTGTATTATGCACCTATTAGCTGGATTGGTTGTGAAGAAATAAAAGTTGCTTGTTCCGAAGTAAAATGCGAAGTGTTTTTATTCAAATTATGCGGCCATATTTATACAATTCTTACAATGCACACAATAGATAACTGTAGTAACGATCATATTTGCGTATAGCGCTGTTGCTATCTCGCTCCCTTTTAGAGTTATCCTTATTACACAGTACCATCTATAGCTAATTCTTATAGTAAGTTTATATAACACAAACTCTTATTTCTATTTATTTTGATACTTACAAAGTTATTATGTAACTGTATTATGAATAACGTTGACAGAGCTGAGAGCTTTTAAAGTTACAATAAGAAAAAACACTACAAACTATAAATATTTACAATTCAAAACTTATGACTATTTTAGATGATACACAAACTTTACGAATTTTAAACACGGCATTGAATTTATACATATCTATTAAGCTCGTCGTTCTGCACAAGGGAGAAGGCACAATTTTATTATTACTTGACTATTCGAGAGCATTTAACACAATAGACTTGACATTACTATTAGCGAAACTAAATTATTATGGATTTACCCAGGAGTCAATTAAGTGGTTTGATAGTTATTTGAACGATAGAAGTCAGATGGTAGAAGTTACAAATGAAGATGGTACAAAATTAGCTTCAAAGTACAGTCAAATTGCTAGGGGAGTCCCTCAAGGCTCTATATTAGGGCCTTTATTGTTTCTATTATATTGTGCGGACATAACAAAGAGCATAAAAAATTGTCGGTATCACATGTATGCCGATGATATACAATTACATATATATATCGTTTAAGCCTAAAGAGACGTTGTTCGCGGTAGATAAATTAAACGAAGATTTATCCAGTATAGCAAAGTGGTCCAAAGACAATGGCTTGCAATTGAATCCGCTAAAAACTAAGTATATGATTTTAAACAAACTAAACAAAATATCCAATTACAATATTAATATAAATATAAACAACAATATAATCGAGAGAGTTAGGGAAGCACGTAATCTGGGAGTGCTAATGGACGAAGGTCTACACTTTGAAAAACACATTCTTGGTACTGTTAAAAATTGTTACTATAGACTTAAACTACTTTATCACCTACAACGTTTTCTTTGTACTAGTGTACGTATTAACCTATGTGAGGCATTAGTTCTATCAAAATTCAATTATGCTGACAGCGTAATGGGACCTAGACTTCTCGCTCGAACTAAAAATATTAAAAAGTCACGAAATTTTTCTGTCTATAATTTTAATTTAAAATAAATAATATACACTTTAAACATTAACTAAGGAATGTACCTGTGACTTTATTAAACCTGCCAGCGACACTTAAAATAATTTTATAGAACAATAAATTAACACCTTGTCACAATTTCAAAATGGAATCCATAAAAAACACTTTGGTTGACCTCACCGAGCACTTCAATTTAAGGATGGCTGAGTTTCAAAAAGAGTTAAAGACATCCATCCCTGCTACCAGTCCTTCATCTAACATAAATGCTCAATTCAATTCGTTCCGGCTCTTTGTTATGACTGCATTAGAAAATTTGCAACTTCAAGTGGAATTTTTCTCCCGACAATATGACAAACTTGAAATGCGTTGTCGGAGGAAAATGATGCTTATATTTACATGGCGTTCCTGAGTCCAAAAAAGAAAACACTACATCCTGTGTCTCCACTGTACTTCGTGATCATCTTAAAATCCCAGAGGTAACAACTGATTCCATTAGTCGCTGTTATCGCCTGGGGCGTCAGGAAGCAGACAAACCGCGTGCTATTGTTGTTAAGTTTTTGTGATGTTTTGCTCAGGGATAAAATATGGTGTGCGAAGAAATCCTTAAAAGGCACAGGGATTACTTTGTCAGAGTTTCTGACCAAAACCCGTCACGAAGTGTTCCTTGCGGCTCGTCGACGTTTTGGTGTCTCCAAATGCTGGACGAGAGAAGGCTCTATCATCGTATTGGGTAGTGATGGAACCAAACATCGAGTGAACTCGAAATTGGAACTCAACTCCATTGCGAATTCGTCGAATGCGCCAGCACCTTCCACTGCTACAATTGCTGCCGAATTGGTAAAGGATCCCAAAATTCCAGGCATAAGATCCAAGAGAATTGTTAAAAAGTGATTTCTTCTTATACTTCTTCGTTTTCCTATCTGTAACTTTTTTTACTAATTGTTTACATCAGCCTACCTCAAAGTTAAATCTCTTTTTTATCTTTTTATAATAATAGTAGTCTAACTTTAATTTTATAATTTATCTACCTACGTGTATTACTTTATTTTTACTCAAAGTATTCATTTAATTTTAAGTTGTCAAATGTCATAAGTGAAATCGTCAGTTGATGTTTTTGACGTTTGGCGTTTTGATATTGCATGTTTAATTTTTAACAATAGGTATAACATAGTATTATTCAGTCGGCTTTTTATTACTATTATTATTATTTGTTTAATAATATGTCCGTTTAACCATTTTTGTTATTTCTTATATTTTTTTTTAAAGCCGGCTGCTGACTTTTTACGTATTTTTATTATTTTTGTTTCTGTTCTAAATTATTCTTAGGCTTTTTGATGTAATCGTGATTTTTTTTCTTTTAGTTAGGTGTAATTATTTTACTTTAGTTTTTAATTTATTTGTTTGTTCTTCCATGATATGAGGTTTCACTTCCCACACTGCTGGCGGGTTAGAAAGTTGTTTTAACACAACTGTTATATATTTTTTTTTATAATATAATATAATATAATATAATATAATATAATATAATATAATATAATATAATATAACTTAGTTTAGTATAATATGTCGTCTTTAAATAATAGTAGTATAGTGAGTGATGAATTTATGTCTTTCTCGTCAAGTGATGATTCTAGCAAGGATAGTTATCACAGTACAACTTTAATTAATTTTAATATAATCCACATAAATGCCCAAAGTATTCCGGCTCACTTCACTGATATGCTTGCGTCTTTTGAATCCCGTAATATTCACGCCATTTTAGTTTCTGAAACCTGGCTTAAACCATGCCTCCCTTCAACTTCATATTCTTTACCAGGTTTTCAACTCATCCGTAATGATCGCATTGGTAGAGGAGGTGGCGGAGTTGCGATTTACTTAAGATCTTATATTCCTTTTACCGTAATAAGCTCATCTTCCCAACCTCCCCCTACTGATACGATTGAGCATCTTCTAATTGAAGTCTCCCTGTCCCACACTAAAATCCTTCTAGGTGTTTTTTACAGCCCTTCTCTTCATGTTGACTATTTTTCTTCTTTTGATAATCTTTTAGATAACTTTATTCCTATCTATAAACATACTATTCTAATGGGTGACTTTAACACATGCTTACTTAAGGATGACTTACGTTGTAAAAAACTGCAGTCTATAGCAGATGCTTTTATCTTGCACATTTTGCCTTTAGCTGCAACGCACAACTTACCTGGCTGCACTCCTTCTCTGCTTGACCTTATGATGGTATCAGCTCTTACTTCAGTTTCAACACATGGCCAGTGTGCTGCAGACGCTTTTTCTTATCATGATTTAATTTACCTTTATTACAAAATGCGTCCTCCTAAAGCAAAATCAAGAACACTTCTACAACGTAGTTTTAGAGGAATGGATCTTAATCGCCTACGAGAGGATGCCAAAACTATTGATTGGTCCAATGTTACTGTACCTAACTCAATGGATGATAAAATCGAAGTGTTTAATGCCCTAATTACACAATTATATGATGTCCATGCACCTCTTAAATTTATTAAAATTAAGCATTTGCCTGCACCTTGGTTGACTGAAGACCTGAAACAACTGATTACAAAAAAACATCAAGCCAACAGTAACTTCAAGTCTAAAAACACTGAGGCTAACCGAGTAAAGTATTATAAGATTCGTAATCGCTGCAACACATTGTGTAGAGATGCACAACGACGCCATATATATTCCTCGGTCGAAAACGGCGACACAGTAAAAGTTTGGAAATTCCTTGAATCACTGGGAGTTGGCAAGCCAATAATACTACTTCTAGCAATATCAATATCGAACTTCTGAATAAACATTTCTCTTCTTCTAGTGTAATTGATGATAATGAGAAAAATCTCACCTTAAACTTTCTTTCATCATTGCCAACTCCTGATTGTCAACCGTTTACTTTTGTCCCACTTACTGAATGTGATGTTAAAAAGAACTTACTCTCTATCTGATTTAATGCCGTTGGTACTGATAGCATTAGCCGTAATATGATTTTACCTATCCTTGATATAATTTTACCTATATTAACCTTTGTTCTGAATGAATCCATTTTTTGTGGCCAATTTCCTAAAGCATGGAAAAGTGCACAAATAATACCCATTCCTAAAAAATCCAACCCTCCAATTTCTCTGACTATCGCCCGATTTCTATTCTTCCTTTTCTGTCCAAAGTCCTTGAAAAAATAGTCTATCAACAACTAAATACCTTCCTTATCAAGCATTCCTTTCTTAATCCTCTTCAGTCCGGATTCCGTCCAGGGCATAGTACGGTTAGTGCATTAGTTAAAGTCACTGATGACATTCGATGGGGCATGGACAACAAGCAACTTACCATTCTTACTCTGTTAGACTTCAGCAATGCTTTTAATGTTGTTGATCACGAGTTATTGCTAGGCCTTTTCCATTCTTTTAACATATCTCCATCCGTGCTGGGCTGGTTTCAAAGTTACCTCGATGGTCGCCGGCAGAGAATAAAAATTGATGATTGTTTCTCTTCCTGGTGTGACGTCAGGGCCGGCGTACCTCAGGGTGGCGTCTTGTCTCCTTTATTGTTCGCTATTTTCATAAATTCTATATCTCAAAAAATATCTTCTCTCTACCATATGTATGCCGATGATTTACAAATTTATACTCGGTCAACTCTCGACAATCTTCATTCTGCTGCGTCTACCATTAACAATGACTTAGCGACTGTTTGCCAATGGAATAAATCTTTTGGACTCAAAGTAAATCCTATTAAGTCGCAGGCTATTGTTATTGGAAGTCCTAATATGGTTTCGAGAATTGACTGGAGGTGTCTTCCTCCTATTTTATATAATAATACTGTAATTCCTTATACTGCCTGTGTGAAAGACTTAGGAATTTACCTGGACTTAACTCTGACTTGGACTTATCATATCAGGCAGCTCATTAAAAAGGTATTTGCGGCTATAAGCTCGTTGCGGCGTCTTCAGTATTTTCTTCCCATCTCCACTAAAACTATGTTGGCACAATCTTTACTCCTATCGGTTCTTGATTATGCTGACGCAAGCTATCCTAATCTAACCGAGGAACAACTTAATACACTTGAGCGACTTCAAAACGTTGCGATTCGGTTCGTATTTGGATTACGCAAATTCGACCACATTTCTAAATTTCTTTTAAAGCTATTCTTCTGTGGAATGCGTTGCCCTTAAATATCCGAAAAGCTGAAAGTATTAACATCTTTAAAAAGCAAGTGAAAGACTATTATTTATCTCTTACATGACGTATATTTATAATATGTACATTCAATTATTTATATGTATGTATATATACATATATATTAGTTTATTATGTACTATATATTTACATTATATGTATTTTAGTATGTATGTCTATTCATACACCTACCTACTTCTTGTTTAAAATTCTAACCCAAAGGTTGTCTGGAAGAAATCGCTACTAAGCGATAAGGCCTCCTTATTGTACAAATGTAATTATTTCTATTTTTTCACTTATGTATTTTACTTGTTTATATTGTGTGGTGTACAATAAAAGAATAATAATAATATTATCCAACGAGTTCAAAACGCCTGCGCTCGCTATTGTTTTAACATTCCACCAAGGTCTCATGTCACACCATTTTTAAATAATGCCAAATTACTAAAAATGGATTATAGAAGACAGTTGCATTTTGCTACACTTTTATTTGGCATTGCTAAGTATAAAATGCCTACATACTTTTATACTAAGCTTAACTGGCCTAGCGATCGTATTTCAGTTTATGACACTCGCGGTTCAAAATCTTTATTATACGTGCCTTCTCACACCACAAGCAGCATTTCATGGAAGTTTCAAGTATGCTGCCACAAACTGCTGGAACACTATTCCCCCACCTTTTCGAAGAAGTAGGCTTGTTTAGGGTATAACAAAATTGTTATGATAGCGAAATGTCGCAAGTTTTTAATAATTCTTATTTATACGCTCGTCGGCTTGTTACTGAAATATTAAATGACTTTGGTAAACAGAGATGATTCTAATTTTTAAACACGACAAATTGTTTTGACACGTTTTGATTTTAATGTTACGTGATTAATTTTTGAAATCCTTCGCATGTAATATAATAAATTCAATTAAGTTTATTTACGAGATGTTGTTACAATTACTTTGCCAGTCCGAAGCCTGATCAAGTGTGACGGTAAATTCGAATCATACCTGAGGTAATTAGACGTATTTCCGTAGGTCAATGACCTAACGACAGCAGATTGAGATCAGTGACCCGCCTAGCTATTTTGTTAAATTATCTTTCGCGCGCGTTTACACTCGTGTGTCCACCAGAAAGTGTTTATGTTTTTAAAGGTTTTCTTAAGTGATACAGTAAGTTTAGTGCGGTTGTTGTGTAACAGAAAATTAAAGTATTACGATACACTAAATGGATGACTCGAAACATGAGTATCAAGCCTTATATGCAACTTACGGATTGCGTATTGGTAGGTGCTATGGACTCGACCACTTTTACTCATTACGAGGTAGATGTAAACCGAAGTTGTGCGGCGCACGCCTTAGATAGTGTAATGCGTACGCAAGAACAGTGGAGCTCGAATATTTAAATATTTTAAATGTTTCAAAACTATTTTTGGGAATTTTTTTTTTTTATGCGGAATGTGATGAGTTACACTTACCGAACCTCCCATTTGAAGGACCTCAGTATAGAGTCGAACTCCTTATATAATTCAATTCAATTATTTGGTTAAGGGTAAACTTTACATAAATATTAGTTGTTTATATGCCTGCTTATGCTCCCGCTATGCTCGGACATGCGGGTAGCACGGAGTCCCGAATGGAAAAGAGACGGGGTAACATAAGGCAGTAAAAGAAAATGTAAAAATTGTAAAATGAGTTAATTTATTTTATTTGTAATTGTAAGTTGTCACTGGCGTTTCTCCTTTTTAGTTTTAGGTTTAGTTTTATTTTTGTATTTTTTTTTCTTTTACGGTGACCACTGAAAACCAGCGTTGGAGTTGATGTCAGTCAGCTTCAACACAAGCTGAGTGGTTGCCCGTTTGACAGGATCATATTCTTATGTTGGTATGTTTTCTGTTAATAAAAAGTTTTTTCTTTGTTTTCTTTCTTTCTTTCTTACTATCTCTCCCTGCGAGCAGTCGTGTCGGCGATGCTCCGCAGGGAATCGGCGTGGAAGGCCGTAGTCTCCTTCTCTGAGACCGTCATGGTCCAGAAGGAGATAGCAGGGCGGGCCCGGGAGAGGGCCGATCCCGCCCGACGAGGACGACCGAGGCGTCGTCCTTCCGGCCTCCTAGCCCCAGTGCCCGGGGCAGAATAAATAGGGCGCGCCCTCGGGCCGTGGGTGCGTGAGATGGGGGTCCCACGTATCCGTTTTCATACGGCCACGAGGAGGACGGTAGCCGGGATGGCCTCGAACTGCCGTACGCACCAGCGAGAGGTGCGAGGAGGGCAACATTAGACTTTGCCCTCCTGAGACGAGCTCCGCCAGCCACGAGCGGAGCGTCGCACGGGAGGGTCAGCGGATGCGCATGCGCTAGCGATCCCGAGGCCTCTCCATTTCCGTGCTGAGAAAGGCCATCGCAGGGTTTTAGTGGGTATAAATCTCCACATAACCCGATCTCCCCCCCAGGAATTGGGTATCTTTTCGAAGATTTCCCCTGCGTAAACAAAAAAAAAAGACTTCGATATGAGGTTTTACTAAAGAATTATAAATAATAGGACGAATTTTATTAGGTATACATACTTAAGGAAATTTTACGTAGTGCTCCTATCAAAGGGGACCTAAATATTTTTCATGATCAGTTTTATTTAATATTTTTAGGCTCGAAGATCATATATAATATCTTTTTGGTATTAATACTTAATAAATTAGAAAGAAACCATTCGCTAATAACATTTAAATCACGTTGAGCTACGTCAATTATATTTTTAATGTTATCACCAAAGTATAATAAGCTTGTGTCATCCGCGTAAAGAGTTATATCTCCAGACAAATCAATTGTACTAATGCTATTTATATAAATTAAAAATAATAGCGGTCCTAAGATAGAGCCTTGTGGTACTCCATATGTTAACGTTGCGAGCTTACTTTGAAATTTTCCGATTTTAACAATTCGCTTGCGACGATGTAAATATGTTTTTAAAATTTTAATTGCCGAACCTGTTATACCTTCTTTATGTAGTTTTTCTAATAATAAATTATGACTGACCGTGTCAAAAGCCTTTTTTAAATCGATAAAGATACCTAGAACGATTTGCTCGTTATCCAATGCGCTTTTAATTTTGGTGACAATATCCACAGTTGCTGAAAGTGTATTAGATTTCGGACGAAAGCCATATTGTTGATTAAAAAAGAAGTTTTGTTTATTGAGGTAATTATATAGACGGACATATCTTAATTTTTGTAAAATTTTTGATAAGACTGGTAAAACAGACAGAAACAGATATTGGCCGATAATTCCCCGGATCTGATTTTTTCCGGATTTATAAACTGGTGTAACTTTAGCAATATTTAAACTTTCGGGGAATTTTCCTTGTGTAAGACATTTTTTCAAACAGTAAGATTATTTATTTATTTATTTAAATACTTTATTGTCCAACAAAATTGGAACAAAAGGTGGACTTGATGCCTGAAGGCATTCTCTGCCAGTCAACCTTTAGGCCAAACAGAAAATCATGAAGGCGGTAACAATAAAGTTTCAATATACAAACATAATAAATAAAGAGAAAAAAAAATACAGTACAGTAATAAATAACAATAATTACATAAATAATATACATACAGTGTGTATGAAAAATTGTGTCAACCCCCTTAACTGCGTTATCAGTATCGAAAATGTAACACAATCAAATAACTTACATTTACAAACTCTTCAATCAAAATAATAAAATTAAATATTAAATGATTATTATATGTGGAGTAACAAAATGTTTGTACGCACTGGTATAACACGATGAGACTCCATGGCGCCATCACACCTGCTGCGCTACTAGTGACGAACTCGAACGTACATTCACATTATTTTGATTGTTTAATCACTTTAACGATTCACTGATACCGCTTTTTTTCAAATATCGATACGTTTCACTATGTTACAAATCAATTTAAAATAATAATACTTAGTTAATAATAACATCTACTTGACGGCCATAATTGTGTTGCTCAATATGCCCGCCTTGTACTTCTATGCATTTACGGCATCGGGAAATAAGTTAGCACGTACATTTTGTAAGACAGATGTATTTGATTTTATTTCTTCGAAAGCTGTGATGATTCGTGAACGCATTTCAGCCTCAGTATCGCACTTCTTTTCGAATACGGACTGCTTTATAGTACCCCATAAAAAAAAATCCAATGGCGTTAGGTCCGGTGACCGCGCAGGCCAATTAATTGGTCCACTGCGACCAATCCAACGTTCACCGAATTCCGTATTCAAATAGTTTCTCACGGCGCGGGAAAAGTGTGGTGGCGCACCATCATGTTGAAACCACATACGGCGTAAAAGATCTAAGTTTAAATTATCAAGCTCCTGGCTTAGTTGTTCTCGCAGGAAGGAAAGATAACTGTCACCACTCATAGACTGGGGTAAAAAAAGAGGGCCAATTATTTTGTCACCATTAATACCGGCCCAAACATTAATTTTCCATCGATGTTGGAAATGGCTAGGTTTAGCGACATGTGGGTTGGTGACTGACCATACATGTTCGTTGTGCGTGTTAAATACGCCTGTTCTAGCAAAAGTACACTCGTCACTAAAAAGTATACGGCTCGAGAATTCACTGTCTTCATAGTTTTCGTCTAAAATCCATCTGCAGAATGCCATTCTAGGCTCGAAGTCGGTAGGAATTAATAACTGTACTCGACGATAATGGTACGGGTGCTGGCCATTTTTCTTTAAAACTTTCCATACACGCGTATGGTTGACACCGAGTTGATGTCCCACCGAGCGCGTGCTTTGCGTAGGGTCCTGTCGAAAAACATCTAATATGTGTTCCTCTAGATCGTCATTATTAACCCTCGGCCTTCCCGCATTAGCACGTTGTTGTTCACGGCCATCGACATTTCCGAAATCGTACATGCGTATATGAAGACGCTGAAATGCCTTAAGTGACGGTAATGGTATGTTTCTTGGAGAAGCAAACAGTTCGTCATAAAGTCTACGCGATTCCGCATAATGACAATCACATTTCCCTAGTCACATTAACATATTGAAATATTCCTGGTAAATGTACTCCACATTTTATAAAACAACACAATTTTATAAAACCGTAACCAAAAAGTAATCCACTCGGAAGAAATTATCACGAGGAACTAACTAATAATTTTTTTTTATTAAAAGGGCGGCATAGGCTCGAATAAAAAATATCGATAAATGAAATTATCGATATTTAAATAATCATAACAATAAATAAATATTTAATATTCATATTATTTCAATACTTATTTTAATATATCTAACATTAATATTATTTTTGATTGTAAAACACCATTTTTAACAGAAGTAGATTAACGATTTATCCCAATAATACAACATAGTTAATTTACCTGAAGAAGTTCCAAATTATAATATTGATTAATAATATTTATTATTAATAAAAGTTATTTTAAATGAAATTATTTTAATGTGGAAAGCATAACTATTTATAGCAATATTGAAAATATCGATAGAATATTTATCGATATACCTAATTATTAAACTTGCAAATTTCTATTCGAAAAACTAACAAAAGACGCGTCGCGCCACGCCGGCGCCTGCGATGAATGGCCGCGCGTGCGCCGGCGCGACTATACGGCGCCTTAACCGTTTAATAACGCGTACTTTTTTGCATATAAAAATTTATAGATAATATTTAATATGACAAAACTAAGCAAATAATAAACTAAGTAAATAAATAAAACTAACATAGCATATTGAATTTTATGAACTATTACTGAAATTACTCATATTACAACCATTTAAAAGAATATCCTTAAGTTATTTACAAAAAAAAATAAAAATGTTCTAAAACAATATGCATCATAGTATTGAGGAATAACAAGAATAAAACATAAAAACAAATAAAAGTAAATAGTATGTATCATATTATTCGGGAACACTTTTTAGCAGATTTTTTAAAAGTATTGTTTAAAGTTAATTTTAAGCCGGTATTTAAAGGTTAAGGTAAGCTGGTTATTTATGGGTCAGATGTTTGAAACGTTTTTTCAAATAATGTCGATTTAAATTTATTTAGCCTATGCACTGTAACTGACCTCTGCTTGATATTTTTTAAGTTATACTATTTTTTATAATAAGCTTATATGTATACATGCCTTTAAGGGAGGACACAGTTTTTAGAACACGCTGTATATACATAAGTGTACACTACAAATATATTTGCAAATAAATAAACAAAATGAAATAACCAAAAATACAATATATCTAACCTTTTAACATAAAATTATACAGATACAGATCAAACAGAGATTTATGATAAGTTTTTAAGAAGGTGTTCCTGTAAACGGCGTTTTGCGTCGTCAGAACGTAACATCGTACATGAAAGTCACAAAGAAATTCAAATTTCTCCTTCACATAGTCAGGAGAACGTGGGTAAAAAAGAATAGAGAAAAGAGAAAAGAGATCAACCATGCTAAACGCGTTGGAGGAATCGATTAAGATCAATATGGTGATCATTCCAATTTTTAAAAAGGGAAACAAAGATGATCCCGGCAATTATAGGCCCATTTCTATACTACCTTCATTAAGTAAAATTTTCGAAAAAAATATTTTAAATCAAATCCTTATTCATTGTAATGTAAATGGTATTTTTCATAGGGAACAATACGATTTTACAAAAAGTCGTTCTACAACGGATACAGGCATGGCGCTACTTAAACACATATACAGTGCTTGGGAGAAATCACAGAATGCTATTGGTGTATTTTGTGATTTATCTAAAGCATTTGACTGTGTGGAACATGAAACGCTATTATGTAAGCTAGAATATTACGGAGTTAAAGGGAAGGCTCTTGATCTTATTGCTTCGTACCTGTTTCAGAGAGTTCAACATGTTTCTATAAATGGAATAAAGTCATCTGGATCTGTATTAAAAATGGGTGTTCCACAGGTATCAATTTTAGGTCCTTTATTATTTTTAATTTATATCAACGATCTTCCGTTTTATGTTAAAGGTGTTTGTGACATTGTATTGTTTGCTGACGATACTTCACTTATTTTCAAAGTTGACAGAAATAGAACTAATTATGAATATGTAAACAATGCATTACCACTGATACATGGTTGGTTTGCAACTAATAATCTAATTTTAAATGCTGAAAAAACGAAATGTGTGGTATTTACTTTACCTAACGTAAAACAACATAACTATAATCTTGTATTGAATAATGAGATCCTTGATGTAAGTGACACAACAGTATTCCTGGGAATAACTTTGGATACGAAGATTCAGTGGAATTCCCATTTGTCAACTCTTACGGGAAGACTCAGCTCCGCAGCATACGCGGTTAGGAAAGTTCGTCAACTAACCGACGTTGATACTGCTCGATTAGTATATTTTGGTTATTTTTTTTGTATCATGTCCTATGGTTTGATACTATGGGGTAGCGCTTCGGATATTAATACAGTTTTTATTTTGCAAAAAAGAGCTATTCGTAGTATTTATAATTTAGGAGCTCGGGAATCCCTTCGAGATGTTTTTAGTAAAATAAGTATAGTAACGATTGCGTCACAATATATTTATAACAATATTATACATATCTATAATAATTTTGATTTGTTTGAGAAAAATAGTGACTCGCATTGTATTAACACAAGAAAAAAGGATAAACTCATAACACCAAGCTTTCGACTTCGCAAAGTAAATGTTTCCTTTCTGGGGCAAGGTGTCCGTTTTTATAACAAAATACCCCAGAAATTTTTGCAATTTTCAATAAATAAGTTTAAATTGTATATTAAAAAGTCTTTGATAGCTAAAGCATATTATTCTGTACAAGATTATATAGATGATAATAATGCATGTACTTAGTATAGCTGGATTTCATACAGGATGTTTAATATACACATTTGTAATTCTTAAATGTATATACTTTAAAACATAATTTTAAAAGAGTACCTGTTCGCGCCAATACGATGAGAGGGGCGCGGAGGCGAGACGAGGCTTCCCACTGACGGCGGCGGCGGCGCAGCGCGGCGATCACGAAGAGACAAGATTCAACCTTAGACGCGACACGACATATTTATGTCCTCTAATACGTGCAGCTTTCAATATACCTATAAAATACAGTCCACATCGTTTTATTACATTTCACACGAACATTTGGTCCTTCGAGCCGGATTTGTAAAGAGGTGATGTCAGTTTTATCAAAAGCGAAATTTAATCTGCGAAAATGGCAGTCTAATAGCCCCGAAATCTTAAAAAATATTGCTTGTGGTAAATTACAAAATAACTCCAGCAACAATACCTTGAACATTTCTGATAGTAAAGTTTCATCAAAAACATTAGGATTGGTTTGGTTTTGTGACACCGATACTTTATCATTTTCCATTAACGTTAATTTACAAAAAAAAGTCACTAAGCGACACATCCTTTCTATTGTCAGTCAAATTTTTGATCGCTTAGGTTTAGTCGGTCCGTGTGTCATAGAAGGAAAAATAATAATGCAGAACTTATGGATAAACAAATGCAATTGGGACGAAGAATTATCACATGATATAAGTGGTCAGTGGTAGTTATTTTATAACACTTTAATCCATTTAAATAATTTAAAAATACCACGTTGGATTTGTAGCGCGTACAATAATAATGAAATACATGTCTTTACAGACGCATCAGAAAAGGCTTACGGTGCTTGTTTATACATCCGTACAATCGATAATGACGGTGTAGTCACAGTCAATCTTTTAACGTCTAAGAGTCGCGTGGCTCCAATCAAACCTACCACGACACCAAGGCTGGAGTTGTGCGCAGCTTTAATGGGTAGAAGACTGTGTACTAAAGTTAAGGAAACGCTAACAATACCGATAGAAAATTGCCGATTTTGGTGCGAGTCAACAATAGTGTTAGGTTGGTTATCGGCTCCTGTAAATCAACTTAAGCATTTCGTACGTAATCGGGTCAATGAGATACAAGAAAATACCTCTGGTTGCACGTGGAGTTACGTACCGTCTAAGGAAAACCTAGCAGATCTTCTTTCTCGCGGCCTGAAGGCTGACCTTATCAGCTCATCTAAGTTCTGGTGGTCAGGTCCATCTTTTTTTATTTCAAAGCCAAAACACATGGCCTAGTATGCCTAATGAACACTTTAAACAAGAATTACCGGATATATTATCTAACCTTTCAGATACCAACAAATTAAATACTAATTCTAAATTAAATCAAAATATATTACAACAATTAATAAACAAACATTCAAATTAAACCTATTTACAAAGAATCGTAACTTATATGCTAAGATTTATTTACAATTTAAAAAATGTACAAAATAAAACATTAGGTCCACTTACTCAAAGGGAATTACAAATTTCGTTAAACTATATAACACAAGCGGCTCAGATTGAAATGTTTCCCGAGGAGTACAACATACTACGATCTAAAAAATTACTACCTCGTAAAAACAGATTAATTTCTTTAACACCTTTTCTGGATTCTGATGAGCTCATTCGTGTAGGCGGCAGGCTTGATAACTCCCCCTACGATTACAACACAAAGCATCCCATTCTACTATGTTCTAAACACCATTTTACTAAGATTTTATTTGAAATGTTACACAAAAGGTTTCTACATGCGGGTCCACAGTTGCTCCTAGCAAACTTTCGTCAAGCCTACTGGCCCTTAGGAGGCCGTAACCTTGCTAAATCAGTAGTTAAAAATTGCATTACATGTTTCAGATACAAGGCGCAATGTGTACAACCTGTAATGGGTCAGTTACCAGCAAACAGAACTACACTTGACTTTCCCTTTATTAATAGTAGTGTTGACTATGCTGGACCAATACTGATAGCTGATCGCAAGGGCAGGGGTTGCAAGTTGATAAAGTCCTATCTGTGCATATTTGTCTGTCTTTCCGTAAAGGCAGTACATTTGGAGCTCGTCACAAGCCTCACTAAAGAAGCTTACAGGGCGGCTTTAAATCGGTTTATTGCTCGTCGTGGTAAGCCGCGAACGATCCTGTCGGACAATGGTACTAACTTTACGGGTGCATGTCATGAATTGCGTACCTTTTTGCAGGAAGGGGATTTGACATCTTGTATTGCTGATCAAGGCATCGAGTTTAGCTTCACGCCACCCTACTCTCCTCATTTTAACGGTATTGCTGAAGCTGCCGTTAGATCTACGAAGCATCATCTAACTAGGTTGCTACAACACGCGCATTTTACGTATGAAGAGCTCTATACATGTCTTACACAAATAGAGTCTATCTTGAATTCTCGACCCCTTTCTCCCTTTTCCTCTGATCGTTTAGACTATTCTGCTTTAACTCCCGCTCATTTTCTAATTGGATTTCTAATTGTCCAATTGCTTTCAATATACCTATAAAATACAGTCCACATCGTTTTATTACATTTCACACGAACAGTACCTATCGAGTTTCTTGCCGGTTCTTCTCGGTAGAATCTACATTCCGAACCGATGGTAGCTTTTCATTAATTTAAGCAACTTTTATTTATTTTGACGATTCAAAAGTGCTTTTAAAAGCCTACTTAAATAAAGTTTTTTTTTTCAAATAGGAGGTTCGGTAAGTGTAACTCATCACATTCCGCATAAAAAAAAAATTCCCAAAAATAGTTTTTAAACATTTAAAATATTTAAATATTCAAGCTCCACTGTTCGTGCGCACGCATTACACTATCTAAGGCGCGCGCCGCACAACTTCGGTTTACACTTACCTCGTAATGAGTAAAAGTGGTCGAGTCCATAGCACCTACCAATACACAATCCGTAAGTTGCATATAAGGTTTGATACTCATGTTTCGAGTCATCCATTTAGTGTATCGTAATACTTTAATTTTCTTTTACACAACAACCGCATTTAACTCACTGTATCACTTAACAAAACCTTTAAAAACATAAACACTTTCTGGTGGACACACGAGTGTAAACGCGCGCGAAAGATAATTTAACAAAATAGCTAGGCGGGTCACTGATCTCAGTCAGCCGTGGTTAGGTCATTGACCTACGGTACCTACCTAATACGTCTAATTACCTCAGGTATGATTCGAATTTACCGTCACACTTGATCAGGCTTCGGACTGGCAAAGTAATTGTAACAACATCTCGTAAATAAACTTAATTGAATTTATCCCAACAGTTACGTAAGTGAAGGATTTCAAAAATTAATCACGTAACATTAAAAATCAAAATGTGTCAAAACAATTCGGCATGTTTAAAAATTTAAATAATCCCTATAAAAAACTATTATGATTATTTGAGTTTATAAAATTGAATTAATAGAAATTAGACAATATGATGACAATGCGTATAATATTAAACAAGTGTATAACCTAACCTACACACTTAACAAATGAAAAAAAAAAAACAAAGCAATATCAACTTGTAGTTGCGCGAGCAATTCATTGTAACGCAATTTCTAAGGGCTAACGAAATACTAATAATTCTAATAACCACGCCGACGCGCGACGTGCGATCCCGGGACCTCTCCGTCCCACCCCCTGCACCCGGCCTAACGGTGAAGGAGAAAGACTCTTGCGCAGCGGCGATGGCCGCACCGCCCGTACCCCGCGCCCCACTTCCCATATCTCTGTTATTTTTTTATACGTGCCAAAACAGAACAATAAAATTATTTTTGTTTAGCAAATTACAATAATATTCCTAGCTACCTAAAACAGATTTTTTTATAATCTACATTCCACACTTCCGTATAAAATATGATTAATTTTCTTACTAAACTGTTTTATTATCGTACTTTTATAATATTTGAACAGTAATACATTTATTTATAAATAATAAAATGACGATGTTTTATCGTTTTATTATTTAACCGTATTATTGAACCGTGAAATAGCGCCATCGGACGTTTATTACATTGTTTTCATAATACTCATATTAGGTACATACAACAACATCAACACTAATATTTATTATTGTCGAGTATTAATCAAATAAAATTTCAAATTAAATTTTACTTATGGAATAACTTTAATTTACTAAAACACAATAAAACATTCTGATGAATGAACTCTTAAAATTTTATAAAAAGGATAAAATACGTAAGTGCTTAAGTAGAAAAACTATTTGTCTTATAATAGATTCTTGTTATTATTAAAAAGTTGTAAATGATAATAATTAAAAACAAAATAATTTTAGTTCATAAAAAATTGTTACGTAAATAAAGTGTATTCAATCCTATTATCTTTCTTTGAAGTTGTATTGTTAATAATATGTTATTACATTATTAGTAGATAACAATAAGTCAAATATCGACTTATTATTTTAATTGTATTTTTTTAATTGCGAAAATCACGGCTAATAGTAGTGACCTTGAAACTTGATGCTTCGACCTCACATTAAGCGACATTAAAGGACACTTTCCGTGACGTGACCTTTAAAGAGAATAAGAGAATGTAAGATACAGAGAACAAAATTTCTCCTTGGTAGATTTGAACTTACTTTAAATCGAATTATTTTGAAATTGTAAATTAATTCAATTCGAGACTTTATAGTACCTACCTCTTTCCACGTTCAGTAACTAGTAAATGAAGTAGGTAATATTTTTTTTTAACAAACCTAACCCATAGTTCGTTCAGTTTTCGCTGAAGTACGGTTTCATCATTTTTTATAAAGAAAGCTAATATGTGGTTGATGATAAGGGTTTAGTAACAAAAACAAACAATTTAGAATTCAATAACTAAAATAATACGTAAGTTGCAGAGGTCATGCGAAAAATGAGAACTCATAATATTGTGTAAACTAGCGAAGTTCAATAATATTAATGTACTAAGGTATTTTTAAATAATACTTTAAAAAAACGAATAATAATAATAATAATAGTTTATTTGCTCGAATATGGGTTTACAAAGGTATTTCATACATTTACAGTGGTCCAACATATTCTACCGATTTGGCGTACAAATATTTTGAATAAACTAATAATACTACTAATGAATTTACTATAATTACCAATATAAAGTTTATAGTTTACAATTTAAATAAATAATTTTCAATATCATCGTTATAAATAAATAGTTATTTGTCAATTTATTCAAATAAAATTACAATATTATTTATAATTTAAAATTTGTCGTTAAGAAATTCATTTATACTATAATACAGTTTATCTATTAGTAAATTAAAACAAAAATTCTT
Organism: Hypolimnas misippus; assembly: GCA_037950945.1. Lineage (NCBI taxonomy): Eukaryota > Metazoa > Arthropoda > Insecta > Lepidoptera > Nymphalidae > Hypolimnas > Hypolimnas misippus. The sequence goes on from JBBEEQ010000007.1 coordinate 4,160,896, forward strand.
AAATAAATTTAGAGACAATTCTTTACAATTTCTAGGTAGGTGGTTGTAAATGCGTATGGCCATGCAATATACATTGTTATGATACAAAGCTAATCGTTGAGCTGGAACATACAGTTTGTCTTTAAATCTGCTACGCATATTTATTACATCACAGTTTCGTTTAAACAAATAAATATTTTTATGAACAAATATACTAATTTCATAAATGTATAGGCAAGGAACGGGTAATATATTTAGACTTTTAAATATGGGTTTACAGCTCTGAGTGAAATGAATATTATAAATAGTTCTTATACATTTTTTTTTGTGTCTTAAATGCAACATGCAAGTCCACAGAATTACCCCATATAACAATACCATATCTTAGCAAAGATTCAACATATACATGGTAAGCTGTGATTGCTGCTGTAACAGAAACTATTTGGCTTATACGCCTCAATGCATATATAAATTTATCAATCTTGGTACATAAATTTTCAATATGATTCTTCCAGTTACAATATTTATCTATTATTATGCCCAAAAACTTTGCATTATTGGCTTCTGATATATCAGTGTTGTCAAAATTAATTTTAATGGACTGTAATTTGCTTCTATAAGTTTGAAATGTGATAAAATTTGTTTTGTTTAAATTGATTTTTAAATTATTTGCTTTAAGCCAATGAATTACATTAGCTAAAGCTAATTTTAGTTTTTCCTTTAAATTCGTATGTTTTTGACATTTAATTAGAATAGTAGTGTCATCAGCAAAGAGAATACATTCATGCTTAATATGATCAGGAAGATCATTTATATACAAAATAAAAAGTAAGGGTCCCAATATGCTGCCTTGAGGCACTCCAATATTCTTATTAGTGTAATCAGATCTATGAGTTATTTTATATTTATTAACTATACTATCTAGTACAAAACACTGTTTCCTATCTTTTAAATATGTTTCCAGCCATTTATTTGCATTTCCTCTAATGCCGTAAGAATATAATTTATCTAATAAAATTTTATGGTTTACGTGATCGTTACTTGCCGTGGTGGGCCGGCATAAGAATAGTCCACCACCCTCTCCTCCCGTGGTTGCCGTAAGAGCCGGCTAAGGGAAAAACTAAAAGGAGGATGGGCAGCAGCGTCCTCCTACCTGAACATCACTTATAACTGCGCTCGCCAACCCATCTGCCAAGCGTGGCGAGTACTGGCAAAACCCCCCTATGGTTTTTCAACAAGCGACCAGGCCCCCAGTCCCCGGCAGCTCCGCTATCCCTGGCTCGGGTAGCGGCCACGGTAACGGCGGAGTAGTGGGTGCTAAGAATCCCCGGCAGATGCCCGGCTACCCACCCCGACGACGACTGGCCCTGGTAACACACAACATCCGCACTTTGAGGACAGACGAAAAGATAGTTGAGCTGGAAGAGGAAATTAGTAGGCTGCATTGGGACATTTTAGGATTGTCTGAAGTCCGAAGAGAGGGCGAGGACACGAAGACCCTCAAGTCTGGCAACCTATTCTACCACCGGGAGGGTGACCAACAGTCCCAAGGTGGTGTCGGATTCCTCGTCCACAAGTCCCTCGTAAATAACATTCTTACCATCAATAGTGTGTCGAGTAGGGTCGCATACCTAATACTCAGAATATCGAAAAGGTATTCGTTGAAGGTCATTCAGGTATACGCACCGACCTCGGCATACTCGGATGATGAAGTGGAGATTATGTATGAGGACGTAAGTAGAGCCATACATACCTCTAAAACCCACTTCACTGTTGTTATGGGGGACTTTAACGCAAAGATGGGCAACAAATGTGGTGATGAGTCGAGAGTGGGGCAATTTGGATATGGGCAAAGGAACTCCAGGGGCCAGAGGCTAGCCGACTTCCTGGAAAAAGAGGAACTCTTCATGATGAACTCTTTCTTCCAGAAGCCGCCTCACAGAAAATGGACCTGGATGAGTCCCGATAGTTTCACGAAAAATGAGATTGACTTCATCTTGACCAACAAGAAACGAATATTCAGTGATGTCTCGGTGATCCATATGGTGAAAACCGGAAGCGATCACCGAATGGTGAGGGGCACACTGAATATAAACGTTAAACTTGAACGGTCCAGCTTGATGAAGTCTACGCTCCGACCTACTCGTGCCGATATCCAAAACCCCGAGAGCTTTCAACTCGAGCTTTCGAACCGCTTTGCTTGCCTGGAGAATCTTGCGTCGGTTGACGAGATAAACAACGGGCTAGTGGAAGCTGTCCGCACGGCGGGGGTTAAATACTTTAAGCCCCGCCGTAAAGAGAGACCTCAAAAAATCTCCGACCACACCCTAAACCTTATGGCTGAGCGACGTGCGCTGCGGCTGCAGTTTCCCGATGATGCGAAGTCTCATAGGCAGCTCAATTGACGAATTAGGAAGTCCTTGCAACACGACATACGTCTCTTTAATACCAGCCGGATTAAAGAGACCATAGAACGGAACAAAGGTTCTAAAGTGTTCGCAAGAGACGAGTCTATTGGGCAAAGCCAGTTGACAAAGCTGAAACGGGAAGATGGCAGTGTAGCGTCGACGAAAGCAGAGGTCTTGGGGGAGGTCGAGAGGTTCTATGGGCAGCTATACACTTCGGTCGCTAAACCCGTTGACAGATCGGCAGAAGATCCAAAAGCCATGCTGTCCCGACACTATACCGAAGATATCCCGGACGTCAGCCTATATGAGATTAGGATGGCCCTGAAACAGCTTAAAAACAACAAGGCGCCGGGTGATGATGGAATCACGTCAGAGCTTCTGAAAGCGGGTGGAACACCGTTACTAAAAGTCCTTCAGAAGCTCTTTAATTCCACATTGCTCGAGGGTAACACGCCAAAAGCATGGAGTAGAGGCGAGGTGGTTCTGTTCTTTAAAAAGGGTGATAAAACACTCCTTAAGAACTGCAGACCCATCACGCTTCTGAGCCATGTTTATAAGCTGTTTGCAAGGGTCATCGCGAATCGTCTCGAACGCAGGTTTGATGACTTCCAGCCACCCGAACAAGCCGGTTTCCGAAAAGGCTACAGTACCATAGACCACATCCACACGCTCCGGCAAGTTATATAGAAGACTGAGGAGTATAACCTGCCACTATGTCTAGCATTTGTGGACTATGAGAAAGCCTTCGATTCGGTCGAAACGTGGGCGGTGCTTGAGTCCCTTCAGCGATGCCATATTGATTATCGGTATATCGAAGTGTTGAAGTGTTTGTACAGAAACGCCACCATGTCGGTCCGAGTACAGGAGCAGGTCTCGAAGGATATTCCATTAGGAAGAGGCGTGAGACAGGGAGACGTTTTGTCTCCGAAACTGTTCACTACCACTATGGAAGACGCCTTCAAGCTCCTGGAATGGCAAGAATACGGCATCAATATTAACGGCGAGTACATCACTCACCTTCGGTTTGCCGACGATATCGTGGTCATGGCAAAGTCGATGAAGGAACTTGGCATGATGCTCGAAGATCTCAATCGAGTTTCGCAACGGGTGGGCCTTAGCATGAACATGGATAAGACGAAAATCATGTCTAACGTCCATGTCGTGCCCACCCCGATCTCGATTGCAGGCTCGGTTCTCGAAATTGTTGACTCGTATGTCTACCTGGGACAAACGGTTCAACTAGGTAAGTCCAACTTCGAGAAAGAGGTCAATCGCCGAATCCAACTCGGTTGGGCAGCGTTCGGGAAATTACGAAACGTCTTTTCGTCAAAAATACCTCAGTGCCTCAAGACGAAAGTTTTCAAGCAATGTGTGTTACCAGTGATGACTTATGGCACTGAAACGTGGTCTCTGACTATGGGTCGCATAGAGAGGCTCAGGGTCGCTCAACGAGCCATGGAGAGGGCTATGCTCGGAATATCTCTACGAGATCGAGTCAGGAATGATGAGATCCGTAGACAGACTAAGGTAGTCGACATAGCCCAACGGATTGGCAAGTTGAAGTGGCAATGGGCAGGCCACATAGTTCGAAGAACCGATGGCCGATGGGGCAGAAAGGTTCTCGAATGGAGACCACGGACCGGCAAGCGTAGCGTAGGACGTCCACCTACAAGATGGACAGACGACCTTTTTTATTTTTATTTATTTATTTATTGAAAGCACACTTACAACATACATATTAACATTTACAGCAAAAAATACAATAGTATAATAATAATTTACCTAATATGCATGTCAATTTCAAGTGTACATAGCATTCACTGTGATTCATAAAATTAAAAGTAACAAAAGATTAAAATAAAATTTTAAATTAATTTAATTATTTCATTATTACAATTATCAAAACAATATTAAAAATTAAAATTAGAAAAAAAAATAGAATTAAAAACATCATCTTTATAATCAGAAAAATTAAAAAATAATAAATAATAATAATCAATTTACACAAAAACTAGTCATGCATTTTATAGTAATTAAAAAGTTTATTTCTAAAGGCTGAGGAAGAATCATAAAAAATATCAATGCCTGGTATTGATTTAATAATACTATTATATTCATTACACAATCTCACTAAAGGAGCTTGATTGCCAACGTGCGATCTCATACGAGGAGTGTGAAATATTCTATGATAGTTCCTAGGTGTCCTAGATGGAACCGATATCGATATCCTCTCTGTTATTTCTGCATTTGTTATTTTATTGTTGATTATATTGTGTAGAAAACAAAGGTCAATAATTTTGCGTCTATTCCGTAGAGAAATCATATTAAATTTTGCCATACGATCTTTGTATAATTGTCTGTGCGAAAAATCTATTTCATGATAAGCAAGGTGTTTTGTAAAAGCTCGCTGTATGCTTTCAATGCGCTGAGAATGCACATTATACAGAGGTTTCCAGATGACACTGGCGTATTCAAGGCGGCTGCGTACCAAAGCATTGTATAAGAGTATTTTAGTTTGTCTAGAAAACCCCTGTGTGTTTCGCTTAATACAACCTAGATTCTGTGCAGCTTTAACAACTACATTATTAATATGCGATACGAACGTCAGTCGCGTGTCAATAGTGACTCCTAAATCTTTAATTTGTGATAATTCCTCTAATATTACATTTCCGATTGAGTACCTGGAGACAAGCGGTTTTTTCTTCCGGGTAAATTTTATATGAAAACATTTATTTACATTAAGAGTCATACAATTAAGAAGACACCATTTATTAACAATGTCGAGGTCGTATTGTATTAAGTCTACATCCGCACTTGAATTTATTGTTTTATATATTTTTAGGTCGTCTGCGAAAAGTGAACATTTACAATGTTTGATATTGTCAGTTATATCGTTAATAAAAACGAGAAACAAAAGGGGACCCAAATGTGAGCCCTGTGGCACCCCACTTATGGCAAAATATACTTTTGATTCAAAACCAGCGACCGCAACTGTAAGTGGTCTCTGTGTTAAATATGATCGGAACCAGTCAATCAAAGAAGTGCCAAGGCCATACCGACGCAGTTTATTTAGAAGTATTTGATGATTTACTTTGTCGAATGCGTTACTGAAATCAGTGTATATTGAATCAATTTGATCTCCCCTATCCATTGCTAATGCCAAATTTGAAGTAAAAACAGTTAAATTTGTTTGAACTGATAATCCATTTCTAAAGCCGTGTTGTGAAGTAGTCAGGATGTTATTAAAATGTTTACTAAGCGTGGGATATACTAGACTCTCAAATAACTTTGAAAAGCATGACAGAATTGAAATTGGACGGTAATTTTTAATATCCGTTCGATCACCTTTTTTGAAAACTGGTACTATTCGAGCTTTTTTCCATTCGTCTGGAAAAATACCATTTTTCATAGAATAGTTAAAAATCACCGTCAATGGAAAGCCTATAGCAGAGCCGCACCTCTTTATGAAAAGAGGAGGAATGCCGTCTGGTCCTGCACCTTTTTGAAGATCGAGAGATTTGATTTTTTTCAAAACTTCTGTTTCATGAAATATTATTTTAGTAATGGGCATGATATTAGTGTTTTGTAAGTTACTCGGTTTTTTTGTGTTTGTAAATGTAGTTTCCTTAGGATAAACAGAGGAAAAATGATTAGCAAAAAGATTGGCTATTTCCTTTCCGGAGTTGGTACTGTTGTTGTCCAAAGACATAGTTGCAGGCAATAAGGATTTTGCATTTCGTTTACTGTTATAAAAATTCCAAAACAAAGTTGGGTTCCTGGAAATATTTTTTTCAATATTCTTTTTGTGACTATTGTAACAGTTGTCAAATAAGGTATGGCAACGACTACGCAAAGTTTGAAATTCAAATCTATCTCTAGGATTACCATATTTATAATATTTGATACGCAATCTCTCCTTCTCCTTAAGTAATTTAATCAGATTGTGTGGAAACCAATCAGGGTACTTTGAATTCCGTAATTTCCGCTTAGGTACTAGTCGTTCTATTATTTTATATAATATGCTATAAAATATCTCAACCATGGCATTGACATCCTTACAATCGGAGAATTTATTGTACCAATCTATATTATTTAATTCATTTGATATTTATGCATAGTCGGCTTTTAAAAAATTGTATCTTATATATGTTTTGGGACGGAGGTACGATATATAAGGGTATGAGACACTTATCAACAGATTAGGGTGATATAAATCTAGCCTACTTAGTAAATCAAGTGGTTTGGTCACTGTTACATTGGACATATTACTGATTACCAAGTCTAAGAGTTTGCTATCACAATTTTTAATATGATTGTATTGATGAAGACCGTTAGTAGACATAAGATCAATTAAAGAGTAACCAAGTGCGTTATTATAATTTGACGGAGACGTGTACAAACAATCATCACCGCTATTCCATTCAATAAAACCCATATTAAAATCGCCTATCATAATTATATCCTCAATTTTATTAGTTACGATATCTACATTATCAAATAACTTTTTGGCATTTTCTAATTTAACTGGAGGTGGTATATAGGCAACACAAAGACCAATTTTTTTAACGTTCTCGGTACTGGTCAACTCTAATACTATCCACATATTTTCATCTTCAGTCTCCCAGTTAGCAACACGGTAAGAAATAATATTTCGCGAAACAGCGATTAATATGCCACCTCCGTCCTTTTTTGAGGTTTCAGAACACAAACGATCCTTCCTGTATACTACATACCGTGAATCGAACAGCTCATTACTCGAAATTGTTGAGTTTAACCAAGTTTCAGTAAAAGCAACAACTTTATAATCGGCATTGAGAACATTTTTCAGGACGTTGTTCGTTTTTGTTCTTAATCCCCTTACATTTTGGTAATAAATATCCAACATTGAATCGATTAACAGTTATAACATTGGTATAGATAATTAATTCAGGTAATAAGCTTTAGACTATCTTCATTTTTAATAAGCTTAGCCTGACTAAATTCATCCTTACGAACAAAAATTTTTCCATTTCTTATCCAGGTGAAACGGTAATTCAATTCTTTAGCTTTAAGACGTGTGGCTGCATGAAGCGATTTATTCGCCGGGGTTAAATGTTCAGAAACAAATATGGGTTTGCAAGTTCCTCCAATCCCGAGATGATGTGAATTTAGTTTTTCCTTAGGATTTTTTTTTTTTGTTGAATTGTGCAACAGCCGCGAGAAAGGCGTCACGATGCCTTACACTTCGTAATTTCACGATAACTGATCGCGGTTTTTCGATATTCTTGTTAAATTGCGCAACTCTAGTAACATGTTGTATTTCATCCACTGCCAAAGGATTGTTTATCATTTTACCCAATTGAACAATTACATTCGCTAAATTTTCACTTCTGTTTTCAGGAATGCCATTTATCTCTATGTTGTTCTCTCTCATATGCATTTCAACAGTATTCAATCTGGACGTTAGATCTTTGACTGAAGATTTAAGATTGTCATTTTCCCGTTTTAATTGGTCCACAATGTTTGATTTTTCTTCCAGTTTTGCTTTCATATCTTCATACTGCGTGTTCATAAAATTTAATGATTCTCAAAAATCTTTTATCTGATCATTAATAGTGTTTAGTTGGGTAGTTACTAAATTTTGTATCGTTGAAGCCAATTCTTGTTGTATAATGTTGCGAAGTTTACATTCAGTTAAGTCGTTGTCCGTTTTGTATTGAGTAGTATGGTATTGCGGTGACTTGCTCAGCTTTTTACGTTTGGTAACATAGGATACTTCCGTAGTGTCAGTGGAAGATTTTCTATCATCTTCTAATGCTGTGACAGATCTAACGGGTGTATGTATGTTGCCCACTTTTGGCTGCTTATTCAAACATTCAGGACATTTCCAAACATTTTTTAGATGTAAGTCCATTTGTTGAAATATTCTAAGTGGCACATTGGCACAATCAATATCATACTTCGAATTGCAATCATTGCAAGCGAGAAATTGTTTTTGTGGTAATGTGTTTTTGCATCCCGCGCATAGTACATATGAAGTAGTATTCGACATTTTTGTAGATTATTTATGTTTATTAAAATTTTATTAATGAAAAATATAATTCCAGAACTGAGGATTTGAACTCGGTTTACAGTCACTTAGTATACCATGCTCTCGACCATTAGACCAGCAATCCTTGTATCAATTTATAAACGATCGGTAGTTGAAAAAACTACTTCGGCGGTACACCCCCAAACACAAACACTTTATCACTTTTGTATTTTTGGTTTTAATTAAAGTACATTGGTGTTAACCCTTAAATAACACATTATTTTAACCGTTAGCAATGCTTTATTTACCACAAATCGGATAGTTTTATTTTAGAATCACAATATATAAAATTGTGATATTGTCATTATATATTGTTATTGTTATCATTGTTCGTGATTACTGAATTTTATTACCATGCACTCCACTATTTTAAATTTAATACTTTACTTTACTTTAAAGAAATAACACTAAAATTATATAAACCTTTAAATACTTTTAACTATGAAAATTTTTATTTACGGAGCTCCTCTTAGACGTCTTAACCCGACAAGTGGCGCCCCAAAAAAAATCCTTATTAAGGTCGTCGGAAGACGCTGGATGCAGGCCACGTCGAATAGGTCGCTTTGGAGATCTTTAGGGGAGACCTATGTCCAGCAGTGGACTTCCTACGGCTGAAATGATGATGATGATGATGTGATCGAAGGCTTTACTCATGTCAAGAAATAGGGCCACCGGGATAGTACCCGCATTTATGCATTCAGTAATACTTTTAACTAGAGAAAAGCACGCATTTGTTGTAGAATTATTTCTTCTAAAGTCATATTGTTCGGATTTTAATAATTTACTGGAAACTATAAAATTGTAAATTTTATCATACATGAATTTTTCGAATATTTTAGATATGATTGGAATCAATGTGATAGGTCTATAATTATTAATTTCTGTGGCATCTCCCTTTTTGAGAAGGGGTTTTACTAAAGAGTATTTGAGTTGATTTGGAAAGTGTCCTTGTTGCAATGATAAATTTACTATATGACAAATAGGGAAGGCGATAATACTAACACTATATTTTAAAATTTTTGTATTTATTTCATCATATCCTGTAGCATTCGTATTTTTTAAAGATAAAATAATTTTATAAATATCTATACTATTTAGTGGGGTTAAAAACAAACTTTTGGGGTTGGAGGGGATATTGTAACAGTATGCTCTTTCAGGTGATAAGGAATTTTCGATGCTTAAGAAAAATCTATTAAAATGTTCGCAAATTTGGTTCGGATTAGTAAAATCTTTATTGTTATATTTTATTTTCTGTATTGTTTTACATTGATTGTCATATTTGAAATTATATTTGATAATTTGCCATGCTGATTTACATTTATTTTTAGCTTTACTTATATTTCGATTATTGTCTATACGTTGTGCATTTTGAATACATTTTTTTAAAATTGTTGAGTATTTCCGATAGTTTTTCTTATTATTTCTTTTATTGCTTTTACACGAAATATATTTAAGATACAAAAACCGCTTCTGAACGCAACAACGTCGAAGACTACTGGTAAGCCATTTATTCTGACATTTTTTGTTTGAAATTTTTACGTATATTTTGGGGAAACATAAATTATAAAAAAGAATTATAGTGTCATAAAAAATATTAAATGCCGTTTCTACATCATTTTCGGTACAAATTTCATTGAAAGATAAAGCTGACATTGCATCTAAAATTTTTTTTTGTTGTTCATCACTTGTTCATCACCAAGAATTATAAGTTTAGCCTTGTTCATTTCTTTGTTATTGGTCTTGTTAGAAATATAAGAGTTTTTGCAAGTTGAGTTCGCCTCCAATATCTCGTTGGGAAGTGTACATACTTTATTTACCACATTCGTGTTAGACACAATCTTTGCTAGATCCAACTCTTTGTCATTATTTTCAGTAAATCTTTGTCTACATATTATATATGTATAGTTTCTGCTAATGGCGTTTGGAAAAGTTTTTTTGGCATGTTGCAAGATGATCTCGGTATTTGATTTATTTTATATCTGTACCGTGGTTTTGAAAAGAACTTATTTGCTTGATTACATTGTATCTTGGCTAATTGCAATGGAGATTTATACGAATGTGCGTTAGTACAAAAATGATCCTCAATAGTTTTTTTCAGTTTGCTGTTTTCAGCCTTTATATTTTGAAGTTCTCTTTTTAAGTCTTCTACTTGTTGCTTAAGATCGTCTAAGAGATACTCATCCATGTCCGATTTTGTCAAATTTTTAGGAGTCGTAATCTGGACTGGACAGACAAAGGATCCTTGAGGAGAAGAAGACGTATATGATATATCAGAATCAGTATCATAATTGTTTCGAAGTTTTCTAATTGTTACGTTTTCCATTTATAATTATTCCATTTACATAAAATAAAAAATAAAATAAAAAAATATCTTATAAAGTTCACTGTGGATTAGAACTCTCAACACTTGACGCATTCATAAACTAATTCTCTTAGCGATTCCATTACACCACTGCTTTTATGACACAAGTGTTGTAATTATGTTACTTATTAAAATTCTTATAATTCTTCGAAACAGTGTAATCAGGTAGCCATAAAAATCGTAATCATAATATACCGACGATTTATATACTTGTATTATAAACAAAGTAAATTTATTATTTATTACTGCGCAATTTATTACTGAACAATTTCCTTCTTTCTTTTCACTTTTCTGTTTTAGTAAATAGTGACAATAATTTTAATTAGGATAAAAAATAGGAAGAAAGAACTGTTTCTGTTGTTTTTATCACTTCACTATTACACTTTTATTTGTTCCAGTTTCCCGTAGCCTTTTTTATATTTATTTTGAACACTTATAATGTTAATTCACACAATATTATTTCACTTTTTGTAACTTTAAACTTAAAAAAAAAAGTATTTTACAATTAAATACGCAGAGCAGCTCAGAAACTGTGTCCTAAGGCATTGACAGTAAATTCTTTCAGGTGTAAAACGAGAATTACACTTATGAGTTTTGCTTTCAGACTTTCATAAAGATTTACATAAATACGAATTACATGTTTAACACTCCGCCGTACTACTGTTGAGTAATATTTTATTTATTTTTACGTAATACGTAATTCTGTATTTTATAATTATGTATTATTTTTAAATAATGATAATTCGTTTTAAGTTATCTATCAGTTTCGCCGCTAGCGCGGCCTTGTCCTTCGAGTCTTCGTTGAGTATCTGCGTCTCACTCCCACTTGCATTTCTCCTTGTTTTTTTTTTTAACTTTAGTTGCAAAAAACTTCCGGTATCTCCAGACGTTAGAAATTACGCGTGTTAAATTTTTAGTTTCGAATGTGTAAAAACAGTGAATTAATGACAATAATTGATGTTATTAGAAGTACAAAAATGTTTAAACAATGATTACTGTAAAAGATATCCTAATAAATATGTTTAATAGATACTGTGAAAAATAGTTCAGTGTTATAAAAATATCTATTCAGCTAAGGATACTTGGTGAGCTATTTTTTTTTAATATTTTGTGTACGTATCAGATTTATAGTGATCAACCGATCACGTGTGACACCATTTAATTTTTATTAGAAAAGTATTTCATTACTTTTTTTATTATTTGAATAGGCTTGTTTAAGGTATAAAAATTATGATTGTTATTTAAGATAGCTTATGAAAGATTAGTTGTGATGAGTATAAATACAATAGTAGAACATTTTTTAAATCTAATAATTATTAAAAAAAATAGTATTTTAATACTTAATTAGGTAAAGGATTATGTTGTTACTTGAAATATTTTCTTACTAATATTATAAACGTGAAATGTGTATGTATGTATCGATGTTTGTTATTCTTTCACGCAAAAAGTACTAAATGGATTTTAATGAATCTTCACAATAATAAAGCTTCTACATCAAAATAACACATAGACTACCTATTCTATCTACTTTTATCAACATACCACGCGAGTGTAGCAGGCGGAGACTAGTATAATAATTATTATAAATAGAGATGAGTCCAATTTTTAAACACACCTAATTGTTGTGATAGTTTATTTATTTAAATGCTATGATCAATTTCTAATACCTGCCTTGACGTTATTCAGTTTTGTTATATGTTTTTATGAATTTCATTAAGTTAATTAACATGATGTCACAATTAATTTGCCAATCTCAAGCCTGGTGAAGTTTGACGGAAAATTCGAATCATACTTAAGTAAAGTTAAGTAATGTCGTAGTTGTACGTAGTTTTGGTAGGTCTATACAGCTGACTTTTGTCAGTGACTTACCTAGTGATTTTGTTCGCTTATCTTTCGCACACAATTTGACTCGTAGTTTGTGTGTACACTCGAAAGTGTTTGTTTTCTATCTTAAATGGTACGTTGAGACTCGAATACTTCGTAATGCCATAGACAGATGATCTGTTTTTATTTAGTTTTAAGTGTCTAGTGATTGTGATCGCGTGTGATATTTATGTACTTGTATAATAATTATTAGAAGAATGATTAATTTTCTTTTTTTGTTTTTAAGTAGGCTTGTTTAAGGTATTAAAAAAATGTTATGTTAGCGAAATGTCGCAACACAGTTTTTAATAATTCTTATTTATACGCTCGTCAGTTTGTTACTGAAATATTAAATGACTTTGGTAAACAGAGATGATTCTAATTTTTAAACACGCCAAATTGTTTTGACACATTTTGATTTTAATGTTACGTGATTAATTTTTGAAATCCTTCACTTACGTAACTGTTGGGATAAATTCAATTAAGTTTATTTACGAGATGTTGTTACAATTACTTTGCCAGTCCGAAGCCTGATCAAGTGTGACGGTAAATTCGAATCATACCTGAGGTAATTAGACGTATTAGGTAGGTACCGTAGGTCAATGACCTAACCACAGCTGACTGAGATCAGTGACCCGCCTAGCTATTTTGTTAAATTATCTTTCGCGCGCGTTTACACTCGTGTGTCCACCAGAAAGTGTTTATGTTTTTAAAGGTTTTGTTAAGTGATACAGTGAGTTAAGTGCGGTTGTTTTGTAAAAGAAAATTAAAGTATTACAATACACTAAATGGATGACTCGAAACATGAGTATCAAACCTTATATGCAACTTACGGATTGCGTATTGGTAGGTGCTATGGACTCGACCACTTTTACTCATTACGAAGTATGTGTAAACCGAAGTTGTGCGGCGCGCGCCTTAGATAGTATAATGCGTGCGCACGAACAGTGGAGCTCGAATATTTAAATATTTTCAATGTTTAAAAACTATTTTTGGGAATTTTTTTTTATGCGGAATGTGATGAGTTACACTTACCGAACCTCCCAATTGAAGGACCGCAGTATAGAGTCGAACTCCTTATATATGTACATATATAGACTGATAAACACATTACCCACCTTTACGTCACGCAGTCGAGTAATAAAGTACTTAATTCTCGCCTTACAATATGTACTTGTGAATATTACGTGCTAACGTAATACTCGTAAATTAATCATTATTAAACAAGAGACAGCTTTATGTTTTTCGACACCCATTTATTTAGATTTATTATATCGAAAAAATATTTTTTATTATAATAAAAATAACGTCTTTGTATTAGTACATTTTGTATTAGAACATTTTAGGAGATTTACCTGGAAAGAATTTCAGTTGTTTTGTAAATTGAGGATTTTGCATATTAATCTTTATTTTCATTGTATATTGTTGATTAAAATATATAGTTTTTTTTACCATAATTAAAATCATTTAATTTTGACTAGTTTATGACACGTGTTTCTTATTTGTGTCTCATATAACATATTTAAAATTTTAAAAAATGGCGTTGGAATGTCATATTTAGTCCAGCTATTTTGATTTCAAACTCAAATTGTTGAATCGATTTTGATAAAAAGTTTATGCAATTAATTTAAAAGTATATATTCTCGAATAAAATAAGATTTTTTTTATGTCAGATTTCTGAGGTACCTACACAAAGCAAACAATGAAAAATATATACGCTACAAATTGGTAAGTTATTCCTTTTTTAAGTTTGACATAACAATTAATAGTAGAATGCTAAAACATTGTATTTAGAGCTATCTAGTTTAGCACCTCCCTTTTCGGCAATCGGCTGGCCTAAAACTGTTTTTATATAACTATATTTGGATGATGATAAGCAATAACGTGTCAACCCACAAAAAGTCGAATTTAGAGATATTTATGTATTCTAATAATGTGTTTCGTACTTAAAATTATACAAATTTTTTTAAAGTTATCTGAACTGAAGTGCGGAAAAAAGGTTCTTAATCTATTGTTTAGAATATTGAAGTGTGTTATATCTTATGGATTATACAATAATTTTATATATTTGAATAATTTATTATTAGATAAAACTCTTTACTTCATCACATTTTTTTATTAAAATAGAAAAGAATATATAAATAAATACTTATTCAAACAAATTTATTACGAATAAGATTGACATCTTTAGACGCCATTTTCTCAAAATGTAGTCCGTGTGGCTTGACACAGTATTAAGCAATACTCATCAGCGTCCATTTGTACATGAAAGTTACGCGCGTCTACGTCATTTACACATAAAACATTTTTTCATTGATGTGAAAAGATTACCGAACAAAACATATTTTATTTGATAATCCTTTTTACACATCAAACATATTTTTTTCAACTTGTTATCTTTAATAAAATTGTGTCAATCACTGACAATATAATACACACTATCTTCTTTTCTTTACAAGTGTTTGCCCAGAGGTCCAAGTTTGACAATAATTTAAATTATAAGTATTCTCGATTTGACCACAGACTTTAACAATAAACAAAAGAGAGTGACCACCATTGTTTGATACGTGTGTAACAAACACGTGGTAGTGTGCATTGTTTTTTTTATCAAATGCATTGCATTTTTTATTAAATGTACTTTTTAGGCAAAAAGGGATACTAAGTTTTGCTTCACGTATTAATATGTAGATTATACAGTTCCGCTGAAAAACAGTACTTGCAAGAAGGTATTGAAGTAATTGTGATTTTGAGGTTTCAATGGAAATATCAATTTTGACAATATCTGGATCATTTTGACCATAGCCACAGAGATATAGATTATATGCCAAGAAATGAGCACCTTGTGATGAAACGACGTCGATATTATCATTCTGTAATTTTCTGCAAGCCTGGGTTGGTACTTAGTAGTGCTGATGATGTGACCAATAATATCATGGAAAGAGATAATAACACGTAAAAAGTTTAACTTGGCGTCGACTTCGAATTTTTTACTTGACACCGATTTCAAAATCTTGTAGAAAATATTTAATTTTCGCCATTAAATTTATTTGTATCTATTAAAAATGTTTTTGAAGTCGGTTTATTTTTTGTTACAAGTTTTTATGTTACAATCAAAATCAAATCAAATAAAAAAAAAATACTTCATTCAAGTAGGCTCTCACGAGCACTTTTGAATCGTCAATACATGAAAAAACAAAAAAAAAATTACATCAAATAATGAAGCTACCACCGGTTCGGAACGTAGATTCTACCGAGAAGAACCGGCAAGAAACTCGATAGTTACTCTTTTAAAATATTGTCAATACATCACAACACAGTTTATGATTACAAATTGATTATTTATCCTGTACGAAATTCAGCATATACTAAGCCCACGCATCTTTATCGTCAACGTAATCTTGTATAGAGTAATATGCTTTAGCTATTAGAGACTTTTTAACATATGATTTAAATCTATTTATGGAAAACTGCAAATATTTCTGGGGGATTTTATTATAAAAACGAATACCTTGCCCCAGAAAGGAAACATTTACTTTGTGAAGTCGAAAACAAGGTGTTATAAGTTTATCTTTCTTTCTCGTGTTAATATTATGTTTATCTCTATTTCTTTCAAAATAATGAATATTTTTATGAATGTATACTATATTGTTATAAATGTATTGTGACGCAACAGTAAGTATACCTACTTTACTAAAAATATCCCGAAGGGAGTCTCGAGCTCCTAGATTATAAATACCACGAACAGCTCTTTTTTGTAAGATAAATACAGTATTAATATCTGTAGCACTACCCCATAGCATCAATCCATAAGACATGATACTATGAAAATAACCAAAATATACTAATCGAGCTGTATCAACATCGGTTAGTTGACGAACTTTTCTAACCGCGTACGATGCGGAGCTGAGTCTCCCCGTAAGAGATAACAAATGGGAGCTCCACTGAAGTTTCATATCCAAAGTTATTCCTAAAAACACCGTTGTATCAGTAACATCAAGGATCTCATTATTTAATATTAAACTATAAGTTTGCTGTTTAACATTAGGCAAGGTAAATATTACACATTTCGTTTTCTTAGCATTTAAGACCAGATTATTAGATGTAAACCAATATTGTATCAGTGACAATGCATTGTTTACATCGTCATAATTAGTTTTATTTCTGTCAACTTTAAAAATAAGCGAAGTATCATCAGCAAACAATACAATGTCACAAATACTTTTAACATAAAACGGAAGATCATTGATGTATAATAAAAATAGAAAAGGACCCACAATTGACCCCTGTGGAACACCCATCTTTAGGACAGATCCAGAAGACTTTATTCCATTTATAGTAACATGTTGAAGTCTCTGTGTCAAGTATGAAGCAATGAGATCAAGAGCTTTGCCTTTCACACCGTAATAGTTAAGTTTATATAAAAGCGTTTCGTGCTCCACGCAGTCAAATGCCTTAGATAAATCACAGAATACACCAATAGCATTCTGTGATTTCTCCCACGCATCATATATGTGTTTGAGGAGTGCTATTCCTGCATCTGAAGTCGAGCGACCTTTAATGAAACCAATGCTATCTGAACCACGGAGTACTGTTAAAAACCAATGGAAATGATTATATAAAGGACTTCCTTTTTAGTTCGACAACCTTTTCTATTAATACGCCTATTGTAAAATTTCTTATCCTTTATGTCACCCGACTTTCTTCATTGGACTACATCTTCTAAACGCCTCAAGTGATTTTATTGTATCTACAATTCTACGT
This sequence comes from Hypolimnas misippus, assembly GCA_037950945.1. NCBI lineage: Eukaryota > Metazoa > Arthropoda > Insecta > Lepidoptera > Nymphalidae > Hypolimnas > Hypolimnas misippus. Next base: position 4,178,339 of record JBBEEQ010000007.1, read on the forward strand.
ACATCTGAGTCAATCAATTTATACTTATATTATAATGTAGGGGTAATCTCTGATACTACTGATTTGAAAAAATACTGTTTTTGTCTTTGGATAGCCTGTTCATTAAGGAAGGTTATAGGCTAAATTACATTATTCTGAAACTCATAGGAGCGAAGAACTAACTATAAAAGTACGTGAAACCACAAGAGGCAGTTAGTTTTAAATATTTCGGATGGTATAAATTAAAAAAGTCTAGTTATTTTTATTTTTACCTTTGTATTTAATGTGCAATCATATCAGTAAATATTTAAAATGAAATTTAAATAATGCACATGTAAAAACAAATCCAGCAGCGGTAAAATTTAAAGATAAGTAAAATAATCTATATCGCATGCATATAGTATTAAAGTGACCGAATTAAAAGAGTCTTTGAAACGGATTGCTTAAACTGCTATACGTCTAGTTTAATTTAATATAATTCTGCGGTTCATAATATATGATTTTGAAAAAATAAAATTACTGATATCGTTACCATGAGATATTAAAATATAAATAAAAAGCCAAGGTCCACAGTGCAAAACGTTTTCTCAATTTTCAAAAAATATAAATTTTTATATATAAATTCGGTCTTTAATAGTAAGCGGGTGATATTACGTATGTATATCCCATGTCACTCCTACAATTTGGACAAATGTAACGACACCTCGCCAATTGTGTTAAAATCTATTAAACACTGGGTCATACTTTCGTCCTCACTTTTAAGAAGTTCTAAAGTAAATAATAATAAGACATTCAATTCAAGTCTTTAATTTTGCAACTCTTGTAATATTATATCGCCATGATCTCGTTCTTAATATCAACGCTAAGCAACTCTCTAAAACCCATGTACATACGTCCCATTAACACTACATAATATATAAGGAGTTCGACTCTATACTGCGGTCCTTCAAATGGGAGGTTCGGTAAGTGTAACTCATCACATTCCGCATAAAAAAAAAATTCCCAAAAATAGTTTTTAAACATTTAAAATATTTAAATATTCGAGCTCCACTGTTCGTGCGCACGCATTACACTATCTGAGGCGCGCGCCACACAACTTCTGTTTACACTTACCTCGTAATGAGTAAAAGTGGTCGAGTCCATAGCACCTACCATACGCAATCCGTAAGTTGCATATAAGGTTTGATACTCATGTTTTGAGTCATCCATTTAGTGTATTGTAATACTTTAATTTTCTTTTACACAACAACCGCACTTAACTCACTGTATCACTTAACAAAACCTTTAAAAACATAAACACTTTCTGGTGGACACACGAGTGTAAACGCGCGCGAAAGATAATTTAACAAAATAGCTAGGCGGGTCACTGATCTCAGTCAGCTGTGGTTAGGTCATTGACCTCCGGTACCTACCTAATACGTCTAATTACCTCAGGTATGATTCGAATTTACCGTCACACTTGATCAGGCTTCGGACTGGCAAAGTAATTGTAACAACATCTCGTAAATAAACTTAATTGAATTTATCCCAACAGTTACGTAAGCGAAGGATTTCAAAAATTAATCACGTAACATTAAAATCAAAATGTGCCAAAACAATTTGGCGTTTTTAAAAATTAGAATCATCTCTGTTTACCAAAGTCATTTAATATTTCAGTAACAAACTGACGAGCGTATAAATAAGAATTATTAAAAACTGTGTTGCGACATTTCGCTAACATAACATTTTTTTAATACCTTAAACAAGCCTACTTAAAAACAAAAAAAGAAAATTAATCATTCTTCTAATAATTATTAAACAAGTACACGCGATCACAATCACTAGACACACAAAACTAAATAAAAACAGATCATCTGTCTATGGCATTACGAAGTATTCGAGTCTCAACGTACCATTTAAGATAGAAAACAAACACTTTCGAGTGTACACACAAACCACGAGTCAAATTGTATGCGAAAGATAAGCGAACAAAATCACTAGGTAAGTCACTGACAAAAGTCGGCTGTATGGACCTACCAAACTACGTACAACTACGACATTACTTAACTTTATCTAAGTATGATTCGAATTTTTCGTCAAACTTCACCAGGCTTGAGATTGGCAAATCAATTGTGACATCATGTTAATTAACTTAATTAAATTCATAAAAACATATAACAAAACTGAATAACGTCAAGGCAGGTATTAGAAATTGATCATAGCATTTAAATAAATAAACTATCACAACAATTAGGTGTGTTTAAATATTGGACTCATCTCTATTTATAATAATTATTATACTAGCCTCCGCCTGCTACACTCGCGTGGTATGTTGATAAAAGTAGATAGAATAGGTATTCTATGTGTTATTTTGATGTAGAAGCTTTATTATTTATTTATTTATTTATTTATTTGTAAGTTAGTGAAACAAACAGCATATTTTATATTACATAAAAACATATAAACCTTAAATAACACACATGCCAGTAAAGTTTCCACAAATAATTAATCTGGAAGTGAACATAAATAAAAAAGAGATAAAACAGTAAAATTAAATGTATGGTAAATTAAAAAAAAAAAAGAGAAATAAACTAAGAGTAACAAGTTTAAAAACGTATATAAACCAAACTTAAACCATGTGAAGTCCCAGGTTTGACAAAAAAAAAGGAGAAAAAAAAAAAAAAAAGTTAATAACAAATTTTAACCTAATTATTTTTAAGTATCGAGATAAACTCACCGAAACTGCTACTGAACAAGTCTATGTGGTTATATTTATCGTTATAGTTGCTACACGATCTTATTATAAAACTATTTTTGTAATAATTTGTTCTATGATTCGGAGGTGCGAAAGTGGCTTTGCACCGAGCACTTAAGCGAGGACAGTTAAATAATATTTTATTTAGGAGATAAGGCGAATCTATAAGGTTGTTTATAATTTTAAACAGAAACAGTTGGTCTCTATGTTCTCGTCTAGTTTTCAAGGACAGTACATTAGGCAAATCGTGACCAAATTTTAATTTTAATTTTTTAAGAAATTTATTTTGAATTATTTCGATTGCTTGAGTATACTTAGCATAACATGGATTCCATACAGTCGATGCATATTCTAAGTGTGACCGAACGTAAGCATTATAAAGTATAATGTGTGTATTAGGGTTCTTAAAGTCAGTACCTTGCCTTGAGATGAAGCCCAACATTTGGTAAGATTTTAAAGTAATTTTCTCTATATGCTTATCGAACACGAGTTGGCTATCAAGGTGTACACCAAGATCCCGTACCTCAGTTACCCTTCGCAATTCAACATCAAACATTGAATATTTGAAAAAATGTTGCATTTTTTTTCTAGAAAATGTTATAATACAACATTTATCCAAATTTAGTCGTAAACCATTAGATTTGCAATACTGTCCTAACCTATTTAGATCACTTTGGAGTTCGATACAATCCTGTTTATCTCTTATAACTTTGAAAATTTTTGTATCATCGGCATAGAGTAAAAACTGTGAGTTTAAGAAGCAGCATGTTAAGTCGTTGATAAAGACGTTAAATAATAAGGGACCGAGGTGGGAACCCTGGGGCACACCGGATGTTATTGGTACAAAAGTGGAAGTAAACCCTTTAACTGCGACAGCTTGAGATCGATCGCGAAGGTAGGATGTTAACCATCGCAAAAGATCGCCGTGTACACCGATGTTTTCTAGTTTTTTTTGCAACAGGTTATGAGAAATCTTATCAAAAGCTTTTGAGTAATCGGTGTACACGGCATCCACCTGGTGACCATCCTCCATAGCTTTCAACACTATATCAAGAAATTCGCAGAGATTTGACTCAGTTGAGCGTTTATTGATGAATCCATGTTGATTTGGTATAAGTAAAGGCCTTAATAACGGAAATAAGGTATCAAAAATTATTTTCTCAAACATCTTAGGAATCACAGACAATTTTGAAATACCACGGTAGTTTTTGACGTTATTTTTATCGCCTTGTTTAAAAATAGGTGTGATTAAAGATTTCTTCCACTCAAGTGGCATACAACCCGTGTTCAAGGACTTAGTAAAGAGAATTGTTAAAGGAGTGCAAAGTGCCTTGCTGCAATTTTTTAGAAAAATAGGATGTAGGCCGTCTGGGCCACTACCTTTATATATATTCAGCTTTGAAAGATAACGCTCTACTTTATTATTAGTAATCTCAATTGAATTTATTATTGTTTGATTGGAAGAGTTGTTAGACGATATGATTGACATGCACCCTGAATCCATTTCAAAAACTGAATTAAAAAAGTGATTGAACATATTCGAGATTTGTTGTCCATCGGAACTGAATTCATTATTATAATATAAAGTATCCGGCAAACTGTTATGACCTTTCTTAGATTTGATGAAAGTCCAGAAATGTTTAGAATTAAAAAATATATTCTGTTCTGCTCTTTCTAAAAACAAATTGTAACAATCAGTTTCAATATTTTTTGTTTGAGCCCGAAGTTCCGAAAATTTATTGTAATCATATATTCGTCCGTATATTTTCCACTTCCTATGCCATTTCAATTTTTTATTAATTAAGGTAATTAGTATCCGAGAGTACCAACAAGGATATTTATTATTTTCAGTAACTACTTTTGATGGAATAAAATCTTGTATGATCTGGTTGACGATTTGATAAAACATATCAACTGCTTCGGTTATATTTTTATTATTTAACTGAAGCTCCCAATTAACTTTGTTCAATTCAGCACTAACAACCTCATAGTCAGCCCTATTATATAAATGAACAATACGCCTATTAGGTCTCAAATTCCTTTCAATTGAACAAATATCTATCATAAGACAGAGAGCAGGATGATGGGCATCCTCCGGTTCAGATAATGGGGCGGTACGAGATACATCACAGTGTAAATTTGAAAGAATTAAGTCCAACAACCTACCGTTTACATTAAAGACGTGATTAAACTGACGCAAGCTTGTAAAATTTATAAATGCAGATAACTGATATGTTAAAACATCCACGGAAGGATTTGAAATATTAAGAGAGCTGTTATCATCATCATATAACCAAACCGATTTACTTATGTTAAAATCACCCACCATCACAATGTCTTGACATGGATGGTGAATAATTAAATCAGAAACAAACTCGAAAAATTCTAATTGTGACTCAGCCTGGTAACAGTTTTGTGGAAAATAGCAACAGAAAAGAAATATTGACTTATGTGGTAAATTATGCCGCAATATAATTTTTAAATATGTAATATCGACATGTGGATGAGTTGGTGAAAATTCTTCAATACACGTCATGTCTACAGAAAATTCCTTACGAATAGCTATTAATGTCCCACCCCCTCTCTCCACATCAAGACAGTCATATTTACGGTCATTACGATATACAGTATATCGGGTATCAAATAATTCCTCATCAAAAATACCTTCCAAAAGCCACGTTTCTGTTAGGCAGATAATGTCATAGTTATTATTTAATACATTAAGATAAAATTGTTTTGTCTTGGTACGTAAACCACGAACGTTGTGGTAAAAAATATTCAAAATCATGGCGGATATAGAAAAATATACAAATATACATTCTGTCTATTACGAATTATCCAATTAAAGTCTTCGTGTAACATTATCCAATATTTAAATATAGTACTAATATCTGAGCAACTATTCCTAGTCTTATATTTATTAAGTAGAAGAAGTAAAATTAACTTATCACAAGATTTAAACTCAGAACCACCGACAAGCACAGCAATTTCATTGAATTTAATTCGATTATAAGGTATAAAATATAATATAATGCAAAGAATGACATAAAAAATATAAAAATATAACAACTGCCCATAATAAATTAAGTAAGTAAAAAAAATATTAAATAACGAGTTAGCGCTTATGAAATTTTTTTTAAAGATTCCTCAGATGTAATATGGAGTACCGGCGAGCTATCTGTCCTTCGTACCATAATCGTGCAATTCCGGACCCAACAATAGACATAACCTTTTTCCTTAGAAAGACGTTTGGCTTCTCTCAATAATGCTTTGTTACGCGTGGACAGGTGATCATTAACATATATTTGATTTTCCACCCCTGGAAATCCAATGTCAAACGCCTTGATGTTTCCTAATTTGCGAAGTGATGACAAGAAATCATCCTTTTTATATCGAGCCTGCATCTTCACAATAATAGGTTTAGGCTTTTTAACGTCAAAATCATTTTTCGTGGCTACTCGAGTAACAAAGTCAATGTCGGTATCAGGGCACAATTTAAAGTTTGATCTTTCAGCAAGTAATTTAATTATATTTATTAAGTTCTCACCTTTTTTTTGAGGTATGCCATTAATCTGTATATTAGAGCGCCGAACCCATTGCTCATTCTTACTGTGGCTTTCCTTTAAGTCCTTGATAGATGTCTTTAAGTCTTTTAATTCCGCTTGCAAACTATGAATTTTAGATAATTCGACATCAAGGTTATCTATTCTTTCATTAGTACTTTTGACCGATGATTCGATGTTTACAATTCTTTCAGTCCACTTCTTGACCGTATCAGTAACTTTTTTAAATTCCTCAGTTATAAAAGTTTTGAATGACTCGATAGTTGAGCTTAATCTATTAAAACGCTCATCGAAATGAGACATTAAAGAGTTTGCATCAACGTTTAAAATAGAATGCGGTTGAGACGCGGTCGGCTCCTGGGGACTGCTTTGACCAATCTTTTTAGAAATTTTACAATTAGGACACTTCCATTTGGCCTTATTCATTGGCAACATTTTCTTAAAATCACCTTCTGATAATCCAACACATTCGTAATGGAAGTTACCTTGACATCTAACGCATTTAATAGATACTTCAGGTTTTAACATATCCATACATTGTTTACAATCCATTTTGTATTATAATATGAGGCAGGTAAACAAAAAGAAACACTGCATAAGTATTATTTTGCTTTATAAAAATGTCACGTCCAAAACGTCGTAAGCGCCGTGTATTTCGTGTCGCTTACGCGTTTTATACAACACACTGGCCACTCCACTATTTTACATCAATTATTTCGATATTTTCGTTAATATTAAGTTTTAATGTTTATTATTTTAGTTTTTTATCAAGCACACTTAAACTTGAGTATCTAATACACTTTAAAATAGTTGTTCACTTCAAAATATATCTTTTAATTTGTTATAATTAATTAATTAGTACAACTGGTTAAACGACGACGTATGCAACACGATGGTTACGATGGTTATTGTAAAGATTCATTAAAATCCATTTAATAATTTTTGCGTGAAAGAATAACAAACATTGATACATACATACACATTTCACGTTTATAATATTAGAAAAAAAATATTTCAAGTAACAACATAATCCTTTACCTAATTAAGTATTAAAATACTATTTTTTAATAATTATTAGATTTAAAAATGTTCTACTATTGTATTTATAGTCTATCACAACTAATCTTTCATAAGCTATCTTAAATAACAATCATATTTTTTATACCTTAAACAAGCGTATTCAAATAATAAAAAAAGTAATGAAATACTTTTCTAATAAAAATTAAATGGTATCGCACGTAATCGGTTGATCACTATACATCTGAAACGTACACAAAATATTTAAAAAAATAGCTCATCAAGTATCCTTAGGTGAATAGATATTTTTATAACACTGAACTATTTTTCACAGTATCTATTAAACATATTTATTATGGTATCTTTCACAGTAATCATTGTTTAAACATTTTTGTACTTCTAATAACACAATTATTGTCATTAATTCACTGTTTTTACACATTCGAAACTAAAAATTTAACACGCGTAATTTCTAACGTCTGGAGATACCGGAAGTTTTTTGCAACTAAAGTTAAAAAAAAAAACAAGGAGAAATGCAAGTGGGAGTGAGACGCAGATACTCAACGAAGACTCGAAGGACAAGGCCGCGCTAGCGGCGAAACTGATAGATAACTTAAAACGAATTATCATTATTTAAAAATATTTAATACATAATTATAAAATACAGAATTACGTATTACGTAAAAAAAAATAAAATATTACTCAACAGTAGTACGGCGGAGTGTTAAACATGTAATTCGTTTTTTCAAAAGTATTATTTAAAAATACCTTAGTACATTAATATTATTGAACTTCGCTAAATTACACAATATTATGAATTCTCATTTTTCGCATGACCTCTGCAACTTACGTATTATTTTAGTTATTGAATCCTAAATTGTTTGTTTTTGTTACTAAACCCTTATTATCAACCACATATTAGCTTTCTATTTAAAAAAATAGCTCATCAAGTATCCTTAGGTGAATAGATATTTTTATAACACTGAACTATTTTTCACAGTATCTATTAAACATATTTATTACGATATCTTTCACAGTAATCATTGTTTAAACATTTTTGTACTTCTAATAACACAATTATTGTCATTAATTCACTGTTTTTACACATTCGAAACTAAAAATTTAACACGCGTAATTTCTAACGTCTGGAGATACCGGAAGTTTTTTGCAACTAAAGTTAAAAAAAAAAAAACAAGGAGAAATGCAAGTGGGAGTGAGACGCAGATACTCAACGAAGACTCGAAGGACAAGGCCGCGCTAGCGGCGAAACTGATAGATAACTTAAAACGAATTATCATTATTTAAAAATATTTAATACATAATTATAAAATACAGAATTACGTATTACGTAAAAATAAATAAAATATTACTCAACAGTAGTACGGCGGAGTGTTAAACATGTAATTCGTTTTTTCAAAAGTATTATTTAAAAATACCTTAGTACATTAATATTATTGAACTTCGCTAGTTTACACAATATTATGAATTCTCATTTTACGCATGACCTCTGCAACTTACGTATTATTTTAGTTATTGAATTCTAAATTGTTTGTTTTTGTTACTAAACCCTTATTATCAACCACATATTAGCTTTCTTTATAAAAAAATGATGAAACCGTACTTCAGCGAAAACTGAATGAACTATGGGTTAGGTTTGTTAAAAAAAAATATTACCTACTTCATTTACTAGTTACTGAACGTGGAAAGAGGTAGGTACTATAGAGTCTCGAATTGAATTCATTTACAATTTCAAAATAATTCGATTTAAAGTAAGTTCAAATCTACCAAGGAGAAATTTTGTTCTCTGTATCTTACATTCTCTTATTCTCTTTAAAGGTCATGTCACGGAAAGTGTCCTTTAATGTCGCTTAATGTGAGGTCGAAGCATCAAGTTTCAAGGTCACTACTATTAGCCGTGATTTTCGCAATTAAAAAAATCAATTAAAATAATAAGTCCATATTTGACTTATTATTATCTACTAATAATGTAATAACATATTATTACCAATACAACTTCAAAGAAAGATAAAAGGATTGAATACGCTTAATTTACGTAACAATTTTTTATGAACTAAAATTATTTTGTTTTTAATTATTATTATTTACAACTTTTTAATAATAACAAGAATCTATTATAAGACATATAATTTTTCTACTTAAGCACCTACGTATTTTATCCTTTTTATAAAATTTAAGGAGTTCATTCATCAGAATGTTTTATTGTGTTTTAGTAAATTAAAGTTATTCCATAAGTAAAATTGAATTTTAAATTTTATTTGATTAATACTCGACAATAATAAATATTAGTGTTGATGTTGTTGTATGTACCTAATATGAGTATTATGAAAACAATGTTATAAACGTCCGATGGCGCTATTTCACGGTTCAATAATACGGTTAAATAATAAAACGATAAAACATCGTCATTTTATTATTTATAAATAAATGTATTACTGTTGAAATAATATAAAAGTACGAAAATAAAACAGTTTAGTAAGAAAATTAATCATATTTTATACGAAAGTGTGGAATGCAGATTAAAAGAAAATCTGTTTTAGGTAGCTAGGAATATTATTCTAATTTGCTAAACAAAGATAATTTTATTGTTCTGTTTTGGCACATATAAAAAAATAAAAGAGATATGGGAAGTGGGGCGCGGGGTACGGGCGGTACGGCCATCGCCGCTGCGCAAGAGTCTTTCTCCTTCATCTTTAGGCAGGGTGCAGGGGGTGGGACAGAGAGGTCCCGGGATCGCACGTCGCGCGTCGGCGTGGTTATTAGAATTATTAGTATTTCGTTAGCCCTTAGAAATTGCGTTACAATGAATTGCTCGCGCAACTACAAGTTGATATTGCTTTGTTTTTTTTTTCATTTGTTAAGTGTGTAGGTTAGGTTAGTTTGTTACTTACACTTGTTTAATATTATACGCGTTGTCGTCATACTGTCTAATTTCTATTAATTCAATTTTATAAACTCAAATAATCATAATAGTTTTTTAAAAAGAGATATTACTGTAAATAGGGATTATTTAAATTTTTAAACATGCCGAATTGTTGTGACAAAGTCGTTGATTTGTAATGTTTTAATTGACTTTAAATTCGTGAAAATAGTGAAAATATGTTATTATAAATTAGGATTTTTATAAACACGTATAGGCTATGACAAATATCGTGCAAAATATTAATATAGTGGGTATAACAAATGACATCAAAATTATGCTTTGATAAAAATTGTGAATAAAATATTCAATCGGTGTTACCTAATTTGATTTATTTTGTTTATTTGTTTCGGAGGATACTTCGTGATGCCATAGACAGATGGTCTGTTTTTATTTAGTTTTGAGTGTCTAGTGATAGTGATCGCGTGTGATATTTATGTACTTGTTTAATAATTATTAAAAGAATGATTAATTTTCTTTTTTTGTTTTTAAGTAGGCTTGCTTAAGGTATTAAAAAAATGTTATGTTAGCGAAATGTTGCAACACAGTTATTAATAATTCTTATTTATACGCTCGTCAGTTTGTTTCTGAAATATTAAATGACTTTGGTAAACAGAGATGATTCTAATTTTTAAACACGCCAAATTGTTTTGACACGTTTTGATTTTAATGTTACGTGATTAATTTTTGAAATCCTTCGCATGTAATATAATAAATTCAATTAAGTTTATTTACGAGATGTTGAAGAATTACTTTGCCAGTCGGAAGCCTGATCAAGTGTGACGGTAAATTCGAATCATACCTGAGGTAATTAGACGTATTAGTTAGGTACCGTAGGTCAATGACCTAACCACAGCTGACTGAGATCAGTGACCCGCCTAGCTATTTTGTTAAATTATCTTTCGCGCGCGTTTGCACTCGTGTGTCCACCAGAAAGTGTTTATGTTTTTAAAGGTTTTGTTAAGTGATACAGTGAGTTAAGTGCGGTTGTTGTGTAAAAGAAAATTAAAGTATTACAATACACTAAATGGATGACTCGAAACATGAGTATCAAACCTTATATGCAACTTACGGATTGCGTATTGGTAGGTGCTATGGATTTGACCACTTTTACTCATTACGAGGTAAGTGTAAACCGAAGTTGTGCGGCGCGCGCCTTAGATAGTGTAATGCGTGCGCACGAACAGTGGAGCTCGAATATTTAAATATTTTAAATGTTTAAAAACTATTTTTGGGAATTTTTTTTTCATGCGGAATGTGATGAGTTACACTTACCGAACCTCCCATTTGAAGGACCGCAGTATAGAGTCGAACTGCTTATATAAGATCGTGACGAGAAAAACCGGGAGCAGGTAATTGACCATATTTAACCACATAATTTGTTGAGGAAACAATAATAACGTCCAGCCAAGTGAGTCAGAGTTATGATGAGTACGTTCAGAAGGACGAATGGCTAAATTACAAGATATTATAATGTCAGAAAGTTTTTTAGGACGTGGGGTATTGGATAACAGATCTGTATTTAAGTCGCCCATAATTATGTGATGTAAATAATCCGAAGAAAGGGATTCAAGGACAGGTTCTAGTGTGGAGAAATAGTCGACAGTAGGAGGACAGTAGATAACTCCAAGGACAGCCTTCACACCCATGAGACGAATTTCAAGAAATAAAAATTCAGCAGTAGAAGAAAATGAAGAAGGAGAACAAAAGAGAACGATGAAAAGGATCTCCGAGTGGAGGTAGATAGCAACACCTCCGCCACCTTTACCTGTGCAGTCGTTCCGAATGAGAATAAAACCTGGAAGAGAGTATATAAATTAGAATTAAGAGAAGGCTTTAACCAACTTTCGGAGATTAAAATAGCATCTATAGGTGTATATGAAAAGGCTTCAAGAAAATCGGAGAAATGAGAAGGCAAACTTTGAGCATTTATGTGGCAGACATTCAAAGAGTGAGGAAACTTGGGAAAGGAATCACAAATTAAGGACCCAAGTGTTTCAGGAACATGAAAAGAATCATCATCTGCACCGGAGGTGCAGCTGCTGCAAATGCAGACGAAAATATATCTTCGTCTGTATCATACATAATATATTAAAAGGGAAACCCGTAAAACAAGTATAATTCCGGTAAAATATATATATTATATTTAAATTATAAATATAATTATAATAAAATAAATGTAATATAAACAAACACGTATTATATAATCATATTACCAAATCAATATTATTAATAATGTTTCCTGCTTGTCCCGCCAGCTGACGGTTACATTATAAAAAAAATAAAAAAACAATAATAAAAATAACAATAAACAAGAAAAATTAAACAAATAATGTAAGAAAATAAAACACACATATACACCAAATATTTAAATGGTCAGAAAATTATTAAGACTCGTGCATAAATTAAAAAAAAGAGTACTAATAATATACATAAATATATTAGGAGATCGATAACTTGTAACTTATAAGACTACAAAATAATAATACCCTTATAATAAAGTATAAAGAGAACCAAAGTGTAGTAGTATTTAAGTTACAGTAACTTATTATTTAAAGAAAACTAATACAAAACAACACAAATCATATTAAAAACATTAAATGAAAAGGAACAAAAAATGTCCTTAAATTTCAATTCAATTCATTGGTTTATAGCTTTTAGTTGTTCCAAAATGTCATTTAAAGTATTGAGTTTAACCTGACTTTTAACTTTTGTTTTGTAACCAGACTTCTAATAAATAATTTAAATTAAATTAAATTAAATTAAAGCACAAGAATAATCCATTAAATACATAATTGTAGTCTATAATTCTGTATTAAATAAATCATTCCTGTGCTTATAAAGGTAATAATGTGAAAGTGTTGGCTGTAGAATAAACTACTTTTGCTTTTGACCTAAGGAAAAAGACAACAAAGCGAACAGGTGATGTTATTGTTAAAGTCAAATTAATAAAATGAGAATATTATGCAATGCAAAAGTAAACTTTAAAAGCCATTAACCACAGAAATGAATTGAATTTGATTGAATGTTATACGAAAAAAGTACGACAATACTAAGATAATATATTGTTATAAATCAAACAATATTTAACTTTTTAAAAAGATTTATTCGGCCTTCGGCCACACACAATAATTACAATTTAATTTTTAGAATTGAAATATATGAAAGATAATAAATCAAAGAAATTAAATAACAAATTTAGGCGTTTAGAAATTAACAATGATTCGGATAGCAATCGGGCAAAGCTTCTGCACTCTACGAAATCTAACGAAAGAATGATTTATTATCGCAAGCGTCGCGTCTTATACAGTATGTATGAAAAATTGTGTCAACCCCCTTAACTGCGTTATCAGTATCGAAAATGTAACACAATCAAACAACTTACATTTACAAACTCTTCAATCAAAATAATAAAATTAAATATTAAATGATTATTATATGTAGAGTAACAAAATGTTTGTACGCACTGGTATAACACGATGAGACTCCATATCGCCATCACACCTGCTGCGCTACTAGTGACGAACTCGAACGTACATTCACATTATTTTGATTGTTTAATCACTTTAACGAATCACTGATACCGCTTTTTTTCAAATATCAATACGTTTCACTATGTTACAAATCAATTTAAAATAATAATACTTAGATAATAATAACATCTACTTGACGGCCATGAATGTGTTGCTCAATATGCCTTCCTTGTACTTCTATGCATTTACGGCATCGGGAAATAAAGTTAGCACGTACATTTTGTAAGACAGATGTATTTGATTTTATTTCTTCGAAAGCTGTGATGATTCGTGAACGCATTTCAGCCTCAGTATCGCACTTCTTTTCGAATACGGACTGCTTTATAGTACCCCATAAAAAAAAATCCAATGGCGTTAGGTCCGGTGACCGCGCAGGCCAATTAATTGGTCCACTGCGACCAATCCAACGTTCACCGAATTCCGTATTCAAATAGTTTCTCACGGCGCGGGAAAAGTGTGGTGGCGCACCATCATGTTGTAACCACATACGGCGTAAAAGATCTAAGTTTAAATTATCAAGCTCCTGGCTTAGTTGTTCTCGCAGGAAGGAAAGATAACTGTCACCACTCATAGACTGGGGTAAAAAAAGAGGGCCAATTATTTTGTCACCGTTAATACCGGCCCAAACATTAATTTTCCATCGATGTGGAAATGTCTAGGTTTAGCGACATGTGGGTTGGTGACTGACCATACAAGTTCGTTGTGCGTGTTAAATACGCCTGTTCTAGCAAAAGTACACTCGTCACTAAAAAGTATACGGCTCGAGAATTCACTGTCTTCATAGTTTTCGTTTAAATCCATCTGCAGAATGCCATTCTAGGCTCGAAGTCGGTAGGAATTAATAACTGTACTCGACGATAATGGTACGGGTGCTGGCCATTTTCCTTTAAAACTTTTCATACACGCGTATGGTTGACACCGAGTTGATGTCCCACCGAGCGCGTGCTTTGCGTAGGGTCCTGTCGAAAAACATCTAATATGTGTTCCTTTAGATCGTCATTATTAACCCTCGGCCTTCCCGCATTAGCACGTTGTTGTTCACGGCCATCGACATTTCCGAAATTGTACATGCGTATATGAAGACGCTGAAATGCCTTAAGTGACGGTAATGGTATGTTTCTTGGAGAAGCAAACAGTTCGTCATAAAGTCTACGCGATTCCGCATAATGACAATCACATTTCCCTAGTCACATTAACATATTGAAATATTCCTGGTAAATGTACTCCACATTTTATAAAACAACACAATTTTATAAAACCGTAACCAAAAAGTAATCCACTCGGAAGAAATTATCACGAGGAACTAACTAATAATTTTTTTTTATTAAAAGGGCGGCATAGGCTCGAATAAAAAATATCGATAAATGAAATTATCGATATTTAAATAATCATAACAATAAATAAATATTTAATATTCATATTATTTCAATACTTATTTTAATATATCTAACATTAATATTATTTTTGATTGTAAAACACCATTTTTAACAGAAGTAGATTAACGATTTATCCTAATAATACAACATAGTTAATTTACCTGAAGAAGTTCCAAATTATAATATTGATTAATAATATTTATTATTATGTGGAAAGCATAACTATTTATAGCAATATTGAAAATATCGATAGAATATTTATCGATATACCTAATTTTTAAACTTGCAAATTTCTATTCGAAAAACTAACAAAAGACGCGTCGCGCCACGCCGGCGCCTGCGATGAATGGCCGCGCGTGCGCCGGCGCGACTATACGGCGCCTTAACCGTTTAATAACGCGTACTTTTTTGCATATAAAAATTTATAGATAATATTTAATATGACAAAACTAAGCAAATAATAAACTAAGTAAATAAATAAAACTAACATAGCATATTGAATTTTATGAACTATTACTGAAATTACTCATATTACAACCATTTAAAAGAATATCCTTAAGTTATTTACAAAATAAAAAATAAAAATGTTCTAAAACAATATGCATCATAGTATTGAGGAATAACAAGAATAAAACATAAAAACAAATATAAGTAAATAGTATGTATCATATTATTCGGGAACACTTTTTAGCAGATTTTTTAAAAGTAGTGTTTAAAGTTAATTTTAAGTCGGTATTTAAAGGTTAAGGTAAGCTGGTTATTTATGGGTCAGATGTTTGAAACGTTTTTTCAAATAATGTCGATTTAAAACTTATTTAGCCTATGCACTGTAACTGACCTCTGCTTGATATTTTTTAAGTTATACTATTTTTAATAATAAGCTTATACTTATATGTATACATGCTTTTAAGGGAGGACACAGTTTTTAGAACACGCTGTATAGTCGGCCGAGGTGTTGCCGTATTAAAATTTAGTCTTCTTCCAACACGGCCTCTCCTGACGGGGCTGCGTCCCCGAAGCACTTAGGAGGAGCTCGTGGATGGACTGGTTTGTAAGCTATTTTGAAAATCGTCACCAAATTGTTGAATGTTCCGATAGCAGTGGTAGAATCAGAAGATCGCAGCCGCTCTCGGTGGTAAGGGGTGTAGTGCAGGGTTCTATTTTGGGTCCACTATTGTTTTCTATTTACACCTCAGACTTAGTAAATTGTGTCCAGTCCTCTCTTATTCATATGTACGCTGACGACACGCAACTTATATTCAGAATCAATCCAGCATTAAGCGCAACACACAATATTGAATGTATAAACAAAGATTTAGATCGCATCAGTACTTGGTCAAGTAATCACGGACTTGTACTTAATCCTGAGAAATGTACTTATGTATTATGTGGAACAAAACGTCAACTTCAAATGTTTAATAATGGAACCCCTGCTATATTCGTGGGTGGTAGATGCATTAGTAAATCTAAGTTAGCTCGAAACCTTGGCGTTTTGCTCGACAGTTCTTTGCATTTTAAAGAACATATTCAACAAAAAATTGCAAAGTGTTACTCTTCACTTAAGTTTATCTATAAATTTAGACAGTTTTTAACTATTCCTGTTAGAAAACAAGTGACAGAGGCACTTGTACTCTCTCATCTGGATTACTGTGATATAGCTTATGGACCATGTATATTGAAACAATCGGAAAAGAAGATACAGCGTGTGCAAAATTCTTGCATTCGATTCTGTTATAATGTGCCTCGTCGCTCGCATATATTCTAATAATATTCTAAATTTAAAGAATCGCCGTATACTTAAATTAAATACAATTGTTTATAATTTGAAAAAATATGGCAAATTTGGTTAGAAAATCTTTCTCTGAATAAATATAGATCATCACGCATATTAAATTTGGTTATTCCTAAACCAATCAGGGTGTCATTTAGAGGCAGTTTTCGGTTCGCGGCTTCGAAATGCTGGAATTATATCCCTCCGCCTGTAAGGTCGACTTCATCTCACATTAAATTTAAAACGCAATGTAAAGAATGGCTCCTTTCGCAGCAAAAACGAGAGACGAACTGGTCCAGAGTAACATCTTGCTAAGACTTACATATATACTACATTTTACCTGATGGTGATTTAATATTAGTAGTAGTTATAAGAAACCATAAATCTCTGCATGCATTTAAATTTTTTGTACATAAGATAAAATTAGTTATACTTTTAGGCGCTTTTAATAATATTATATTTTTAATTGTAACGTAATTAAATTTTACAAAATTTCTGTTTTATTTGAAAACATTCACTGCTATTTTTGAAAATGTAAAAATGTTTGTATATTTTAAATGTATACTCTAAAAAGTTATCGTGTCATTCCTTATAAATTGGCCTATCTTGAGCTTCTAAGTAATATAAAATAAGGCACTTGGGTTGGCAGTATTTGTACTTAGGGATGAACTGAAAAGCAGCTACAAGCTGAGGTCATTCCTTTTTACGAACATGCTTTTACATATTGTATTTTATTTAATTTTATATTCACAAGCTGCTTGTATATTTTTAAAGGTGTGTTTAGTAAATAAATGTATTATTATTATTATTATTATTATTAAATATGATACCCAGATTTTTAATTTTATCACTGTTTGGAATTATAGCGTTGTCAAATAATATAGGGGATAAAAGAGAAAAATCTATTCGTGAGATTAATATTGGACTGCCAATAATAATAGATTGACATTTAAGTGGATTTATTTTGAGACCAAATGAACTGCTCCAACTTAATATCTTTTTTAAGTCAGAGTTAATTGTCTGTATTGTCAGTGGTAGATCTATTAACTTAGAGTGACAGTAAATCTGAAAATCGTCGGCATACAGGTGGTAGAGAAAAGATATATTGTGAGTTATGGAATTAATAAAAATCGAAAATAGCAGAGGTGAAAGCACTCCGCCTTGGGGCACACCGGCATTTAAAATTGATCAATCAGTATAAGAGTCCTGAACTCAGATTCTCTGTCTGGGGCAATGTAGATAACAACGAAACCAGTCAATTACAGTAGGAGATATATTAAGAGAACTTAAAATAGCCAGTTATATGTCAAAATCAACAGTATTGAAGGCATTACTGAAATCCAGTAATGTCAAAACTGTAACTTCCTGGTTATCCATAGCTAATCTGATGTCATCGGTGATCTTAACTAAAGCAGTAGCCGTACTATGATAAGTTCGGAATCCCGACTGAAGTGGGTTAAATAGGTTATTTTTGGTTAGGAATAAATCAGGTTGTTGGTAAACAAGGCGCTCCAGGAGTTGAGAGAAAAAGAAGTATGGATATAGGATGGAAATCAATATAGGACGATGGATTAACTTTTTTCGGTAATGGAAGAATTTGAGCGTCTCTCCAGGAGGAAGGATAAATACCAGTATTAATGGAATTATTAAGGATACATGTTATGACAGGAATAAGGTAATCAATGATAGGAATTATCATTTTACGGCTAATGCAGTCAGTGCCGACAGCATCAGAATTTATAGCTAAAATATTCTTCTTAATATCACTTTCCGTATATTGACTAAAACAAAAAGATGGGAATGCTGGAGTGGATGAAGCAGAAAAATTATTTATTGTTTTTGATTTAATTGTGCCATCCATAGCAACTGCTGACGCGAAATGATTATTGAGCTGATTAAGATCGACATTATTAAAGTTTGGATCCGACTGAGCTTTCCCAACTCCAAGAGATTTCAGAAATATCCAAACTTTAGAGGTATCGTCCTCCTCAACTACAGCTTTGTAAATGTGCCGTCGATGTTTGTCTCTACACAGCCTATTGCAATGATTTCGGTACTTTATATATTTTTCTTTATTTATATCTGACGGATTAGATTTATATTTGGCTTTAGCTAAATTTTTCTTTTCTTGGAGACGTTTTATATCAGATATAAGCCATGGTGTCGGTAAATGTTTGATACGAATACGCCGAACAGGTGCATGTGTATCGTAAAGCTTAGTTAAGAGCGAATTGAATATGCCAACCTGTTCATTAACAGTATTTCCATTTAACGCCACCGACCAATCAATCTCAGCAGCATCAGCTTGCAGACGGTCTAAATCCATCCCAGCAAAATTGCGTTGCAGAAGAATTCTTGATTTTGCCTTAGGGGGTTTGATTTTATAGGATAGATATAAAAGATCATGGTAAGAAAAGGCATGTGCATCACATTGACCATGTTTTTCAACATGGTCAATAGATGACACAATGATTAAATCAAGAAGAGAAGGAACAGAATGAGTAAAACAGTGCGTAGCAGAAAGTGGCAAGATTGTCATGTTCACCCCGTTAACAAGCGATGTCAGACGAGATGACCGACAATCATTTTTAAGCAGACATGTATTGAAGTCACCCATAACCACCGTATGACTGTACGAGGGTACGAATGACTCCAACAAATTTTCAAAACTTTAAAAATAATCCACATTGCGACGACTATAATAAACACCTAAAAGAAGATTAGTGTGTGAAAGAGTAACATCAATGAAAAGGTGTTCTGCCTCTCCACTGGTGTGAGACTGAGAGTAACTGATGATCGAGTATGCAATATAAGATCTGAGATATTTGGCAACACCCCCGCCCACTCGCCCTAAACGATCATTTCGGATCAGATGGAAACCAGGGAGTGAATACGTTGTAGATGGCAAACAGGGTTTAAGCCATGACTCAGATATCAATATTGCATGAAGATTTTTATTCTGGAAAGAGGATAATAAGTCTGGATAATGTGCAGGAATATTTTGCGCATTAATATGAACTATATTAAAAAATTTTTCAACATCAGAGAAATAAGTATCAAGAGACTCGTTGACGGAATGTATACTATGGAAACTACTGTCACTGTTCGAACCATGTGAGGATAAAGAAAAAAAAGATTCACTATCAGTAACTACAACTATAAGTAAAGTATAATAAAATAATAATAAATATGTATATA
This sequence comes from Hypolimnas misippus, assembly GCA_037950945.1. Lineage (NCBI taxonomy): Eukaryota > Metazoa > Arthropoda > Insecta > Lepidoptera > Nymphalidae > Hypolimnas > Hypolimnas misippus. The sequence goes on from JBBEEQ010000007.1 coordinate 4,198,448, forward strand.
AATTATTATAAATATATATAAGGAGTTCGACTCTATACTGCGGTCCTTCAAATGGGAGGTTCGGTAAGTGTAACTCATCACATTCCGCATTAAAAAAAATCCCAAAAATAGTTTTTAAACATTTAAAATATTTAAATATTCGAGCTCCACTGTTCGTGCACACGCATTACACTATCTAAGGCGCGCGCAGCACAACTTCGGTTGTAACGATGTACTGTTATTTTTGATATATATAAAAAAAAAAGAAAAACATATATTTTTAAATAAAATTAATAAATAAAAAGTAAATAAACATACAATAAAATGGCACTATTTACATTTTTAAATAATTAAGTACATAGTTATATAATGGCAACATATTTAGTTTTAAAATATTAACGTCCGAATGCTCACGGCTAATAGCTCGCTTCAATGATTCATTCTCGACCGTCCCCCCGCACCCCTCTCGGTGGCGGCTGCGCTCGCGCCGCCGCGCCGGCCGTCAGACACGATCAGCTTCGAAGGAAGGAGCACGTTTACGCTGTCCTGCCTCCCGCGACGGCGTATCTTCGTACGAGCCCTTCCGTGTAGTCGAAGTTTTGCTCGCAACGTTTTTGCGTTGCAACTTTGGTTGTAAAGTATATATAACGTTTGAACCCCGTTTTGGGTAAGTGTTGAACAAATATATTTTATACGTTTTCGTTGCAGGAAAATGTAAGGTTGTGTTGTAACGGTTACTTTTTTAAATGTGTCTTTGTTCTGCCAAATTCTATTGTACTTATGTTATTTTATTTCTTTTAGCTTGGCTTAATGTTAAATTAATTATTATTTTATTGCCTTCCTCCTTTCAAATTCATAACCGTTATTTATTTTTAATTCTTTTGATTTTTTTTGATTGTGAATGAACAAAATAATTAATCAAATTTAAATATAGCTTTTTTTATTGAGTAATATACAGCTCCGATCTGATTGTGACAATCACTCACCAGGATTAACGTATTGCACCGTACTTGCTTGCTTTGCTTTCGCGGCTTGTTTGTAAGGGGTCATAATCAGAGGAGCGTATGGTGTGCAGTGATAAAAGTTCTGGGACGTAAATTCCAGGGTTCTACGTTACCCTTGAAATTCTTCGGCGTGACGCAAGTTCTCCACCATCCCGTCTGGAGGTCACGTCTGAAGCCCTTCATCCTGGGAACATCTCAGAATACCAGCAGGCTGTAGCGGAGTTCGTCGCCACGCCCTGACGACGTGTCTCACCTGCGCGACTCCTGGATTCCTCCCGAACGACCAGCTGCGGGACAAGCAGGGCAGTACCAGCACGGCTGCCTTCACGGATTTTAAAATTGACAGGCCTTTCCGAACCACGCCCAATAAATTTTATGTTTACTGAGGGTGCCGCATTTTTTTTTATAACGCACCCCCGTAACACGGTTTACACTTACCTCGTAATGAGTAAAAGTGGTCGAGTCCATAGCACCTACCAATACGCAATCCGTAAGTTGCATATAAGGTTTGATACTCATGTTTCGAGTCATCCATTTAGTGTATCGTAATACTTTAATTTTCTTTTACACAACAACCGCACTTGTATCACTTAACAAAACCTTTAAAAACATAAACACTTTCTGGTGGACACACGAGTGTAAACGCGCGCGATAGATAATTTAACAAAATAGCTAGGCGGGTCACTGATCTCAGTCAGCTGTGGTTAGGTCATTGACCTACGGTACCTACCTAATACGTCTAATTACCTCAGGTATGATTCGAATTTACCGTCACACTTGATCAGGCATCGGAGTGGCAAAGTAATTGTAACAACATCTCGTAAATAAATTTAATTGAATTTATCCCAATAGTTACGTAAGCGAAGGATTTCAAAAATTAATCACCTAACATTAAAATCAAAATGTGTCAAAACAATTTGGCGTGTTTAAAAATTAGAATCATCTCTGTTTACCAAAGTCATTTAATATTTCAGAAACAAACTGACGAGCGTATAAATAAGAATTATTAAAAACTGTGTTGCGACATTTCGCTAACATAACGTTTTTTAATACCTTAAACAAACCAAACTTATTTATTTATTTTCATTATTTGGGAAACAAACAATTTTTAAATTACCTTAATATTAAAAACTAAAATAAAACATAAATCAACGAAGTTTCCACTTAAAACTAATACAGAAAAAATATAAGCATAAAATAAAAATAAAAACAGTAAGCACAATATTAATAAAAAACCGTAAAAATAAACAAAAACAAAACAAAAATTAGCAATTCAGCATTTCAAGATAATACGAAGTTCTCTTTTAAATTTACCTATTTTAAAATTAAAAATATCTAATTTCTGACAATATTTGTTATGATTAAGACAAGCACGGTACAAAAATACATTCCTTGTATACTTATATCTACACGATGGTACAAAGAATAATAAGTTATTTCTTGCACTAAGACGAGGACACTTAAATAGTACATTGTTTAAGAGATATTTAGAGTCAACCATATTATTGACTATTTTATACAAAAATATTTGGTCCCTTAAATGTCTGCGTACAGTTAACGGAAGTACATTAGAAATATCATTGTTTTCAGAACAACCAACTCTAAATCTTAAATGCTTCAAAAACTTATTTTGTAATTTTTCAATTTTTTCTATGTAGATCTTGTAATGAGGATTCCAAACGGTAGAACAATATTCAAGAATAGACCGCACGTATGCATTAAATAACAGAATAAGGGTGGAGCAGTTTGAAAATTCCTTACCCACCCTTAAAATAAATCCAAGCATACGATAAGCCTTAGAAATTACATAGTCAATATGGTAAGCAAAAGTTAACTTATGGTCTAAGAATATGCCTAAATCCTTAATTTCTAAAACTCGTAATAAACAGATATTTTGCAGTTTATAATCAAATAAAATCGGTCTCTTTTTTCTGGTAAAAGTGATAATGTTACATTTTTGAATGTTAATGTCTAAGCGGTTGGTTTTACAGTAATTATTTAAATTATTGAGGTCAGTCTGAAGAGATTCACAGTCCTGAGATGAGTTTATAATTTTAAAAATTTTCATATCATCCGCATATAGTAAAATATTACAATTAAAAATATGTTGAGTGATGTCATTTATAAAGATATTAAATAGTAAAGGTCCGAGGTGAGACCCTTGTGGTACACCTGACGTAACGGGTACAAAGGTGGAACAAAAACCTTTAATAGTCACAGCTTGACTGCGATCTCTTAAATATGAATCAAGCCAGCGAAGCAGGTCACCATGTATACCAACCGAAGAAAGCTTCGTGATTAACAATGAGTGAGAGATCTTGTCGAAGGCCTTAGAATAATCTATGTACACAACGTCCATCTGACCCCCACTATCCAACACAGGTGCAAGATGATGAGTAAATTCACACAGATTTGACTCGGTTGATCTGCCATTGACAAATCCATGTTGCTGATCAATAATAATTGGCCTCAAAATAGAATATAATTGGTCATAAACAATTTTCTCAAATAATTTAGCTACAGTATTTAATTTGGAAATAGGTCTATAACTCTGAATGTTATGCTTGTCTCCAGACTTAAAAATGGGCACCACAAACGATTGCTTCCAAATTTTAGGTATTTTACCCGCACGAAGTGATGAGTTAAACAAAATAAACAGGGGTATAGCTAAATTATAATAACAGGATTTCAAAAATAACGGTGGGATTCTATCTGGACCACTTCCTTTAGTTATATCTATTCCTTTTAAATATTTTCTAACCATTTCAACGGACAAATCAATTGAACCGATGGAAATAGATATATTATTACAAAAATCAATCACTGGTAACAAAGAATCAGTATAAGCAGACTGTGGTGGATCGAGATCGAAAGAAGACTGAAAATGAGTATTAAAAAGTTGACAAATTTCTTTACCGTTAGATAATTGGGCATTGTTAAGAAACATTAGATCAGGTATATCAGGAGATACATTTTTGGATTTAACGAAAGACCAAAAGAATTTACTATTGCGTTTTATGTCATTTTCAGCATTTTCTATGTATTTATTATAACAGTCTTTTTGTATACGTTTTTGGCGATCGCGTAGAAAGTAAAATTGGTCATAGTCACTCGACCTTTCATATATTTTCCACTTTTTATGATACTTAAGTTTTTCGTTGATGATTTTAACTAACGCTTTGGTATACCAAGGGGGATATCGAGAACCGAAAGATTTTTTGATTGGAACATGTTTCTTAATTATACCATTAATAATCTCATAAAAGCTGTTCAGTGCTACATCTATATCATCCCCATCAATTAAATCGGTCCAATTTATCTGAGCCAATTCCAAATTTATGGCATCATAATCAGCTGCCCGAAAGTTGGGTACTAAACATACTGGAGGCCTCAAAAAAGGACCAGCTAATATACAAGGTTTTATAACTAACGCAGGGTGATGAGAGTCTTCATTTACCAAAGGTTCATTACAACGACTGACATTACAAGTAACACCACTAATTACTAAATCGAGATATCTGTCATTTACGTTAGATACAGTATTAAATTGACCAAAGTTTGTAAATTTAAGAAAACAATACAATGACTGGATTAAGGCATCGTTGTTAGAAAAATTTACTATTTTATTATCATTAGAATCGGAAGAACTCCATATAGCACCGCTGATGTTAAAATCACCTAATACCAAAAAGTAGTCACAAGACTTGTGCACGTAAGAATTTGAAACGGACTCAAAGAAATCATTAAGACTATCAGACCGATATTGACAATGAGGAAAATAACAGCAAAATAAATGTAACAATTTAGAAGTCGGACGTTTATTTAGTTCAATAGTAACCTCTATAACATCAGCAGCGGCACCGTGGAATTGAATGGGTTTAGATTCCATAACAATAAGACCACGTCTAACTGCCACGAGTACACCACCACCAAACCGATCACCTCTTAAGGCATAATCACGGTCACATCTATATACATTGTAACGATTATCAAACAACTCACCATGGAAGATACCTGGAGCCAGCCATGTTTCACTTAAACAGATAATATCATAGTCATTATTTATTACATTTTTGAAAAATGTATTCGTTTTTGTTCTTAGACCTCGAACATTCTGATAATAAATAGAAAGATTCTTAGAGGAATCCACGGTAGAATATAAGTAATTTAACATATTTGATAATACATTCAAAAAATGATTGTCTGTTCTGCCAACATATACAATATGCAACATTAATAAAGGAGTAGAAAGATATGAACCAAATAACAAATAATAATAATATTGTTAACATATAATAAATACGAATTATAAAATCGAGATAAAGTATTTTTAAATTATTGTACCAAGGAATATAAAATATTAAATAATTTAATAGTATTGAAATACATAAAAAATGCAGAATTGCACCAGGACATGTAACAATAAGGAATGTTAAAAAAATATACGATGATATAGAAACAAAACAAATATTTATAGCAAGGATTGCATTCAATATAATCAAATGAAAAAAAGTTCCTATTTTATTTTGTTTAAATCAAGTTCATTAGAAATATGTATGATGGGACTAGTATCCGAGCGACGAACCATAATAGCACAATTCTTAACCCATGTATACGAATAATTATTTTCCTTCGCTCTCGTTTTAACCCGCTGTAGAAGCGATTTGTTAGCACTAGTCAAGTGATCATTGAAAAATATAGGCGCAACGCTGTTGTTAAAGCCAATGTCGTTAGTTTTTAACTTTAATTTTCTTGCTTTACTCAAGAAATCATTTTTTCTATAGCGGGCCAAAAAGCGCACTACAATCGGCTTAGTCTTTTTAGAATTATTATTCTTCGGCGATACCCGAGTTATGAAATCCAAGTCGCCGTCGATGTTAAGGGGGAAATCGATTCGATCTGCAATGCACTTAATGATGTCCAGTAAATTTTCGCCTTTTTTTTCGGGTATACCATAGATTTCTATGTTAGATCGTCTCGCCCACTGTTCACGGTTGTTCTGTTCAAGCTCAATCTTATTGAAACTGTTTTTAATTTCACCGATTTCTAGTTTTGTAGCCTTTAAAGACTTCATTTCATTTTCAATAACTTTAATCCTTTTGTTTACAGTTTCGTATTGTTCATTGATAAAAGTTATACTCTGTTGAAAACAAGCAATTTCTTTCTTTATGGGCATTAGTTCTTGTGAAATAATATCGGCAACAGTTGTTTTAATTTTAGAGCTGAGTTTTTCGAATTCCAGAGAAACGATTTCACGAACTTGTTCATACAACAGTGAGGGTTCAATTGAGGCCGCCTGAATAGGCGACTTACGAGATGCACCTCGCTTCACTGTAACGTTCTCGGGAGAAGCGCAGTCATTCCGCTTTAATGGAGTGTTGTCGTTATTTTGTTGTCTCGGTTAGCTAAGTGAACATTCGGGACAAACCCACTTTGCTTTTAGCTCAGGTAATAATTTCTTCTTATCGGTTGGATATATACAGGCGATGTGATAATTATTTTTACACTTTGAACATATAATCATACCCGTAGCTCCCTCTGTGGTAGATTTACAGCAAGCGAACTTCATTGTTATATCAGGTAAATCTCAGAATAATAAATGGAATGGAATGAAAAATAAATTTTAATGTTGTCAGTGATCGACCTCCCCGCTCGGGTTCGAACTATTGTTGCCCGCGCGCAGAGGTATATACAAATCAAATCAAATCAAATCAAATCAAAAAAAAAAATACTTTATTCAAGTAGGCTCTCACGAGCACTTTTGAATCGTCAATACATGAAAAAACAAAAAAAAAATTACATCAAATAATGAAGCTACCACCGGTTCGGAACGTAGATTCTACCGAGAAGAACCGGCAAGAAACTCGATAGTTACTCTTTTAAAATATTGTCAATACATCACAACACAGTTTATGATTACAAATTGATTATTTATCCTGTACGAAATTCAGCATATACTAAGCCCACGCATCTTTATCGTCAACGTAATCTTGTATAGAGTAATATGCTTTAGCTATTAGAGACTTTTTAACATATGATTTAAATCTATTTATGGAAAACTGCAAATATTTCTGGGGGATTTTATTATAAAAACGAATACCTTGCCCCAGAAAGGAAACATTTACTTTGTGAAGTCGAAAACAAGGTGTTATAAGTTTATCTTTCTTTCTCGTGTTAATATTATGTTTATCTCTATTTCTTTCAAAATAATGAATATTTTTATGAATGTATACTATATTGTTATAAATGTATTGTGACGCAACAGTTCAAAAATTCAGATATTACTATATACAGTAAAAAATTAAGCTCTCATAAATCGATAATCCAGGCGTCAACAAGATGGCCGACATATGGCTTGCGTCCGCCATCTTGTTTGTGTAAATTCATCGTTATATCGTCATTCGTTCAGTGATTCTTCATGTGTTCGGTTGTTCTCTTTGTGTTCTGCGCTTTTACCGACGACTTGGCTTGCTTACGGACCTTCGTTTTCTTTGTGATTTGGATTGTGTTCTATGGAACGACGACTTTTGGCTACGATAATTGGACTTTGAGAACTGTCTACGATCGCTATTCATTGTACAGGGTATGTAATTATTATTATTATTATTATTATTATTATACATATGAGTGCATTTTCGCGTGACGCTAAACACTGGTACTAATAGGTGTTATATTGTAAATTCTTGTTAAATTCTCATCACGTGATCGAATTTGATGCTAAAAACCAGCGTCAAGCGTCATATGAAAACACACCCTAAGTGATTGCTTTGGTTTAATATTTACCTTATCTTACTTGGAGTAAAAGCATCTTCTTCGCAGAAAACATAATAAAACTTTTAAATTACAAACAAATAACTTTATAACGTTTTTCGAACGTAAATTTACTTAACCATACTACTAACTAACCCACTTGTTAATATTTGCTATATAATACACAGAAAATACAACTGTCACTAAATTCGACTTATTTTTTTGTGTAACATGATAGTTTGAGTTTCATTATAAGGTTGATAAACTATGATAATATTTAATTTAATATTTTCTTCACGTGACGGGTATTTAATTGTAGCGCATTAGATATTATTAAATATATATAATATTTAAAAATAATACGTCAACTTTTATTTTAGATATTAAAAATGGATAAGCCTGAACCATCCACGTCACGCTCGTCTTTGGCGTCACCACCAAAAAAACAAGTCAAACGCAGTCGCCTAACTTCAAAGGAAAATATATAATTTGTGTAAGGGATAAATTTTATTACTAAACAAATATTTATCTTAAATAAACACATAAATTAATTTGCGATAGATAAGTAAGCAAGTGACTAGTGAAGATGTTACATGATCACCGCCGCATCTACCACCACTCCACAAAACTCACCACCTCTCACAAAGCGCGTCGTTGGAAGAAAAGGAATGAACGGAAATTAATAGAAGATTATTAGAAATAGAGGCTTTTAGTTTTGTCACTCATCGTACGAAATGCATTACTAGATATTTTTATGGATGGTAATTTTTCTGTGCTTACGATTGGAATTTATGATCATAAATTAAATAAAGCGAAAATTGCAAAAAGAGAAGACGACAAATATATGTAGATTATACTCTGGTGTATAACCCACCATAATTAGACGTTTAATAACACGTTTTATTTTAATTGATTGTTACTTTTAAATAATAATCCATTCGATTCCATTCGATTTTGTTCAGATTGATTCGATTTTTAACTTCAATTGGACATCATTAAACTGTCAGTTTTGAGGTGAATGAACTTTGTGTTATTGATTCGTGCAAATAGATTTGGAACGGACTATATAAGTTTGCTGTTTAACATTAGGCAAGGTAAATATTACACATTTCGTTTTCTTAGCATTTAAGACCAGATTATTAGATGTAAACCAATATTGTATCAGTGACAATGCATTGTTTACATCGTCATAATTAATTTTATTTCTGTCAACTTTAAAAATAAGCGAAGTATCATCAGCAAACAATACAATGTCACAAATACTTTTAACATAAAACGGAAGATCATTGATGTATAATAAAAATAGAAAAGGACCCAGAATTGACCCCTGTGGAACACCCATCTTTAGGACAGATCCAGAAGACTTTATTCCATTTATAGTAACATGTTGAAGTCTCTGTGTCAAGTATGAAGCAATGAGATCAAGAGCTTTGCCTTTCACACCGTAATATTTAAGTTTATATAAAAGCGTTTCGTGCTCCACGCAGTCAAATGCCTTAGATAAATCACAGAATACACCAATAGCATTCTGTGATTTCTCCCACGCATCATATATGTGTTTGAGGAGTGCTATTCCTGCATCTGAAGTCGAGCGACCTTTAGTGAAACCGTATTGTTCACCATGAAAAATATTGTTTACATTAAAATAAACAAGGAGTTGATTTAAAATTAGTTTTTCAAATATTTTACTTAGGGAAGGTAATATAGAAATAGGTCTATAATTACCAGGATCACATTTGATTCCCTTTTTAAAAAGTGGTAAAACTTTACTACATTTTAATAAATCTGGAAATGAACCCGTGTTAAGACATTTGTTAAATATACAAGCTAAATAGGGAGCAATGTCTCGGATGATACTACTAATTACTTTAACCGAGATACCCCATAGATCATTTGTTTTCTTGATTTTTAGAGTATTAAATGTTTTTACAATATCTAGTGATGTAATTTGTTTAAAAGAGAATTCGATATCATATTTGGGTACATTATTTGCTAACAATGTAGAAGCAGTTACATTAGGACGCACCACTGGACCAAACATACGATTAGTAGAATTGATGAAATTATTCACTGTTTGATAACTTAGAGCATTTTAGGAAAGGATTGACCAATCAAATGCGAGATGGATGACACTTAAACGTTCGAATAAAATAACTGGTTTTTCAGTGTTTATTTATTTATTTATTTAATATTCAGGAAACAAACAGTAATATAATGAATATAACAATTAATAAAATATACAATAACTCTTACACCAAAACAGTTTCCAATTATAAATAATTCATATAATTACATTACAAAACAAGACATATTATAGGTATGAAAAATTAATAATAACTATAATTAATCATTTTAATATAAAAATGAAATCAATTTTAGAAAACAAAATAAAAATATTTCGTAAATCAAAGGTAAATTAAAGGTTAGTTAGATATAACAGATAAATATAAATCAATTACGGCTTTTCTGGGTATAATAACATTTTTCTTACATTTAATTTAAATTTTTTTAGGGAGAGATGAAATATGTCGTATTCATTAAATAATTTATTATATTGTGAGCAAGATCGATGTATAAAAGAATTTGCAGCTAACCTAGTCCTGGTCGAAGGTAAATCGAAAGTAGATTTGTTACGGCTACCTGGGCGAGAACACTTAAAATTTATTTTAGAAAGGAGATAGGGCGAGTCAAATGTATTGTGTATTATTTTATATAAAAATACTTGATCACGTTCAATACGTCTTTGGGCAGCCGCAGATATTATTTCTATGTCATTGAAATTGAAATTGGTAACAGATGCAAATTTTAGGAATTTCAAAAATTTTGCTTGAATTTTATCAATTTTCGCAATATAATTATTATACTGCGGATTCCAGACAGTACAAGCATATTCAATGATGGATCTTACAAATGTATTATATAAAAGAACAAATGTCGAAACACGCTTAAACTCTCTGGAGATCCGCATTACAAATCCAAGCATTCTAAAAGCTTTAGAAGTTGTGGTGTTAATATGTTCATCAAAAAGAAGTTTACTATCAAGCACAACTCCAAGATCCCTGACCATTTTTACACGTTCAATAACGTCTCCATTAAATTGATAATCGTAAAGTATGACATGTCTTTTACGAGTGAATGTTATACAGTTGCATTTCTTAATGTTCAAATAAAGTGAATTACGCATACAATAATCAATAAGACAATTCAAATCATTTTGTAATGCAATACAATCATCTATACTTTTTATTATTTTGTAAATTTTTTTGTCGTCTGCGTACAATAAAAATTTTGAGGATTTAAAAATCGATACAATATCATTTATATATATGTTAAAAAGCAATGGTCCAAGATGTGATCCTTGCGGTACTCCAGATGGTACGGGGAGAAAAGAAGAACAATATCCCTTTACGGTCACAGCTTGACTTCGATTAAACAAATATGACTCTATCCATCTAAGGAGGTCGCCATGTACACCGATAAACTTCATTTTAGAAATTAAGATAGAATGAGAAATTTTGTCAAATGCTTTAGAATAATCGGTGTACACAACGTCCACCTGATGACCATTATCCATAGCTGTTAAGACATAGTCTGTAAATTCACATAAATTAGTTTCAGTTGATCTTCTGTTAATAAATCCATGCTGCTGATCAATAATTAAAGGTCGTATAATAGAAAAAATTTTGTTATAAATTATTTTTTCAAATAGCTTGGGGATGAAGCTTAACTTAGATATAGGGCGGTAGTTTTTAACATCGTGTCTATCTCCATTTTTAAAAATGGGTACGATGTAAGATTGTTTCCAAAGTAAAGGCATAGTACACGTCCTTAGGGAGATACAAAACAGAATATGTAAAGGAATAGATATAGTCTTACAACATTTACTCAGAAAAAGAGCCGGTATACCATCCGGTCCACTACCTTTTTTAAAACTTAGTGATTGTAAGCATTTACGAACATCAGCAAGAGATATACTAACAGAAGACAAGTTTATAGTTTGAACGCGTGTTGATTCACTGTTGTGACTAGCCCAGGAGAAAGTGTCGAAATGTGTATTTTGTTCAAAAGAAGTATAGAAATATCTATTAAATAGGTTACTTATTTGCTGTCCATCACTTGTTGAAAAATCATTATAATATAGTCTGTCAGGAATATCGTTTACATTGTTTTTCGTTTGAACAAAAGTCCAAAAGCACTTAGAATTCTTCAAAATATTACTCTCCGCAAAATCAAGATAATTATCGTAGCAGATTTTTTCGACTCTTTTTTGTCTATCGCGAAGTAATTTGAAAGTACTATAATCACTATAATTGTCATACAATTTCCACTTTTTGTGATATTTTAGTTTTTCTTTAATAATCTTAACCAGAGCTGGTGAATACCAGGCTGGGTATTTACTTAGATCAAAAACTAGTTTGGAAGGAACATTTTTTGTAATTATGTCATTAATAACCTGATAAAAGACTTCAACGGATTTATCAATGTCGCAGTAATCAAAGATAATAGACCAATCAATTTTACCTAGGATATCATTTATTATTTTATAATCTGCTTTATGGAACAGTTTGACAATACGAGGTGGATTTATAAATCTGTTTACATTTATATCAGCTAGCAAAATCTCCAAAGCAGGATGATGAGAATCCTCTCTAACTAATGGTGTATCACAATGCGCAACTCTACAATTTAAGTTACTAAACACAAGGTCTAATAGACGATTATTACTGTTGGGTACTAAATTAAACTGAGATAAGTTATTTAAGGACATAAAAGAAGACAGTGCGTCAACCATAGGGATCGCAATATTTTCGCAAAGTTGCGCAGATAAGAAAGATGATGGAAGCCAAATTGCACTGGGAACGTTAAAGTCACCCACTATTAAAAATAAATCTTTAGGGTTCAATATCACTAATTCAGAGATATGTTCATAAAAATTAATTTGATCTTCTAATTGCGAACGTGATTGCGGAAAATAGCAACAGAAAACTCTACAGTTAACCGTTTTATCTCTAGTTTTTAAAACGACGCTTAAAGAAATAATATCACAAGAGTTAATATTATTTGAAGGAAAATAGATCGGGTTCTTAACCACCAACCCTTTGCGTACGGCAATAAGAACACCACCTCCCATTTTATCTTTACGTTCGTTGTAATTACGATCACATCGATACACGGAAAAGCGATCATCAAAAAGTTCCGAGTTGAAAATTCCTGGTAACAACCACGTTTCAGTTAAACAAACAATATCATGATCAGAATTTAATATATTAGAAAAAAACTCTGACGTTTTAGTTCTAAGCCCACGTACGTTCTGATAAAAAATGGAAATTTTAGACATCATTACTGCATGTATAAATAATAATTCACAAAGGTTGCAACTATTACATAAAATTTAAATATATAAGTCAAATTACCATAATTAATAAAAGTTATACACCCTTCTAAAATTATATATGAAATGTAACTGTTACATAAACTCATAGATTTCATCTCTCTTTCAAATCTCAATAAAAATAAAAATAAAATAAAATAGAAAAGCCGACGCAATAAATTAGAAAATAATATATAAAAAAAAAAAAAAAATGAAGACGTATAAAATAAATTAATACATTTTTTTATTACATTTTTTTTAAATCAAGTTCATTGTTAATATGAAAAACAGGGCTAGTATCGTTTTTCCTGACCATGATTGAGCAGTTCTTAACCCAAACATACATGTATTTCTTATCGCGAGCAATATCCTTTGTTTTACGAAGAAGTGATTTGTTAATACTCGTCAAATGATCGTTGAAGTAAATACGATTGCTGTTTCCAACGTAGCCAAGATCACAAGCTCTGATATTCTTTTTTGCTCTTAACCTAGCAAGAAAATCGTCCTTCTTCCATCGAGACAAAAATCGTATAATAACAGGCCGTGGTTTTTTAGAATCGTTGGTTTTGGGAGCTACGCGGGTAATAAAATCAATATCCGTATGTTTGTAAGCCGAAAGATCCACAAGTTCAGATAGCTTATTCATCGTTATCATTAAGTTCTCATTTTTAGTTTCTGGAAGGCCTATAATCTCGATATTGGAGCGTCTGGCCCACTGCTCTTTATTATTAACTTCATTCTGGAGAGTGACCAAAGACGATTGGCAGGTTTTAATATCAGATGGAATTGAGTCATATTTTTTTATTTTATCCTCAACTGTTTCAAATCTTTTGAGAATAGCATCATGACTATCACTTATAAATTTAACCGACTTTTGTAGTGAACAAATTTCCTTCTTAACGTCTTCAAGAATTGTTTGAAATCCAGAAAAAGCTTCCTTTAATTCAGATTTTATAATATTTCGAATTTCATCACTGGATATTTGTAACGCTCCTGAGTTAACTTTCTTTTGATTTTTTTCAGAAGATGTAGTTCCCTTTTCATTTTTTTGCCTGAGTCGCTTTGTGACATTCCGAATTGGGGTATCAGGTTTATTTTCTCGAGGGATATTGATACTGCAGGATGGACACCGCCAGGAGAGTTTTAGATCTTCGACTGAATTCTGATTATCAATTGAAATACAAGAAGTATGGAATTCTCTATCGCATGATGTACATACAATTGGCTCCTCAGCATCACATAGTAATTTGTTACAGCAAGCGAATTCCATACTTTTAATTAATGATTACACTTTATTTGTCTTTGCAATAAGTTAAAAAATTAAAAGACAAAATAATAAAAGAAAAATAATATTGTTCGAAGTATCATCAGCTGGGTTTTGAACATAGAAGCGTTGAATCTAAATTGCGTTCTGCACCATTATTCCAAACGGCTGCTTATATGGTTGCAGCAAATTAGTGATCGCTTTTGTACTGTATATACTGTATATACGGTCACTGACCTAAGAATAGCGATTTGTTTTTTCTATATGAAGGTCATTAACACACTTGCATACGAAGTTATTCACAGTGTAATTGTCCACGTTTAAGTGTTTAAAAGTCACTTTTAAATTGAAAGTTTTAATTAAATTTAAGACATTGTTTGCACTTATATTCTTTAAAATAGCTGATTTATTTATTCAATGATACGGTGAATAATTAGAATTTAATTCTTATACGATTTTATGAGAAAATTCACAGAATAACTTAAACCACAACTGTTAATACGTCTTGCTGCAATGATTATGAATACGGTACTGCTGTTACTGTACTGTTATTCTCGTTTTATTTTTATTTATATTCTACTACACTCCAATACCCCTGTACTACGTTCGTAAAATGTCATTTGCACTTATTTAGGATATTATCACTAAAATAATACGTATTTGTAGTCAATTCTTTGTATATTTTTATTAATAACAATCAAAAGATGATAAATAGTCCCTTATTATAAACCGTATATTTCACTAAAACTGAATGAACACCCGTATAGTTATTTCACTGTATTTTGAAAATTATAAATGCAAACAAGTCACAAACGATACTCGTAAATTATCACGATAAATTATAAAAAGTTATTTATGTTTCACTTCACAAAATGTACTTTTACTATTTTTATTTTTATTTTAACTACGGAGCCGATACTAAGGATATTAACACGGCAAGTAGCGCCATTTGTCATAGCCTATACGTGTTTATAAAAATCGTAATTTATAATAACATATTTTCTCTATTTTCACGAATTTAAAGTCAATTAAAACATTACAAATCAACGACTTTGTCACAACAATTCGGCATGTTTAAAAATTTAAATAATCCCTATTTACAGTAATATCTCTTTTTAAATAACTATTATGATTATTTGAGTTTATAAAATTGAATTAATAGAAATTAGACAATATGATGACAACGCATATAATATTAAACAAGTGTATAACCTAACCTACACACTTAACAAATGAAAAAAAAAACAAAGCAATATCAACTTGTAGTTGCGCGAGCAATTCATTGTATCGCAATTTCTAAGGGCTAACGAAATACTAATAATTCTAATAACCACGCCGACGCGCGACGTGCGATCCCGGGACCTCTCTGTCCCACCCTCTGCACCCGGCCTAACGATGAAGGAGAAAGACTCTTGCGCAGCGACGATGGCCGTACCGCCCGTACCCCGCGCCCCACTTCCCATATCTCTGTTATTTTTTTATACGTGCCAAAACAGAACAATAAAATTATTTTTGTTTAGCAAATTAGAATAATATTACTAGCTACCTAAAACAGATTTTTTTTAATCTGCATTCCACACTACCGTATAAAATATGATTAATTTTCTTACTAAACTGTTTTATTTTCGTACTTTTATAATATTTCAACAGTAATACATTTATTTATAAATAATAAAATGACGATGTTTTATCGTTTTATTATTTAACCGTATTATTGAACCGTGAAATAGCGCCATCGGACTTTTATAACATTGTTTTTATAATACTCATATTAGGTACATATGTTACATGCGGTGTAACAAGAGGACCGCTTCGTATCATATTTAACGCGTCGGTGTGACAGGCGCTCCGTAACAATTTGCTGACCATGTTTTAAGGAATATAGAAAACCGATGCCTTTCCCACACTATTGGTTCCTACATCGAACTTTTAGTACATACTTTATGTTAATTTAGTTTTATAAATAGAATAAGTAAAAACTAATGTGAAATCTATTACATTAAATCTATTTTAATAAGTATACTTCGTACTTATTTTCAAACCTCCGGCTGTAGCATACGTAATTGGCGCAGTCGGTAGGATAGCCGAAATTAAAGTCAGTGAATCAATCAAGGACATCGGCTATCTCGAATCTACACCGTGGTGCAGCAGGAGGAGTATCAAGAAATCGATACAGAAAAAGGTACGAATATTTAAAAAGTACTTTAGAATCTTTCTGAAGTTGCTTTCCCTTTAGATTTTCCATCCACGGCAATCTCGGACCTCTAGGTTAGTTACAAAAAGACATCAAATTTTAGACTGTAATAGAGATATAAATAATAGTGATAGTATAGATATTAATAACTCAGACAAGATGGCAGATTTAGAGTATATATATAAAGCTCTTCGCTTAATCCCGGAATTTGACGGGAATCCGAATATATTAACCCGATTTATTAGGATATGCGATCAGTTAGTTAATGACCTTATGTCTGATAAGCCAGAAGACCAGTAAAAAAATTTGGCGTTAATTAATGGTATATTAAATAAAGTAACCGGGCCTGCGGCTCGTATGATTAACTCAAATGGTATCCCCGAAAATTGGGCAGGTATTCGTAGCGCTTTAATAAATAATTTTGCAGATCAACGAGATGAGACCTCTTTATATAACGATTTGGCTCTACTAACTCAAGGTTCTAATACACCTCAAGAATATTACGAAAAATGTCAAAATTTATTTAGCACTGTTATGACATATGTCAGTTTGCATGAAACCGTACCTAGTACTATAGAGTCTAAACGTTCTTTGTATAAGAAATTAACGTTACTATCTTTTTTGCGTGGACTTCGAGATCCATTGGGTTCTAGAATACGGTGCATGCGACCTGACACAATTGAAAAAGCTTTAGAGTTCGTTCATGAAGAGATGAACACATTATATTTACAGCAACGTAACGAAAATGTTCCCGAGAGGAGGTCGCAGTCTCATCATCAGGTAGGTGCATTTTCTAAAATTTTTTCTGGCCTTATGCCATATGCGATGCCAGCTTCACGACACTTTGATAATTTTGGATGTTCACCGAAACACTTTAATAGTCCAAGTATATCAAGACAATATTACTCTCAACAGCAGCCTGTACCAATATTCAGACCTCAAGGACCACAATTCCGTAGTCCTGGTAGAACCCAACAAGGATTCGACGCACGATCACCGAATTACAAGCCTCAAACTAATGTGTGTAATATATCCCCACCGAAAAATCGATCAAATAATATTAATCCACAACCCATGAGCGGTGTGAGTCATTATGTAACAAAACCAATGTCGAACTGTCAACCTTGGGATTGGTCCAAATTAGGTAACCCACCACCATCAAATTATTTTAAAACTAGGGAACTTAATTTTAATGATTCATGTGACCCTTATGACAAATATTACGAAAACGAATATTATTTGGACTACCCTGACCATAGAGAATACTATTACGAACAACCTCAATTGTCAGATACTTATACAGTAGAAGAACCAGACACTAGTACTGTCGATTCCACCCCAATTGAAACTCAAAATTTTCGGGAAGACCCCAAGTCAGACACATTAGGATAGAACTTAACTTACAGACACAACGACACTTACCATATATAACTATATCAAATCCGCCTCTTAGATGGTTAATAGATACAGGAGCTAATCAGTCCTTTATAAGTCCTGAAGCCGTGCATCGATTTTATTCACATATTACTCCTAATTACGACCCATTCGAAGTAACAAATATATATGCTAAAATTCGAAATGATTTTTCTATTACGATACCATGTTTTAAGGAATTTAATGAAACCGATGACATAACGTTATTCGTATATAAATTTCATGATTACTTCGATGGTCTTATAGGTTACGATTTATTAGAAAAATTTGAATCCAATATAGATTTAAAAAATAAAAGTTTAGTAACTCGAAATTCACAAAATCGATTGTCTATGTATGATTCACGGAATTCTAATCTATATGAAGACATTATTCCGGCAAATTCATCAAAATTGGTTAAGGTGCCTATTAATCATCATCAGGGAGACGTTTTAATTCCTGAGCAAAAAATTTCTAATTGCCTAGTAGATAGTTGCATCACTACCGTAAAAAATAATCGCGGTATTTTACAAGTAACAAACCCTACTCGTCATGACTTAGTTTTTTCTATGGATCGACCAGTAAGTGCAAACGTATTCAATATTCAGTGCAAGCGCACCGAACATTCGCCTAATCGTGTTAAAGATGTACTTTCTCGTTTACGTACTGATCATCTTAATGCTGAGGAACGTATTAATTTAGAGTTATTATGTTCACAATATGCGGATATATTTTATATAGAAGGAGAACCGTTAACTTTTACAAATAAGATAAAACATTCAATTAAAACTACCGATGAGGAGCCAGTTTATACTAAAAGCTACCGATATCCATATATTCATAGACAAGAAGTACAAGAACAAATATCAAAAATGCTAGAACAGGGCATCATTAGGCCTTCGAACTCTGCCTGGAGCTCGCCCATTTGGGTAGTTCCCAAAAAAGATGATGCATCAGGTAAAAAAAAGTGGCGAATAGTAGTAGATTTTCGAAAGGTTAATGAAAAAACCATTGACGACAAATATCCCATACCAAACATTACAGATGTATTAGATAAGTTAGGTAAATGCCAATATTTTACCACTCTGGACCTTGCTAGTGGGTTTTATCAAATTGAAATGGAACCCTCAGATATACAGAAAACAGCATTTAATGTAGAACGTGGTCATTTTGAATTCCTCAGAATACCCATGGGTCTTAAAAACAGCCCATCCACCTTTCAACGAGTGATGGACAATGTTTTAAGAGATCTTCAAAATACTATTTGCTTAGTTTACTTAGATGATATAATCGTTTTTAGTACGTCCCTTCAGGAACACATGATAAATTTAGGTAAAGTCTTTCAAAAATTACGCGAATCCAATTTTAAAATACAAATGGATAAATCCGAGTTCTTAAAGCTAGAAACTGCATATCTGGGGCATATCATTAGCAAGGATGGAATCAAACCAAACCCGGAGAAAATATTGGCCATTCAAAAATATCCGTTGCCCAAAACTCAAACAGAAATTAAAAGATTTCTAGGATTACTTGGTTATTATAGAAAATTCATACCAGATTTTGCTAAAATAACCAAGCCTATGACCCAATGTTTAAAGAAAGGTTCCAAAATTACACTTGACAAAAATTACATAGAATGTTTTGAAAAATGTAAAACTCTTTTAGTTAACGACCCGATTTTACAATATCCAGATTTTTCTAAAGAATTCTTATTAACAACAGACGCCTCAAATTTGGCAATTGGAGCCGTTCTTTCACAAGGGCCTTTAGGTTCTGACCGACCAATAGCATATGCTTCGCGTACACTTAACTCCAGTGAAATAAATTATAGTACCATAGAGAAGGAATTATTAGCAATTGTATGGGGAACAAAATATTTCAGACCTTACCTTTTTGGAAGAAAATTTAAAATAATTACCGATCACCGTCCTTTGCAATGGGTAATGAATATCAAAGAACCTAATTCTCGTTTAACCCGTTGGAAATTAAGATTAAGTGAGTTTGATTTCACAGTTCAATACAAGCAAGGCAAAATTAATACCAATGCCGATGCTTTATCTCGCGTTGAAATCCATAATGATGAAATTAGTTCGATCATAGTTAACACATCACAAAAAACAAGCTCAGACTCACGAACTGAAAGTGCTGACTCTAGAACCATAACTGCTGATACTAGTATTGATAGTACTAATTCTAGAACTGATAGTGTCCATAGTAACACGGAAAATCCTATTCTAGAGGTGCCTATTACCGACGATCCTCTTAATAAATTCCATCAACAGATTATATTTAATGTAGTAAATGATATAAAAAATAGACCTAATGTATCTAAACCTTTTGAAACCTATACTAGAACTTGTATTCAAGTTTCTAAATCTAATCTAGAAAACGACGTTATGGATGCTCTTAAAGAATGTATCAATCCAGAAAAAAAGACTGGAATTTTGATTAATCCCACATTAGAATTGTATTCCATTATACCTATTTTACAGAGAAATCTCAAAAGTTCGAAATTCAATTTAGTTCTTACAAAAAGGGAATTAGAAAATGTTAAAGACTATTTAAAGCAACAAGAGATAATAAAAAATTATCACATAGGTAAGACTAACCATAGAGGAATCAATGAATGTTATTTATCACTATCGCAAAGGTATTACTGGCCTAAAATGAGAGAACAGATAACTAAGTATATTAACGAGTGTAATATATGTGGTCAAGCCAAATACGACCGTAATCCTGTTAGACCACAGTTCCAAATTGTACCTCCACCAACAAAACCTTTTGAAGTCGTACATTTAGACTTGCTTAGTGTTGATTCAAATAAATATCTAACTATAATCGATGCATTCTCAAAATATGCACAAGCATATTTTCTTCGAGATGCAACGGCTGTAAGTGTGGTCCAATCCTTGTTACTGTTCTCTACTCATCATGGAATACCTTTAACAATTATAACAGATAATGGTTCAGAATTTAATAATCAGTTATTTTTAGAATTTGCTAGAGTTCACAAAATTCATCATCATAAAACTTGTCCAAACACCCCTAATGAAAATGGTATGGTTGAGCGACTTCACTCTACATTACTCGAACATTTAAGAATTTTAAAATTAGAACGTCGAACAGAACCGGTAACAAATCTAATGGCATATGCTGTATTAGGCTATAACAATTCTACACATAGTTTTACAAAATGTAGGCCGATCGATATAATTACTGGCCATTTAGATCCACGTGACCCTTTAGATATAAATGTAACAGCACATTTATTACAACAGTATATCGAAGATCATCGCAAAAAAATGTTAAAGGTATTTGAAATTATTAACGAAAATGCTTTACAACAACGCACTGGAATAATTCAGAATGCTAATAAAAACCGCGAACCAGAATGCGAATACGTTCCTAACCAAGAAATTTTTATTAGGAATCCTTTGGCTAATAGGCAGAAACTAGCACCTCGTTTTACGCAAGATAAAGTTTTAGCAGATTTACCAATACATATATATACTAAAAAGAAAAAAGGCTGAAATGAAACTATTTTAAACGGATTTAAATCGCGTATATTAATTATTTTTATCATCCCGACGTTTCGAGCACTTTGCAGCGTTCGTGGTCACGGGTAGACTGGCGGGTAGAAGAAAAAAGGCCCCGTACCTAAGTCCCGCTTAAAACGGGTACCTAAAAATGCTCGTTTGTTACAGGATTCTGCTAGTGATTCAGTTCCAACCGATTCAAGGACAAGAAGTAATGATTGATTCCTTGGAATGCGGTCCCGGAATACTTCCTTTCAAACTTGGCGACACTAGAATCATATCCCATTATCATTCATTTTTAAGTTATATAGATCTCGATAATATTAAGAATCATACATTACTTGTCAAATCTCAGATATCAGATATTAGACTGCGTTACAGTAACACAGATTCATCTCTCTATGAACCTCACCTTGTTTACCTTAATACTAAATTAGAAGAAATAATTAACTTTTTGCAAACATTCGAGCATAATCGTGTTAAAAGAGGACTCATTGACGGTCTTGGATCTGTAATCAAAAGTATTTCTGGAAATTTAGATTACACGGATGCAATTAAATATGATAACGCAATAAAAATCCTTGAGAAAAACGAAGTTGATTTAGAGTCAAAAATTAATGAACATATTACGTTAACTAAAGAATGGTCTTTACATAACTCTAAAATACTTGATAGTATAGTGCAAAATCAGGAGAATATAACTAAAGTTCTAAATAATATTTTAAATAAAGTTGATAATACAGAAATGTATGCCCATATGGCTCAATATCTTATGATTTTAACTGATAATATAGATAGTTTGTCTGAGGAACTTCATAAAATAGAGAATTCTTTAGCTTTTATACGTGCTTCGAGCACTCCACATTCTATAATAAGTCTTTTAGATCTTAAGAAAATAATTAAGAAACTCGAGACTTTATATTCTAAGGAAGAAATCTTAGGCTTAGAAATTAGAAATTATTATGATATAATTAAATTAGGTTATTTTTATGTTGGAAATCGAATAATTATAGTTTTAAAAGTACCGATTGCTGTACCCCTACCCTATGACTTTTACCGACTCTCAATCACCCCTAATAAATATAACCAAGTCCTTATCCCTTACCTACCCTTTATAGCAATTTCTAGCGAGAATTCTTTGTACATAGCGGCAGAATGCCCGAAGATTAACTCGATGTACCTTTGTGAACGAAATATCAACAGCTACGAGACTCGAGATAAAACTGACTGTATCCGCCGTATAATCGAAAATCAAGAAATGGATTCGAGCTGCAAACGGACAGAAATCATCCTAAATAATGAAGCTATGGAACAACTTGATGAAAAGCACTATACGTTAAGTTTTCCTACTCCGACAAAAGTCAAGATTTCCTGTAATCAAGAACTATTTAAGACTCTTCAAGGGAGCTTCTTCGCCGTCATACCGGTTAATTGTTACCTAAAAACACCAAAGTTCACCATCTCCAACACGAACGATTTGATAAAGGGATATGCTATAAAGATAATACAGATACCTGCTCTCAACAATCAAGAAGGTGTCCCCATTTCGCCTATTGTCCTTAACTCAATTAATCTCCAAAAACTTCATACGATTAATTCAGGAATATCCTCGCAAACTCAAATAAAATTGAATAACGTTACTGATAATAGCATATATCATACAACTATTCCAATATACATAATTCTATTCGGTGCAAGTATACTTGGTATTGGATTGGCGAGTAGACGACTCTGGCTGAAAAATGTGAATTCTGCAGGAACCAATGTAGAAACTGAAAACGAGAACAAGATTAATCCCCACGAAATAAAAGTTGACCACAGCAATATCTCAGCAACTCTGTCTCACCAAGAATAGTTGCTAATCTGCGGGGGGAGGTGTTACATGCGGTGTAACAAGAGGACCGCTTCGTATCATATTTAACGCGTCGGTGTGACAGGCGCTCCGTAACAATTTGCTGACCATGTTTTAAGGAATATAGAAAACCGATGCCTTTCCCACACTATTGGTTCCTACATCGAACTTTTAGTACATACTTTATGTTAATTTAGTTTTATAAATAGAATAAGTAAAAACTAATGTAAAATCTATTACATTAAATCTATTTTAATAAGTATACTTCGTACTTATTTTCAAACCTCCGGCTGTAGCATACGTAATTCATACAACAACATCAACACTAATATTTATTATTGTCGTGTATTAATCAAATTAAATTTCAAATTCAATTTTACTTATGGAATAACTTTAATTTACTAAAACACAATAAAACATTCTGATGAATGAACTCTTAAAATTTTATAAAAAGGATAAAATACGTAAGTGCTTAAGTAGAAAAATTATTTGTCTTATAATAGATTCTTGTTATTATTAAAAAGTTGTAAATAATAATAATTAAAAACAAAATGATTTTAGTTCATAAAAAATTGTTACGTAAATTAAGTGTATTCAATCTTATTATCTTTCTTTGAAGTTGTATTGTTAATAATACGTTATTACATTATTAGTAGATAATAATAAGTCAAATATCGACTTATTTTTTAATTGCGAAAATCACGGCTAATAGTAGTGACCTTGGAACTTGATGCTTCGACCTCACATTAAGCGACATTAAAGGACACTTTCCGTGACATGACCTTTAAAGAGAATAAGAGAATGTAAGATACAAAGAACAAAATTTCTCCTTGGTAGATTTGAACTTACTTTAAATCGAATTATTTTGAAATTGTAAATGAATTCAATTCGAGACTCTATAGTACCTACCTCTTTCCACGTTCAGTAACTAGTAAATGAAGTAGGTAATATTTTTTTTTAACAAACCTAATCCATAGTTCATTCAGTTTTCGCTTAATTTTATATAAATATTAAGTGCACAATTAGAACTGTCTAAAATTCCACAAAATTGAACTACAAAATCTCAATATGCTTTAGCGTACTGAACTTTTAATGAGGCCCGATAGATCTTGATTAAAACTACGTTCCCTTAAGTTAGTCTAAATGGATTTAGGGATAATCAAAAAAGGACATTTTTCACTTTTAAAATCGAAATCATTCCCGTTAACAACACATTTTACGCCACAATGTGTACGTACACTTAAACTACATAGTTTACTCCATTGGGTACGTATCTCTTTATTTAGATTTCAAAACAGCTGATACTCCATCTACTAAACCATTAGTTTCACGGACGCGAAGACACATACATGCTTACAGTTGCTCTTGAAGGAAACGTCTCCATGATTTACGATCTTAACTGAATTCTATCTACTTGTAAACGTCTTTGTTGCAAGATTAATAATATTGTATTGTTTGTACATCAAGTAAATAGATATGGCTTAAATCATTTTAACAGAGATAATAATGTGTTTGGTATTGCTTGATACATTGCTGTGTAACAAACAAAGTAACAAAAACAAACAATTTAGAATTCAATAACTAAAATAATACGTAAGTTTCAGAGGTTATGCGAAAAATGAGAATTCATAATATTGTGCAATCTAGCGAAGTTAAATAATATTAATAATAATAGGTATTTTTAAATAATACTTTTGAAAAAACGAATTACATGTTAACACTCCGCCTTACTACTGTTGAGTAATGTTTTATTTATTTTTACGTAATACGTAAGTCTGTATTTTATAATTACCTATGTATTAAATATTTTTAAATAACGATAATTCGTTTTAAGTTATCTATCAGTTTCACCGCTAGCGCGGCCTTGTCCTTCGAGTCTTCGTTGAGTATCTTCGTCTCACTCCCACTAGCATTTCTCCTTGTTTTTTTTAACTTTAGTTGCAAAAAACTTCCGGTATCTCCAGACGTTAGAAATTACGCGAGTTAAATTTTTAGTTTCGAATGTATAAAAGCAGTGAATTAATGACAATAATTGTGTTATTAGAAATACAAAAATGTTTAACAAATGATTACTGTGAAAGATATCGTAATAAATATGTTTAATAGATACTGTGAAAAATAGTTCAGTGTTATAAAAATATCTATTCACCTAAGGATACTTGGTGAGCTATTTTTTTTAAATATTTTGTGTACGTTTCAGATGTATAGTGATCAACCGATCACGTGTGACACCATTTATTTTTATTAGAAAAGTATTTCATTACTTTTTTTATTATTTGAATAGGATTGTTTAAGGTATATAAATTATGATTGTTATTTAAGATAGCTTATGAAAAATTAGTTGTGATAGACTATAAATACAATAGTAGAACATTTTTAAATCTAATAATTATTAAAAAAATAGTATTTTAATACTTAATTAGGTAAAGGATTATGTTGTTACTTGAAATATTTTCTTACTAATATTATAGACGTGAAATGTGTATGTATGTATCGATGTTTGTTATTCTATCACGCAAAAAGTAATAAATGGATTTTAATGAATCTTTACAATAATAAAGCTTCTACATCAAAATAACACATAGACTACCTATTCTATATACTTTTATCAACATACCACGCGAGTGTAGCAGGCGGAGGCTAGTATAATAATTATTATAAATAAAGAAGAGTCCAATTAATTACGTATGCTACAGCCGGAGGTTTGAAAATAAGTACGAAGTATACTTATTAAAATAGATTTAATGTAATAGATTTTACATTAGTTTTTACTTATTCTATTTATAAAACTAAATTAACATAAAGTATGTACTAAAAGTTCGATGTAGGAACCAATAGTGTGGGAAAGGCATCGGTTTTCTATATTCCTTAAAACATGGTCAGCAAATTGTTACGGAGCGCCTGTCACACCGACGCGTTAAATATGATACGAAGCGGTCCTCTTGTTACACCGCATGTAACACCTCCCCCCGCAGATTAGCAACTATTCTTGGAGAGACAGAGTTGCTGAGATATTGCTGTGGTCAACTTTTATTTCGTGGGGATTAATCTTGTTCTCGTTTTCAGTTTCTACATTGGTTCCTGCAGAATTCACATTTTTCAGCCAGAGTCGTCTACTCGCCAATCCAATACCAAGTATACTTGCACCGAATAGAATTATGTATATTGGAATAGTTGTATGATATATGCTATTATCAGTAACGTTATTCAATTTTATTTGAGTTTGCGAGGATATTCCTGAATTAATCGTATGAAGTTTTTGGAGATTAATTGAGTTAAGGACAATAGGCGAAATGGGGACACCTTCTTGATTGTTGAGAGCAGGTATCTGTATTATCTTTATAGCATATCCCTTTATCAAATCGTTCGTGTTGGAGATGGTGAACTTTGGTGTTTTTAGGTAACAATTAACCGG
The DNA here is from genome assembly GCA_037950945.1 of Hypolimnas misippus. NCBI lineage: Eukaryota > Metazoa > Arthropoda > Insecta > Lepidoptera > Nymphalidae > Hypolimnas > Hypolimnas misippus. Next base: position 4,225,226 of record JBBEEQ010000007.1, read on the forward strand.
TATGACGGCGAAGAAGCTCCCTTGAAGAGTCTTAAATAGTTCTTGATTACAGGAAATCTTGACTTTTGTCGGAGTAGGAAAACTTAACGTATAGTGCTTTTCATCAAGTTGTTCCATAGCTTCATTATTTAGGATGATTTCTGTCCGTTTGCAGCTCGAATCCATTTCTTGATTTTCGATTATACGGCGGATACAGTCAGTTTTATCTCGAGTCTCGTAGCTGTTGATATTTCGTTCACAAAGGTACATCGAGTTAATCTTCGGGCATTCTGCCGCTATGTACAAAGAATTCTCGCTAGAAATTGCTATAAAGGGTAGGTAAGGGATAAGGACTTGGTTATATTTATTAGGGGTGATTGAGAGTCGGTAAAAGTCATAGGGTAGGGGTACAGCAATCGGTACTTTTAAAACTATAATTATTCGATTTCCAACATAAAAATAACCTAATTTAATTATATCATAATAATTTCTAATTTCTAAGCCTAAGATTTCTTCCTTAGAATATAAAGTCTCGAGTTTCTTAATTATTTTCTTAAGATCTAAAAGACTTATTATAGAATGTGGAGTGCTCGAAGCACGTATAAAAGCTAAAGAATTCTCTATTTTATGAAGTTCCTCAGACAAACTATCTATATTATCAGTTAAAATCATAAGATATTGAGCCATATGGGCATACATTTCTGTATTATCAACTTTATTTAAAATATTATTTAGAACTTTAGTTATATTCTCCTGATTTTGCACTATACTATCAAGTATTTTAGAGTTATGTAAAGACCATTCTTTAGTTAACGTAATATGTTCATTAATTTTTGACTCTAAATCAACTTCGTTTTTCTCAAGGATTTTTATTGCGTTATCATATTTAATTGCATCCGTGTAATCTAAATTTCCAGAAATACTTTTGATTACAGATCCAAGACCGTCAATGAGTCCTCTTTTAACACGATTATGCTCGAATGTTTGCAAAAAGTTAATTATTCCTTCTAATTTAGTATTAAGGTAAACAAGGTGAGGTTCATAGAGAGATGAATCTGTGTTACTGTAACGCAGTCTAATATCTGATATCTGAGATTTGACAAGTAATGTATGATTCTTAATATTATCGAGATCTATATAACTTAAAAATGAATGATAATGGGATATGATTCTAGTGTCGCCAAGTTTGAAAGGAAGTATTCCGGGACCGCATTCCAAGGAATCAATCATTACTTCTTGTCCTTGAATCGGTTGGAACTGAATCACTAGCAGAATCCTGTAACAAACGAGCATTTTTAGGTACCCGTTTTAAGCGGGACTTAGGTACGGGGCCTTTTTTCTTTTTAGTATATATATGTATTGGTAAATCTGCTAAAACTTTATCTTGCGTAAAACGAGGTGCTAGTTTCTGCCTATTAGCCAAAGGATTCCTAATAAAAATTTCTTGGTTAGGCACGTATTCGCATTCTGGTTCGCGGTTTTTATTAGCATTCTGAATTATTCCAGTGCGTTGTTGTAAAGCATTTTCGTTAATAATTTCAAATACCTTTAACATTTTTTTGCGATGATCTTCGATATACTGTTGTAATAAATGTGCTGTTACATTTATATCTAAAGGGTCACGTGGATCTAAATGGCCAGTAATTATATCGATCGGCCTACATTTTGTAAAACTATGTGTAGAATTGTTATAGCCTAATACAGCATATGCCATTAGATTTGTTACCGGTTCTGTTCGACGTTCTAATTTTAAAATTCTTAAATGTTCGAGTAATGTAGAGTGAAGTCGCTCAACCATACCATTTTCATTAGGGGTGTTTGGACAAGTTTTATGATGATGAATTTTGTGAACTCTAGCAAATTCTAAAAATAACTGATTATTAAATTCTGAACCATTATCTGTTATAATTGTTAAAGGTATTCCATGATGAGTAGAGAACAGTAACAAGGATTGGACCACACTTACAGCCGTTGCATCTCGAAGAAAATATGCTTGTGCATATTTTGAGAATGCATCGATTATAGTTAGATATTTATTTGAATCAACACTAAGCAAGTCTAAATGTACGACTTCAAAAGGTTTTGTTGGTGGAGGTACAATTTGGAACTGTGGTCTAACAGGATTACGGTCGTATTTGGCTTGACCACATATATTACACTCGTTAATATACTTAGTTATCTGTTCTCTCATTTTAGGCCAGTAATACCTTTGCGATAGTGATAAATAACATTCATTGATTCCTCTATGGTTAGTCTTACCTATGTGATAATTTTTTATTATCTCTTGTTGCTTTAAATAGTCTTTAACATTTTCTAATTCCCTTTTTGTAAGAACTAAATTGAATTTCGAACTTTTGAGATTTCTCTGTAAAATAGGTATAATGGAATACAATTCTAATGTGGGATTAATCAAAATTCCAGTCTTTTTTTCTGGATTGATACATTCTTTAAGAGCATCCATAACGTCGTTTTCTAGATTAGATTTAGAAACTTGAATACAAGTTCTAGTATAGGTTTCAAAAGGTTTAGATACATTAGGTCTATTTTTTATATCATTTACTACATTAAATATAATCTGTTGATGGAATTTATTAAGAGGATCGTCGGTAATAGGCACCTCTAGAATAGGATTTTCCGTGTTACTATGGACACTATCAGTTCTAGAATTAGTACTATCAATACTAGTATCAGCAGTTATGGTTCTAGAGTCAGCACTTTCAGTTCGTGAGTCTGAGCTTGTTTTTTGTGATGTGTTAACTATGATCGAACTAATTTCATCATTATGGATTTCAACGCGAGATAAAGCATCGGCATTGGTATTAATTTTGCCTTGCTTGTATTGAACTGTGAAATCAAACTCACTTAATCTTAATTTCCAACGGGTTAAACGAGAATTAGGTTCTTTGATATTCATTACCCATTGCAAAGGACGGTGATCGGTAATTATTTTAAATTTTCTTCCAAAAAGGTAAGGTCTGAAATATTTTGTTCCCCATACAATTGCTAATAATTCCTTCTCTATGGTACTATAATTTATTTCACTGGAGTTAAGTGTACGCGAAGCATATGCTATTGGTCGGTCAGAACCTAAAGGCCCTTGTGAAAGAACGGCTCCAATTGCCAAATTTGAGGCGTCTGTTGTTAATAAGAATTCTTTAGAAAAATCTGGATATTGTAAAATCGGGTCGTTAACTAAAAGAGTTTTACATTTTTCAAAACATTCTATGTAATTTTTGTCAAGTGTAATTTTGGAACCTTTCTTTAAACATTGGGTCATAGGCTTGGTTATTTTAGCAAAATCTGGTATGAATTTTCTATAATAACCAAGTAATCCTAGAAATCTTTTAATTTCTGTTTGAGTTTTGGGCAACGGATATTTTTGAATGGCCAATATTTTCTCCGGGTTTGGTTTGATTCCATCCTTGCTAATGATATGCCCCAGATATGCAGTTTCTAGCTTTAAGAACTCGGATTTATCCATTTGTATTTTAAAATTGGATTCGCGTAATTTTTGAAAGACTTTACCTAAATTTATCATGTGTTCCTGAAGGGACGTACTAAAAACGATTATATCATCTAAGTAAACTAAGCAAATAGTATTTTGAAGATCTCTTAAAACATTGTCCATCACTCGTTGAAAGGTGGATGGGCTGTTTTTAAGACCCATGGGTATTCTGAGGAATTCAAAATGACCACGTTCTACATTAAATGCTGTTTTCTGTATATCTGAGGGTTCCATTTCAATTTGATAAAACCCACTAGCAAGGTCCAGAGTGGTAAAATATTGGCATTTACCTAACTTATCTAATACATCTGTAATGTTTGGTATGGGATATTTGTCGTCAATGGTTTTTTCATTAACCTTTCGAAAATCTACTACTATTCGCCACTTTTTTTTACCTGATGCATCATCTTTTTTGGGAACTACCCAAATGGGCGAGCTCCAGGCAGAGTTCGAAGGCCTAATGATGCCCTGTTCTAGCATTTTTGATATTTGTTCTTGTACTTCTTGTCTATGAATATATGGATATCGGTAGCTTTTAGTATAAACTGGCTCCTCATCGGTAGTTTTAATTGAATGTTTTATCTTATTTGTAAAAGTTAACGGTTCTCCTTCTATATAAAATATATCCGCATATTGTGAACATAATAACTCTAAATTAATACGTTCCTCAGCATTAAGATGATCAGTACGTAAACGAGAAAGTACATCTTTAACACGATTAGGCGAATGTTCGGTGCGCTTGCACTGAATATTGAATACGTTTGCACTTACTGGTCGATCCATAGAAAAAACTAAGTCATGACGAGTAGGGTTTGTTACTTGTAAAATACCGCGATTATTTTTTACGGTAGTGATGCAACTATCTACTAGGCAATTAGAAATTTTTTGCTCAGGAATTAAAACGTCTCCCTGATGATGATTAATAGGCACCTTAACCAATTTTGATGAATTTGCCGGAATAATGTCTTCATATAGATTAGAATTCCGTGAATCATACATAGACAATCGATTTTGTGAATTTCGAGTTACTAAACTTTTATTTTTTAAATCTATATTGGATTCAAATTTTTCTAATAAATCGTAACCTATAAGACCATCGAAGTAATCATGAAATTTATATACGAATAACGTTATGTCATCGGTTTCATTAAATTCCTTAAAACATGGTATCGTAATAGAAAAATCATTTCGAATTTTAGCATATATATTTGTTACTTCGAATGGGTCGTAATTAGGAGTAATATGTGAATAAAATCGATGCACGGCTTCAGGACTTATAAAGGACTGATTAGCTCCTGTATCTATTAACCATCTAAGAGGCGGATTTGATATAGTTATATATGGTAAGTGTCGTTGTGTCTGTAAGTTAAGTTCTATCCTAATGTGTCTGACTTGGGGTCTTCCCGAAAATTTTGAGTTTCAATTGGGGTGGAATCGACAGTACTAGTGTCTGGTTCTTCTACTGTATAAGTATCTGACAATTGAGGTTGTTCGTAATAGTATTCTCTATGGTCAGGGTAGTCCAAATAATATTCGTTTTCGTAATATTTGTCATAAGGGTCACATGAATCATTAAAATTAAGTTCCCTAGTTTTAAAATAATTTGATGGTGGTGGGTTACCTAATTTGGACCAATCCCAAGGTTGACAGTTCGACATTGGTTTTGTTACATAATGACTCACACCGCTCATGGGTTGTGGATTAATATTATTTGATCGATTTTTCGGTGGGGATATATTACACACATTAGTTTGAGGCTTGTAATTCGGTGATCGTGCGTCGAATCCTTGTTGGGTTCTACCAGGACTACGGAATTGTGGTCCTTGAGGTCTGAATATTGGTACAGGCTGCTGTTGAGAGTAATATTGTCTTGATATACTTGGACTATTAAAGTGTTTCGGTGAACATCCAAAATTATCAAAGTGTCGTGAAGCTGGCATCGCATATGGCATAAGGCCAGAAAAAAATTTAGAAAATGCACCTACCTGATGATGAGACTGCGACCTCCTCTCGGGAACATTTTCGTTACGTTGCTGTAAATATAATGTGTTCATCTCTTCATGAACGAACTCTAAAGCTTTTTCAATTGTGTCAGGTCGCATGCACCGTATTCTAGAACCCAATGGATCTCGAAGTCCACGCAAAAAAGATAGTAACGTTAATTTCTTATACAAAGAACGTTTAGACTCTATAGTACTAGGTACGGTTTCATGCAAACTGACATATGTCATAACAGTGCTAAATAAATTTTGACATTTTTCGTAATATTCTTGAGGTGTATTAGAACCTTGAGTTAGTAGAGCCAAATCGTTATATAAAGAGGTCTCATCTCGTTGATCTGCAAAATTATTTATTAAAGCGCTACGAATACCTGCCCAATTTTCGGGGATACCATTTGAGTTAATCATACGAGCCGCAGGCCCGGTTACTTTATTTAATATACCATTAATTAACGCCAAATTTTTTTACTGGTCTTCTGGCTTATCAGACATAAGGTCATTAACTAACTGATCGCATATCCTAATAAATCGGGTTAATATATTCGGATTCCCGTCAAATTCCGGGATTAAGCGAAGAGCTTTATATATATACTCTAAATCTGCCATCTTGTCTGAGTTATTAATATCTATACTATCACTATTATTTATATCTCTATTACAGTCTAAAATTTGATGTCTTTTTGTAACTAACCTAGAGGTCCGAGATTGCCGTGGATGGAAAATCTAAAGGGAAAGCAACTTCAGAAAGATTCTAAAGTACTTTTTAAATATTCGTACCTTTTTCTGTATCGATTTCTTGATACTCCTCCTGCTGCACCACGGTGTAGATTCGAGATAGCCGATGTCCTTGATTGATTCACTGACTTTAATTTCGGCTATCCTACCGACTGCGCCAATTACGTATGCTACAGCCGGAGGTTTGAAAATAAGTACGAAGTATACTTATTAAAATAGATTTAATGTAATAGATTTCACATTAGTTTTTACTTATTCTATTTATAAAACTAAATTAACATAAAGTATGTACTAAAAGTTCGATGTAGGAACCAATAGTGTGGGAAAGGCATCGGTTTTCTATATTCCTTAAAACATGGTCAGCAAATTGTTACGGAGCGCCTGTCACACCGACGCGTTAAATATGATACGAAGCGGTCCTCTTGTTACACCGCATGTAACAAATTTTTAAACACACCTGATTGTTGTGATACATAGTTTATTTATTTAAATGCTATGATCAATTTCTAATATCTGCCTTGACGTTATTCAGTTTTGTTATATGTTTTTATGAATTTCATTAAGTTAATTAACATGATGTCACAATTAATTTGCCAATCTCAAGCCTGGTGAAGTTTGACGGAAAATTCGAATCATACTTAGGTAAAGTTAAGTAATGTCGTAGTTGTACGAGTTTGGTAGGTCCATACAGCTGACTTTTATCAGTGACTTACCTAGTGATTTTGTTCGCTTATCTTTCGCACACAATTTGACTCGTGGTTTGTGTGTACACTCGAAAGTGTTTGTTTTCTATCTTAAATGGTACGTTGAGACTTGAATACTTCGTAATGCCATAGACAGATGATCTGTTTTTATTTAGTTTTGAGTGTCTAGTGATTGTGATCGCGTGTGATATTTATGTACTTGTTTAATAATTATTAGAAGAATGATTAATTTTCTTTTTTTGTTTTTATGTAGGCTTGTTTAAGGTATTAAAAAAATGTTATGTTAGCGAAATGTCGCAACATAACATTTTTTTATTAATAATTCTTATTTATACGCTCGTCAGTTTGTGTCTGAAATATTAAATGACTTTGGTAAACAGAGATGATTCTAATTTTTAAACACGCCAAATTGTTTTGACACGTTTTGATTTTAATGTTACGTGATTAATTTTTGAAATCCTTCGCATGTAATATAATAAATTCATTTAAGTTTATTTACGAGATGTTGTTACAATTACTTTGCCAGTCCGATGCCTGATCAAGTGTGACGGTAAATTCGAATCATACCTGAGGTAATTAGACGTATTAGGTAGGTACCGTAGGTCAATGACCTAACCACAGCTGACTGAGATCAGTGACCCGCCTAGCTATTTTGTTAAATTATCTTTCGCGCGCGTTTACACTCGTGTGTCCACCAGAAAGTGTTTATGTTTTTAAAGGTTTTGTTAAGTGATACAGTGAGTTAAATGCGGTTGTTGTGTAAAAGAAAATTAAAGTATTACGATACACTAAATGGATGACTCGAAACATGAGTATCAAACCTTATATGCAACTTACGGATTGCGTATTGGTAGGTGCTATGGACTCGACCACTTTTACTTATTACGAGGTAAGTGTAAACCGAAGTTGTACGGCGCGCGCCTTAGATAGTGTAATGCGTGCGCACGAACAGTGGAGCTCGAATATTTAAATATTTTAAATGTATAAAAACTATTTTTGGGAATTTTTTTTATGCGGAATGTGATGAGTTACACTTACCGAACCTCCTATTTGAATGACCGCAGTATAGAGTCGAACTCCTTATATATTTAAATATTATAAAATGTCTATAACTGCTAATAAAAAAATAAAATAAATTTAGTATAATGTCCATTTATCCGCCAGCTGTAAGGAAAACAAAGACATTTATTACACTCAAAACAAAAACAAAAAAAATCAATATAAAAATTACAAAGCAGGATTCATGCATCATACATGTATCTAACCCAAAAACTTAAACAAAAATAAAATGATAATAATAAAAAAAAAACAAATAATCTAATAAAAAAGCAAATAATAATAATTAAAGAAATTTCCAAATAACTAATAAATAAAAGAACAATAACAACACTGACAATAACATAAAAACATCCATAATATCTACCAATTCAATCAAATTGGAAAAAGGTTGGTTAAAGGTTCAATTGTATCAAATGAACATAATGCTAATGTAGATTTACTTAATGACAATTTAAATAAAAAACAATATTGTATGTTTAATTCACATTACAAATTAAAAAAAAATATATAAAAATTAACAAGTTTATAAAAAAAAAAAAAACAAAAAAGTTATGAATAACAGACATAGTTCTTTAAGGATAAGTAAATTACAATAAAATTGTTCATTATTAAAAATTAATTTAAAATCTTATACTAAGAAATTGCAACAAAATAGGATTGTATATTATAGTGACACACACCTCCTGCAATCTGAAATTGAACACTTACAAAAGTCTCTTAAAACATTGAATGAGAAGTATGAGTCTTCTCAAATAAAAATGCAGGAACATACCATAATTGCTTTACAATGTGAACAGTTGCAGCAGCAGTGTGACACTGCCATAAATTCTAAAAAGATTATTTATAATGAGAATGAGAGAAATATCTATTGTAGTGCTTCTACCTATCCTAGTTAGTAATATGTAGTCGTACACTGGCACACCAAGTAGTTATCCACTTTCGCGTCCGGTTGCGCCGGCGCTCATCGGATGACTGACGGCTGATACCGCCCCTCCACTACTTGTGTGTGTGAGACAGCGTCAGTAACTTTTTTGTATACATAGATACACAAACACTACATCTCTATCTTATTAATATTTTTATTTGTTTAGAATCAAATATAGTCAACAGTAGTAATTAAGGTTCACTATAAATTTTAAGTTAATCAAATCAGTAGTTGATTCATCATCTTCTGCAACCTCCGTATTTTGATTGTTTGTCACGTTCTTCCAAACACTTTCCACTTTTTTCAAATGCATGACATTCCTTCTTAGGCTTTTTCCTGTTTCCTCATTTCTCACTATAACGTCTCCTCCAACTAATGTTTCTACCACGTGGGGTGTTGGATTGAAATTAGCTGTAAGTTTGTTTTTCTCTATTTCTTTAACTTAAACTTTATCTCCTATTTCTATCTCCGTCTTTTGCGCGCGTCTCTTCCGGTCTCCATATTCCTTTCCTTTTTCTTTTTGTATTTTATCTCTATCTCTAACTTCAGAGTCCTCCTCCCTTTCTATTCCCGCCTTCGACATAGGAATTTTATCTCTATTCTGTCTGTTAAAGAATAATTCGGATGGTGTTTTTCCTGTCGTAGAGTGCGGAGTAGAATTATACATCATCAAATACTCATATAATGCAGTTTTTAAATCCTTCCCTTCCGTTTTACTTATCTTTAAGCTTTTCACTATATCCCGTTTCTGGCGTTCAACCTCACCGTTCATTTGTGGCCAGTATAGGACTGTATTAAACAAAATAATGTTACACTCTTTGCAGAATGATCTTAACTCCTCACTCACAAATTGGCGTCCGTTGTCTGCAGTAATTGAAATTGGATAACCCAAACGACTGAACATTTCTTTGAGTATATTAAGAATTTGCAAGCTTGTGATGTTTCGGGTTATCTTTATCTCTTTATAGCGACTGTAGTAGTCGATAACCACTAATAGATACTCCCCGCTAGGCAACGGCCCCAACAAGTCGATTGCTTTGTCAATCCGTGGTGTTGCCGGTAGCTCACGACGTTTCATCGGAGCGGGCGCATTCGGCAATCCCACCAATGTGCAACCTTTGCAGCTTTTAACCAGTCATTCCACATCTGTGTCAATTCAAATTCTTCAAAGCTCGCCTTCTTTCCAATTTTTTCTTAACCAGTTCTTTAAGGGGTTCTGTAGTCGTTGCCAAATTTGGTATATGCTTATTTATATAATTCACGAGGCCAAGAAAACTCTGCAGTTCCTCCATCGTTTTTGGTGCTCTACATTTACTGATGCTTTCCACATATTTAGATAACGGTCGTACACCTTCGGATGTTAATTCGTAGACCAAAAAATTCACTATTGTGACTTTGTATACACATTTATCTTTATTTAGTAGAACCGAATTATCATTTAAAACTTCTAATACTTTGGCCAATCGTACACCATGTTCCTCTTCATTACTTCCCCATACAAGTATGTCACCTACGAAGTTGGTGACTCCTTCACATTTGATAACATTTTTTCCATGATCTTCTTAAATAGTTGGGGAGCACATGTAATCCCGAACATTAGTCTCTTGTACCTATACAGTCCCTTGGAAGTAATAAAAGTCGTCAGGTGCCGAGAATTTGGATGGAGTTCCACTTTGTGGAACGCATTCTTTATGTCCAGTTTTAAAAAATATTCTCCTAGATGGTCCTTGTACCTCTTCAATTATATCCATTTCCAAAAGTTCCCTTATCTTTTCCTCGATTCTTTCCTCTATAGGGATCGGTATTCTTCTAAAAGGTTGCGCTACTGGTTTTATTGCTGGATCAATAGGTATATCTATCAGAACACCCTTAAATTTTGGAAAAGGTTCTTTTTCTTGAATTTCGTTTATTATATTAAGTTTTAATACACCCAGTCGTATAGCCGCGTCTTTTCCGAGCAGATCTCTTGAACCGTTCTTTACCACATATATGGTGTTGTAGTCTGTTCTTCCGTTTACTTTTATAACTGTCTTGAATGATCCCAGAATTTCCAAGGGAATCTTGCTGCTATAAGCAAACAGTATTTTATTGGTGTCTTTCGTTTGTCGGTAACAAGTGATTTTTTCATTTTTCAATTTCTGCCACGTCTTGTCTGAGATCAGATTTAATTTGCAGCCTGACTCGATAAGCATTTCTAATTTTACTCCTCCGACATCACAATCTATAGTAGAATCATGTTTAACGTTGACAATGTATTGCACGTCTTCTTCATCGCTAAGCGAGTTTAGGTACTGAATTTTCATTTCGTTGTTTCTTACTTTTATCGCCCTCTTTCTTCTTTAATTTTCTTTTACCATAAACAAAACATTTTTTACTTTTTGCTATGCATGTGGAAATATGATTGTCGTTTCTAAATCTACCGCATTTACCACACTTGGTTTGCCTTTCGTCTTTCCTATTTCTGTATGTTCTCTCTCGTGCGTTAAATTTATTCCTATTTACAACTAGATTTATGTAATTTCTCGTCTTCAAATTAATGATGACCAGTTGAGTTTCCTTCCAATTGGAAAGTAATCACCTGCAATCGACTCCAATTAATTGGTGACTCATATGGACTGTCTCCAATTTAATGGTGACCACATAAACTGACTCCAATTGAATGGTGACACATACACTGTCTCCAATTTAATGGTGACACATACACTGTCTCCAATTTAATGGTGACCACATACACTGTCTCCAATTGAATGGTGACCCATACACTGTCTCCAATTTAATGGTGACAAACTCAAACTCAAACTCAAAATATACTTTATTCAAATGGGCTTTAACAGCACTTTCGAATCGTCAAGTTACATGTCATATTTTCATTTTTAATTTTTATAAAGCTACCACCGGTTCGGAATGTAGTCTCTACCGAGAAGAACCGGCAAGAAACTCGATAATAACTCTTTTAAAATCATTTATACATAATGTATTTTTATTACATTTTAATTATGTTATCTGGATAGAAAATCAACGCTTATCAAATCCACGCCTCTTTGTCGTCAAAATATTCTTGTATGGTATAATATGCTTTATTTATTAAAGATTTTGTAACGTAGGCTTTAAACTTATTAAGTGGCAAATGTAAAACTGTTTGCGGGATTTTATTATAGATGCGAATACCAAACCCCAGAATCGATGAACTGACTTTATGAAGACGAAAGTTTGGTATGAAAAGTTTATTTTTTCTTCTAGTGTTTACACAATGCCTATCACTGTTCTTAGGAAAACCATCACTATTTTGAAAGATATATAAAATATTAACGTAAATGTATTGTGACGCAACCGTGAGAATATCTATCTTCTTAAATACATCCCTAAGGGAGTCTCGAGCTCCGAGACTATATATCGCTCGTATAGCTCTTTTTTGTAAGACAAATACAGTCTCAATGTCTGTGGCATTACCCCAAAGTAATATACCATAAGACATAACACTGTGAAAGTAACTAAAGTATACTAGACGAGCAGTATCAATATCAGTTAAATTTTTAATTTTTCTAACAGCATAAGCTGCGGAGCTGAGTCTTCCTGCAAGGGATGACAAATGGGGCTTCCACTGAAGTTTTGAATCTAAAGTAATGCCCAAGAATACTGTACTATCAATTACATTAAGTATTTCATTATTCAAAACAAGATTAAAATTTTGTTTATTAACGTTAGGTAGTGCAAATTCGACACATTTCGTCTTTTTGGCATTTAAAACTAAATTGTTTAGAGTAAACCATTTCTGTACATGAGATAGTGCATTGTCATACTTATCTTTCTTTCTGTCGACTTTAAATATTAATGAAGTATCATCAGCAAACAACACAATATCACAAATATTGTTAACATAAAAAGGCAAATCATTAATGTAAATTAAAAATAAAAAAGGACCCAAAATTGATCCTTGTGGAACACCCATTTGGAGAACAGATCCAGAAGACTTTGTTCCGTTTATAGTAACTTGTTGAATTCTACCGCTTAAGTATGAAGCAACTAGATCAAGAGCTTTATCTTTAATACTATAATAATTAAGTTTCTTCAATAGCGTTTCATGTACAACACAATCAAACGCTTTTGATAAGTCACAAAAATCTCCGATAGCATTCTGTGACTATTCCCAAGCATCATAAATATGTTTTAGAAGGGCCACTCCCGCATCAGTCGTAGAACGACCTTTCGTAAACCCGTTCTGTTCACTATGGAAAATATTATTAGCTTTAAAATGTACAAGAAGTTGATTTAAAATAATTTTTTCGAAAATTTTACTTAAAGATGGGAGTATAGAAATTGGCCGGTAATTACTGGGATCGCACTTATTCCCTGTTTTAAAAAGAGGTATTATTTTACTATTTTTCATAAGGTTAGGAAACGACCCCGAATCTACACATGTATTAAAAACTAAAGCTAAATGAGGAGCAATATCATTAATGATAGTACTAAGTAATTTGACTGATATGCCCCATAAATCATTGGATTTTTTAATATTTAACGATTTAAATGTTTTAATAATATCAGAAGGACTAACGTATTCGAACGAAAAACGGACACTACATAGAGCGACGTTATTTTCTAATAATGTGGTAGCGTCTAATGTAGATGAGTTTAAATGGGATGTTACCTCGTTAGGTATTTTAGCAAAAAAAAATTCAAAAACATTTGCCACTTCTACTTCCGAAGTAATATTTACTTTATCTACCTGTAGTTTAATCCTTTCATTATTATTCTTTCGCTGTCCCGACATACTATTGATAAAATCCCATGTAGCCCTAATTTTATCGTCCGAACTTAAAATTTTGTTTTTAATATATTTAGATTTTGCGTACATGCAAACCGATTTAAAAATTTTGGAATAGTTTTTTACATATTCTTTAAATTTAATGGATTAATTAAGCTGCTTCATACTGTACAATTCATATAGCTTATCTCTGCTTTTGTGTATACCTACGGTTGCCCAATCACTAAATTTTAATTTAGTATTTTTATAAAATGTTTTTGTTTTAAAAATCTTATTAAATTCGGTGATAAGCAAATTAAAAAAGGAACCATAAAGTTTATTTGGATCACTCAATCTTATATTTAAGTTTGATAATTTATCGGTCACAATATCTTTAAAGTTATTTATTCTGCTAGTTGTAATCGGCCTACATGTAATTTTTTGTCTGTCTTTATAAATATTATCTATAACAGAAAACATTTGGCCGCAATGGTCAGAACTTAAATTATTAATGATTAGTTTTTCATATATCTCACAGCGACAAAAAACATTGTCTATACACGTAGAAGACGTGTCTGTTATTCTTGTTGCTTCAAAAAATGTTTGTGACAAATTAAACGATTTAAACAAGTTTATTAATCTGAGACTGGTCGCGGTGTCTTTGAGCAAGTCAACATTAAAATCACCACATACAATAACAGACTTACTACTTTTACAAGTAAGTTTAAGTATGTCGTCCATCGTTGCCTCAAAAATATTAAAGTCTCCAAGAGGAGGGCGGTATACGCATACTATAATGTACCGTTGAAGTTCTACACAGGATAGTTCAACAGTACGTTCGATAGAGTGAGACATAATGTCTTGACGCGATTTGTAAGCCATATCGTTTCTAACCAATATTAAAGATCCTCCACGGATAGCGTTAACTCTTACAAACGAACTTGACAACTATAATTTTGTATATATAAAGGCTCATAGTTTCTTAACCAATGTTCTGTCAAACATAATATATTTATTTTTTAATTTTCTAACACATACACTGTCTCCAATTTAATGGTGACCACATATGTACACCGTCTCCAATTTAATGGTGACCTGCGTCAATGAATTAGCAATGCTATTATAGCAATGAATTTTTTAATTCATGAAAAACCATGTAATTCTACTCTACCCTAGATTCCGAGTTTTCACAGTTCTTTTTTTTCCTAATTATCTACGTTTATTTTTTTTTCTCTATTTTTATTATAATTATTTGATTTTATTTATTTTTTTATTTTATTTTCTTTATTTTTTTTGCATGGTTGCTATTTTTGTGTGCTTTGTAAACACAGGTACTAATTGAATCATATTTTTTATTTATTATTTAGGTTACATACCTGACACACAGAATATAAATTATGAGAAAAGTAACTATAAACATTCATAAATAGTGCCTGAATTATGCGTAATACCGTATTAGATTAACGGCGCTTTAAATTCACAATTTAAATCTAACAAAAACATATAGTATAAGAAATAATTGAATTAAAAGTAAGTTAAATTAAATTGTAAAAAAATCGTAATGCAATATAAACGTAAGTTGTGAAACTTGCTAAATAAACTTAATTAAAATTTTAGTAAAATAAAAAGACTGCTAATCTATTTAGTCTTTTTTCGTTGTTAAATACTCTTAAAATGTTTCCGGTCATTCAGCTTATTAAACAGCTCGGTATACAGAATATTATTATATTATTATCGTGTTAATGCTATAATCGTTCGAAACGACGAGATGTCGCTCAGGTTACAAAAGTAATCGAGCAAAATAAAGATAGGTACATAATGTAAAATTAATTACTCATACCGAGTCCGGTAAATTCCTCTCACAGTAAGTTCTATTAATTAGAATATTTTGCTTTTGTTACTATCGCACTGTAGAAATATTTGAGCCTAATAGTGTTGTTTACAGTTCCGAGAAACCTACGTATACTAACTAAGTACGCACTTTGTAATATAATGATTAATGACTTCTTGCTACTAATACCGCTACGCTACAATTTACCACTTTTTTTTTTATCTTCGTCGCCACTTGTAGTGCTTCTACCTATACTAGTTAGTAGTATGTAGTCGTACACTGGCTCACGGGCACACCAAGTAGTTTAGCACTCATGTAAGCAACAGCAGAATAAGCTCGATTTGAAGCATCACAGAATCCATGGACAGTGAAATCCTCGCGGCGATTCTCTGAGGTAAGCAGCCATCTTTATTGTTTTAGAGGCATCAGGATTGATATAATTTTTATCTTCTGCCACTTGCTGTAGGGCCCGAACGGCAAGAAAGGGTGCCGAAGCAGTTCCGAATGTAACTCTTCCTAATCTGTAATCTTTAACAGGATCGTTTCGATTAGTTCTCCAAAGTATTCGCTGCAAATTTTTATCTTCATTCGTCACAAGAATTTGACGATACATTTATTTAATGTCCGCTACAAAACAAACCTTCTTCATCCTCCATCTCAGAATTAGGCTTCTCATATCTTCTTGTAGCGTTGGTCCAACCAAGAGTTCTTCATTAAGAAATACATCATTACATCCCATTTGTGATGCGTTAAAGACTATACGAAGCTTGGTTGTTTCCTTTTCTTCTTTGATTACAGCGTGGTGAGGTAGGTAGCATGCAGGCTTTTCCAATTCATCATTTGGAACTTCTTCCATGTGCTTACTTACTTTGTATTCATCCATAACCTTTATGTATTCTTCATGTAGTTTACTATCTCTTTCAAATCTTTTCTCTAATTGATATAATCTTTTTAATGCTATTTATCTTGTTCTTCCTTCGATTGCTAATAATATATCTGTTTTTGTTGGTAATTTGACAATGTATCTACCATCATCTGTTCTAGTTGTAGTGCTTTGGTATATCTGTTCGCATTTCCTTTCTTCAGGTGTAGGAAGCAATTTGGTATCGATATCTTGCTCCCACATTTGTTTCAGCATCTCATCTAGATCCAGATTGGCATGTAAGCTGACTATCTTCTTCGTCTTGATTTCTTCTTGTATGTGTCCGAAAAGAATCCAGCCCAGGTTGGTATTTTGTGCGCATGGTGTACCTGGTGGACCTTTGATAATTTCAGCCTTGATGATTTGAGCCCATACATCAACACCGAGCCGCATGTCGACTCGCCCTGGTTGTTTAAAGCCAGGATCTGCCAGAACGAGCCCTTCGAGATGAGGCCAGGTGTTTGTTGTGATAGTTCGCGTTGGTAATTGTGTCGTGAGTCGCGTTGGTATTATAAATGTTTTGATTTTAAGGATGAAGTCTTTATCATGCATTGATAATATTTGTACATCTGCTGCGTGCCTAATTATCGTTTCAGATGAACGAACTCCCGTGATACTGCCATTGATATGTATCCCCTTTAAGCGTAGCAGTTGTGCGGCTCTTTCACTTATCAACGTAGCTTGAGAGCCATTATCAATCAAAGCTCGCAGAACTGAAGTTTGTCCAACTTCAGTTTTTTTTTTTTTACTTTATTGCACTCAATAACATATAAAATAACAGTACATATAAAATGGTTCATTACAGAAAATTGAAGGCAAGGGCGGCCTTATCACTAAAAGCGATCTCTTACAGGCAACCCAACAGATGAGGACAACATATTCTGTAACATTGTACATTATGATGCATACATATACAATGGATATTTGTTATAATAAAAAAGTTACATATAAAGAAAACGCAAAATAAACATACATGCCAATACTTGTACATACATACATATATACCTACATACCTACATACATACATATATGTAAATATAAAAAAAAACTGATCAAGTGCGAGTAGGACTCGCGCACCGAGGGGTCCGTACAAACTTATAGAAATCTATATAAGACTAACCCATCTACGCCATTTGCGGTCTTCATCATCAGTTCCAACATAAGTTACTATCAAAAATACCTAAATCGGTATAGGCTTGGCTATAATATTTGAGGAGTTCCCTCAATTTCTCCAGGATCCCATCATCTGATCCTGACCTGAAGACAATGGGACTACCTTGGAAGTATACCTTTTCAAACAAAAAAAAAATTTTGAAAATCGGTACACAAATGGCGGCGTAATCGGCGAACAAACATAAAAAAAATAAATTAAATTCAAAGTCGAA
The DNA here is from genome assembly GCA_037950945.1 of Hypolimnas misippus. NCBI lineage: Eukaryota > Metazoa > Arthropoda > Insecta > Lepidoptera > Nymphalidae > Hypolimnas > Hypolimnas misippus. The sequence continues at coordinate 4,243,015 of JBBEEQ010000007.1, forward strand.
TTGAAAACACTCCTTTTTTAGAAGTCGCTTAAATATAATCAAATATAATGTAAATATGGATCACGTCCCAAAAACTATTTTGAAACTACTTAGGAGCACTTTAATTTAAAACACAATCATGGATGCAAACCATGGAAACACAAAATTTTATTTTAACTACTAATACACCTTATACTTTCAAAAAAACTTATAGAAGACTTATATGTCCAGAAGACTTATATGTGTAGATAAAGAAGTAAATTAAATAACTCGATCTGTTTGAATTTAATTTTAAAATTTTCGTACTAATTCAATACAACTTAAATCAAATCGCGTGAAGCTCTTATATTGAACGTTAATTACGTAATGACGTTATAAATCGACGATAAAACTTTTAAATGAAAAGTTTATTTTATTATTTTTAGCGCGTTTAAATAATAATTAAAATAAAAAAAATATTAATCGAGCAGAATTATATCACAGTTAATGTCATAATGTTGTAATAGATGGCATTAGCTGTACGCTACATCGCGCTATCATTTTGTTAGCTGCGATATATAGATTGCATTGCGTTGTTTATAAAGGTTTGCTGCTTTTTAATGTTTTCGTATTGATACAAATTTCTTCTCAGTGTTTGTAAAATTGTTTTTTTTGACCATGGTCAACTTCTATGTTAATTTGTTACAAGTACATATAATTTTAATTTTAAGATTAATATATTTTCCGCTTGATCAATTTACAACTTGATACATTTACGCGTTCCTGAGAAAAAAGGTTGAAAGACAGAAGAAAGAAAGAAAGAAAGAAAGAAAGTATACTTTATTGTACACCAAGGATACAAATAATAATATAATATTATACAGTATTACATGTACAATTGGCGGCCTTATCGCTGAGCAGCGATCTCTACCAGGCAACCATGTTGCGAAGGAAATCATGACCAGTGAATAATGGGTATTGGGTGTACGTACAACAGTAACTACAAAGAATATTCTAATAATAATATATATTTTAAATAAATAAATAGATACAAGTACTTAAAATATAAACCTATACATACATAATATATACACGTTTATACTAATATAATAAATACATATGTAAGCCAGAAGACATCAGGAAAAAAAAATGTATAGGAATAGAGGCATTGTAAATAGGATCGATAAGGTCAAAGATAGTTTAAGGAGGAAAGAAATGCGCTTTCACTAATCGTTTAAATGTTACTAGCGATTGTGCTCGCCTAATTTCAACAGGCAAGGAGTTCCAAAGACGAACAGCTTCGACGGAAAAGGATTTAGAGTAAAAGGAAGTACTGTGGGGTGGAATAATTAAGGTTAGGTTATCGTTAGAGCGAAGAGAGCGACAATGAGTATCACCGATAAACTCAAAGCGCTCTTTTAGATATGAAGGAAAGGATGGATTGAAAAGTACGTTAAATAAAAGAAAAAGAATGTGAGTATTCCTACGAAGGCGGATTGGGGGCCACTTGAGCTTTTCGCGAAATTCGGAAACGTGGTCATATTTGCGAAGTCCAAATATGAACCGTATACAAAGATTTTGAATGCGCTCAAGTTTATTAAGCAATTCCTCACTTAGATTGATATAACAAGTGTCAGCATAATCGAGAATCGGTAAAAGGAGAGATTGTGCAAGTGCAATTTTAGTTGGTATTGGTAGGAAATTCTGCAGCCTACGAAGAGATCCGACTGACGCAAACACCTTCCTGCTCACCTCGCTCACTTGAGGAGCCCAAGAAAGAAATTTATCAAAAGTGACTCCAAGATTTAATACAGTGTCACTATATTGCACAATTGTTCCATCAATAATGATATTAGGCAAATTAGACCAATTAATGCGCGTTACTAATTTCTGACTGCCTATTATAATTGCCTTAGATTTTATCGGATTTACTTTAAGTCCATGTGATTGACTCCATTGTACTATTGATTTAAGATCTCTATTTAATGCATCAATGGCTTTAGGCAAATCAATTAATTTTGACTGTACATACACTTGGAGATCATCAGCATACAGGTGGTAGAGAGAAGATAACCGGAAAGTAATAGAACTAATGAAAATTGAAAAAAGGAGAGGAGACAACACGCCACCTTGTGGTACACCAGCCTTGATCGTGCACCAGTTGGAAAAAGAATAATCAATACGAATCCGTTGCTGGCGACCACAGAGATAACTTTGAAACCAGTCAACCACTTCAGGAGATATGTTAAGAGAACCTAAAATAGCTAATAAAAGCTCATAGTCAACATCGTTAAATGCATTGCTAAAATCAAGTAAGGTCATCACTGTTAGACATTGATTATCCATACCGAGACGAATGTCGTCAGTAATTTTGATTAAAGCAGTAGTCGTACTATGACCTGTTCGGAAACCAGATTGAAAAGGATTAAAAAGATTCTGTCTGGATAGAAAAAGGCTCAATTGTCGATGCACAATACATTCGAAAACTTTTGATAGAAAAGGGAGTATGGAGATGGGACGGTAATCCGAAAAACTGGTGGGATTTGCTTTTTTAGGAATAGGAATAACTTGTGCATCTTTCCAGGAAGAGGGAAAAAAACCAGAAGAAATGGAATAATTGAACATGGACTTAATTATAGGAATTAGAATGTCAATGATAGGAATGATCATTTTACGACTAATACCGTCAATACCAATAGCATCGGAGTTGACTTCAACAATGCTTCTCTTAACATCACTGTCAGTGATTTGACTAAAAATGAAGGCAGGATCATCAGAAGTGGGTAAAGCTAGAATTTGATTTTTAGTTGTTAATTTTGTAGCGTCATCAATGGCGCAAGAAGAGGAAAAGTGCTGATTAAGCTGATTTAAATCAATATTACTGGAATTACGATTCGAACGTGCTTTCCCAACTCCAAGTGATTTAAGAAATTTCCATACTCTACCAGAATCTTCTTCTTCGAGGATAGATTTATGAATGTGGCGTCGTTGTTTATCCCTACACAACCTGTTGCAGCGATTCCGAATATATTTATATTTATCTTTATTTACATCGGAACTATCTTGCTTATACTTTGCTTTTGCAATATTCTTCTTTCGCTGTAACTTTTTTATTTCCGAAGTAAGCCAGGGAGCAGGAAAATGCTTAAGCCGAACTGGACGTATAGGGGCATGAGTGTCATATAGTTGAGTAAGTAGTGCATTAAAACTTGCCACCCGGTAATCAATATTGGTTCCAGTAAGAACATCAGTCCAGTCAATCATCAAAGCGTCATCTCGCAGGCGCTTCAAATCCATTCCACCAAAATTGCGTTGCAGAAGGATTCTCGATTTAGCTTTTGGCGGGCGTATTTTATAGGATAAATAAATCAGATCATGGTATGAAAAGGCATCAGCAGAACATTGGCCATGTTTAGCAACATAATCTGTGGAAGAAACTATGATAAGATCTAGAAGAGATGGAGAACAGTTGGGGAATGAGTGAGTTGCTGAAAGAGGGAGTATATGTAAATTGGCTGCTTTGACTAATGATTTTAAGCGAAAAGAGCGAGAATCGTTTTTTAAAAGACATGTATTAAAATCTCCCATGATAATCGAATGCTGGTACAATGGAATATAATTATCTAAAATTGTTTCAAATGTAGAAAAATAGTCGATTGTTAGACAGGGGTTATAGAACACACCAAGTAGAAGCTTGACAGACGTACAGACTGACAAACACACGAAGAGAAATTTACAGTTTTCGGATTTTTTCCTTTATGTATACTAAAAGACCTTGCTCCTGGCCAAATTTCATAATGCTTGGTCAATGGGAAGTACCCTATAGGTTTTGATTCCCTTGCGAAAACGTTAAAAACGCTATCATACTTAAAATATGTGATATAAATGACCGTATCTTTTGAATTCGTTAACTTAGAAGTTTGATTTTTTCACAGCTCTGAGTACTTGACGTTGATAAAAATTTGTTACCTTCACGCGTTTCTGAGAAAAAGGTTGAAAGACAAACTTACAAACAGACAAACATACATACAAAAATTTACAGTTTTCCGATTTTTTCCTTTATTTGTACCATAAGATCTTACTTCTTGCCAAATTTCATCGTGCTAGGTCAATGGGAAGTACCCTATAGGTTTTGATTCCCTTGCGAAAACGCTAAAGTGGTCAAAACATACGACATATTTTCCATTATCTTTTGATTGCGTTGACTTAGAACTTTAATTTTTTCACGGCCGCATGTCATCGTAGACTTGAGTATATAATATTAATTTCAACATGATACGTCTATGCATTTCTGAGAAAAAAGGGTTGACAGCCCGACAGACAGACAGACAGACAGACGGACAACAAAGTGATCCTATAAGTGTTCCGTTTTTCCTTTTAAGGTACGGAACCCTAAAAATAAGTACTTACGAAGACATATAATGATGTTTGACTCGACTTTTAAATATATTTAAGGACTGTGACATCCTAATGTCATGTGGGAGCGCATTCCATAATTTAATCGATTTGACAGTAAAAGACTCATTATAACAGTGTGTGTGGCTAAGAGGCAGCTGTAGTTTGTTGTCCGATAGAGAACGAAGATTAAGATGAAGAGAAGAATTAGAGCCAAGAAAGGAAAAACGTTCTTTGAGGTAAATTGGAGTTTGGGGAAAGAAAAGAATAGTGTAAAGGAGAGAAAGGGCGTGCATATTACGTCTTTGTCTGACTGTAAGCCATCCAAGTCGGGTACGATATTCGGAGATGTGGTCGAACTTTTTCAATCCAAAAATGAACCGTATACACATGTTTTCAAGCTTGTCAAGTAGCTCCTCGGATAAACCTAAGTAGCAAACATCTGCGTAGTCTAGGATGGGAAGAAGAAGTGCGTTGGAAAGAGAAATTTTAGTTTTGATTGGCAACAACTTCTTCCACCTTCTTAACGAGCCGAAAGCTGCAAACATTTTCCGACTTAGATTTGACACTTGCGTTGCCCAAGAAAATTTATCATCTATTATAATACCTAAGTTAGTAACAATATTATTGTTGATCAAAGTTGTACCATCAAACACTACGGGAGGAACATTAACTTGATTAAGTTTCGCAAGCTGTTTTGGATTGCCAACTATAGCTAACTGTGATTTACTGGCATTTAACGATAATCCATATGACTTGCTCCACTCACTAATCGATTTAAGGATTCATAAGATCGATAGCATTAGCGATGTTCTCAACAGGAGTCGTCAAATAAACCTGTAAATCATCAGCATAGAGGTGAAAAGAAACAGAAAGATGTTTAGTGACAGAATTTATAAAGATTGAGAAAAGGAGAGGGGACAGAACATCACCTTGTGGGACACCCGCCTTGAGATAGCAACAGGAGGAAAACTTACCGTCAACAAAAACACGCTGTTGACGATTTGAAAGATAACACTGAAACCAAGAAACAGCACTGGAAGAGAAATTTAAAGAATCAAGAATAGTTAAGAGAATGTCATGGTCAACAGTATTAAAGGCATTGGAAAAATCAAGAAGAGCTATAATAGTAATTTCTTTCTTATCAATCCCAAAGCGAATGTCATCACAGACTGATCAAAGTTGTTGTGGTGCTATGCCCCGGCCGAAATCCCGATTGAAATGGGCTTAAAATATTGTTTATTGAGAGAAAGTTGGAAAGCTGCCCATGGACAATGCGTTCGAGAATCTTAGAAAGGAAAGGAAGGATAGATATAGGACGGTAATGAGCTAACAAAGTAGGATTAGAGATTTTGGGAATGGGTAGGATATGAGCTAGTTGCCAACTATTGGGAAAAATACCTGAATTTAAAGAGAAATTATACAGGTGGCATAGAACAGGAAGAATGGTATCTAATGACAGGAGTATCATTTTGCGACTGATACCGTCACATCCAGCGGCGTCTGTTTAATACCATGAATACTCTTCCTAATATCCTCAGAAGTCACTAGTGTAAAAGAGAAAGGAGAAAAATTAGGCTTAGGACGTGTGGTTATGGAATTCAGGGTGTGACATTTATTCGCATTGTCCATGGTAGTCGCCGCGAAGTGCTTATTCAGCGCTTCAGCGTCAACATTTCTTACATCTAGTGACTGACGGCCAATACCCATCGCATTCAAAAAACGCCATACCTTGCCGGTGTTCTTGATGCTAACAGAATTGTGTATATAATTTCTTTGAGCATCCCTACAGACTTTACTGCAATGATTACGCAACCGTTTATATTTCAGGAGATTGTTGTCTGTCGGTCTCCGTTTATATCTCGACTTAGCAGTGTTACGTCCTGCCATGATAACTTTGATATCTGGTGTTAACCATGGTGCTGGAAGGTGCTTTAACTTAATCGGTCTTAATGGAGCATGAATATCAAAGAGATCTGAGAGGAGAGAGTTAAATAATTCAAGTTTATCATCCATAGATGGAACATTTAATACAGCATCCCAATTAATCCGATCAAGGTCACGCAAAAATTTATTATTGTCAAAGTTCTTGAAGCTTCGTCTCATGACAATGATAGGTTTTGATTTAGGCGGTCGGACTTTATATGACAGATACAAAAGGTCATGGTATGAAAACGCTTCAGCGGGGTATTGGCCATAGAGCATAGCATGATCAGACGAGGAAACAATTGTTTAATCTAATAGAGAAGGAGAGCAATTTGGGAAAAAGTGGATAGGATTGGAAGGGAGTATATTTAAATTAGCGCTATTCACAATTTTACAAAGGCGTTGAGCACGTGAGTCATTTTTATTTAAACACGTGTTAAAATCACCCATAATAATGGTGTGATTAACAGCAGGAACATATTTCTCAAGTAAGTGCTCAAAACATTGGAAATAATTTATATGAAGGGAAGGGCTATAAAATACTCCTAAGAGGACTTTTAATGGACCAAATAAGAGTTCAAGAAAAATGTGTTCAGCAGATTCTGAGTATGGCGATGGGGATTTATCTAAAATGGAAAAAGGAATATGACTACGAAGATAAATTGCCACACCGCCACCACCTTTTCCCGTCCTGTCATTGCGTATAAGATGAAATCCTGGCAAGGAGAAAGAGGTAGAAGGAAGGCAAGGCTTAAGGAATGTTTCAGATATCAGAATAGCATGCAAGTTTTTAAGATCAAGTGATGTTAACAAATCAGTATAATGCGCAGGAATTAAAATTTTTAGGAACCATACAAAAAGTGGAATCCAAATGAGTATGTAATGACATAGGCATACTATGAAAACTATCACTTGATGAAGCAGATATAAAGTCGTCGTCAGACCAAATTAAATCATTAGAGTCACTCATATTGTAAGTAAATAATAAATATTAATAAATATAAAAATAATATCTAATAAATACAAAAATATATAGATATACAGGGTTACAGATTAAGTCAACCGAAATCCTTTAAGAGAGGAAAGGTTCCATCATTACTAACCGATTTGACTAGGAACCCTATATCCTAAACCTAATCCTTCTCAAGTTATTGGCCTTTGAATTTATTTTATAAAAATTACAGATTTTTGGTCGATTGCCCCTTTATTTTTGTTTTGTGTCCCCATTTCCTATTATTTTTGCTATTTTGGTGTAGAAGATTAGTTGCTTTATTATTTTAAGCTACAAAACTACTAGTAACTATACCGAATGAGTCGTAGTAGACAATCAATTGTAAAAAAAATAAATAAACTTGAAAAAAATATTTTTTCTTTGCAAGATATCTTTAAAAAAGTCTATGACAGATGTACTGCAGATATGCTAAAAAATATTTATGGCTCTTCAGCTTTCCGATCAGGTGTAATGACATAGGGTATTATTAGAATTCTCGGAAAAAAACTTTAAACAAAGACGTCCGAGTAACAAACATTAAGCCGCTCGCAGCGCCTATTGTCCTGCAATGGGTGCGAGCGGGATATCTTTCAATGTAAATAGGTACGAGAGGGATAGGTAAAAACTATTTTGTTGTTATTGTGTGTACTTTTTGGTAATTCCTTAATTCCTTATTCAGTCTGTTTACGCGATTCGTCCGTGGTAGATGCGATACATAGTGCTATTGGTTTTTAACTCGATTTGGCTTGTTTTCTGGACTGTTTCTTCCTATTCGTGACTGTGCTTGTTAACTGGACCTTAATTTGTGCATCTGATTTCGAACTATTGAAAATGAGGACCTTTACAAATGAAGAATATGCTGATATTCTGATTTATTATGGGTACTGCAACTGTGTATCTTCACGAGCCCGTGAAGAATACATAGTACGTTATCCTGGCCACCGTATACCGGATATTAGTGTCTTTGACGGAGTTTATCGTATATTCCCAGCCACACATTAAGACTGAAACGTCTCTGCGAACCCTTTAACCCTTTTTTTTATTAGGATTTCTATTCGATTTCGGGGCCAAATAATGTACGGTATGATAATTAGTGATTCCGTCTTGGTCGAATTTCGACTCATCAGTCCACAAAATTCTTCTAAATAACGACGGATCTTCTAAATCTGCGTTGAGCATAAATCTACAGAAATTTAGTCTCCTCGCAGGATCTCCTTCTTCGATGACATGTACTGCCGTGTAGTGGTAGGAGTAGAGACCGAGAGTATGCACTGTAAACCACACTTTCCACTGTGAGAGTCCAAGTTCTCGAGCAACAACATTGGTTAACGTAGTGGGATCCTGTCGAAATCGTCGAATTATTTCATTATCTTGCTCTTTATCGTCATCGTGAATTCGTGGTCTACCTAGGTCTGTTCGTCGTCTTGAAACAGAGCCAGTTTCTCTAATTCGTCGATAAACTTCGTCAAAGACACTAATATCCGGTATACGGCGACCAGGGGCCTTATTACGAACTCTTATTCCCAGGCAGTTTACGCCGTAAAATAAACTGCCTTGCAATTTCGTATTATAAACACATAATTCCAGCCAGTCAGCGGTCACGTGATAGTTGGCCGAAAACTGCCTGGCAAACACCGTATTACAAGCGTACATTTGACATTTCGTTTCTTGTTAAGCCGGCCATATTGTAAACAATCAAAACCAGTCAATTTACGCTGCGCGAGAGTGCCTTTTATTGAATTGTCTTAAGAGTTTTTCGTTTATTTTATCGTTTTCTGGTAAATTATTTTTAATAATATATTATTTTATACGATGTGTGACGAACTTGAGATGTTAGAATTTATTGAAAGTGACGCTGCTCAGCAAAACGCGGAAAACAAAACGAAGAGAAAACGTCTTCGTACACAAACTAATGCTTTTGCATTGGACGAGGAAGAATTTATTAAACGATACCGTCTTAGTAAAGATATAGTACGAAATCTTTGCGAGGATCTAAGACCACATGTGTCAGGACCTTCAAAATCCTCTGATTTATCACTGGAAACCTATTTTATAAAGTGCATATTGACGGATAGATTTTTTTTTTAACTAATTGAGCATTACTTATTGTTATTTTAGGTTTTGGTAGCATTATCTTTTTATGCTACTGGTTCGTACCAACGCTGATATTGTTTTACATTCGATATCCCAACCGACAGTATCTATTGTCATTAGGCAGATAACAAAATTATTAAATTTACCCAATATACAAGCCAAGTATATTAAATTTCCTCAAACACCCAATGAACGCAGAGCTAATGTTGTCAAGTATGTATATTTTAAGTTAGTATGGTGCTCAAAGATTTAATAGTTTTAAAAAGTTCAACATTATCAGCTATGAAATGTTTTACAGATTTTTCAGAAAGTTTGGAATGCCAGGTGTGTTGGGCTGTATTGATTGCACACATGTGGCTATAGTACGCCCTTCACAAAATGAGGAGAGGTATTATTGTAGGAAACAATATCACTCATTAAATGTCCAATTAGTAAGTAATATTTTTTTATTCATAGTAGTATTAAAAACAAACAATAAAAATAATTATCTTATTAAAAAAATCAACACTGCTGTCTCCTTAATAATAATCTGAAACAAAAATTTTAGATTAGCAATGCAGACATGGAAATTAGACGTGGACGCTAGCTATGGAGGCGCTACACATGATTCGTTTGTATGGTCTAACCATCCAATTAGACAACACTTGGAGGAAATTAGTACCAATGAGTCTTTATGGTTACTTGGTATGTATTTGTTTTATAGAATAGTTCTTATGTAATTACTATTAATTTGCTCTTAGTTAAGTGTAATATGTTGATTTATTCTTATTTAATTTTATTGACACATACAGTACAATAACAAATATAAAAACATAATAATTTTAATATTAACATTAGTCAGTATTGTATTATTTTTAGATATCACATAATCTTACACGTAGAGAAGAGGCAATTAAAAAAATAACATTATTATTTTTATGGTTTATAAAATAAATTAAAATATTGTACATAATAAAGTGCAATTTTGATTGCAGGTGACTCGGGCTACCCATTGAGGAGGTACTTAATGACTCCAATCACAAATACTGTGTCGGGTACCCTAGAAGCTAATTATACAGAATTACAAGTACGGACTCGTAATACTATTGAGCGTACAATTGGTTTGCTTAAAGCTCGCTTTCGATGTTTGCTGGTCCATAGAGAACTGCATTATACTCCAGAAGTTGCAGCAAGTATTGTGAATGCATGTGTTGTATTACATAACATATGTATTAAATCATTAACAGCTGTACCATCGCTAGCAGACCACGATATCTTGCAAGACACAACAATGCAACCATCACACACCAACCTTGATCAGTCTTCTCGGAACAATGAGTTAAATGAAGGCCTAACTGTCAGGCACACCCTTGTTTCTCGTCTCTGGGAGTCTAGGACTTCTAGGACAAATTGATCACCCTTAATTTTTTTTAAAGAATATATATTTGTGAAAATAAATGTTTTATATTATATTCTACATTGTCTTATTATTTAAATATAATTTTTAATTAATATGGTATAAATTACTTCTTTTATTTTCATTTTTATTAATTTAATTAAACAAATATACTAACATAGATTATAAGTATTGTGAATTTTTACAAAATAGATATGAAATAAATAGTTTATAATAACGATTAATATGTATTTAAAAGTTAAATAACTTTTATTTTTAAAAATATAAGGGGTTAGAAAGGAATTACTTTTCCAAATTTAATATAGTGTATTATAACAGGTAAATAATTAAAATATGTATGTTTATGCTGACCTTTCATTATTGGCAATTCTATTTAAAACAACTAACATTTCTTACAAGATTCTGTTGTTGCTTTTCTCTACCTCAAGTCGTTCCCTGCTTATTTCGACTAGAGTACGTCGGGCAGTCTCTACAGACATGTGATTTGTCCTAGAGCGACGTCGAGGTACAGGGTGAAATGCAGGTTCTCTTGCATGACTTGTTGGTGGAGTTGAGGTGCAGCCTTGTGGTACTTCTGGTATGGATGCCTCTTCCTGCTGTGTTACCACACAGGGTTGTGGCTGTGAATCTACCAGTTACCCATAAATTAATGTTTCACTAACAGCAGGAAGAGGAGCATCAATTTCAGAAACACTTAAGCTCTGTGGTACCAAATAAAAATTTTCTTAAAGTTAGTTTATAAAGTAACAAATTGACAGAATTACTGATTTTAAATGGTGGCACAAATTAAACAGTATACTTACATCAGGAAATGGATTAACTTGTGTGTTGCCAGTGCCAAAGCCATCACCTAACAGTCCTAAATACTTCTCTTCAAGATAATTCAGATGAATATCTGAAGGGCCACCACCAGTACGGTTGTGAGAGGCTCTGACAGCTGCACTTTTTCTTTTCAATTTGGCCTTATAATCTACCCAATACTAAAAGAATAACATCACTAGATTTTAGTATATATTTTTATATGTTGTTTATAGTTATAATAGAATGCTTACGTTTGACCATCCCTTCCAATCTTTTACGGAACCTTCACCGTTTGAGTTTAGCGATTCTGCTGCTTGTTCCCAGAGCTGCCTTGAATGCTCTCGAGCTTGAGCAGATTTATTATAGCCAGTGGCTAATTCTTTGTGGGAGTTTAAAAATTCCCACAACGCTTCAAGCTGTGTAAATGTAACGCGTCGACGGCGAGAGTTGTCGTTCGTGGAACTGTGCATATATATAATCATTTTTAGTTATATTAGTCACAACAATATCTTTATTCACTAAAACATCAACAAAATACCTACGTCATGTCGAAATCTCAGATAAAAATTAATTTTCAAATTCTCCGCCGCGGCCGATAAAAATAGTCAATGCGTTCCGAAATCATCAAATGTCACTATTATATACAAATACTGAAATTTGATCTTATACACCCGAATATGTAATACAAGCATAATATGCGTTACTGTAACATTTTCATTATATTTATATACAAATGTAATATAATTTTACTATTTTTTTAAATCAAAAAGGACAAAAATAGAAAAACCGTAATCAACCGGTTTATTTTAACTAAAATTCTGAACGTAACAACGTCCAAACTAAAATCAGCCAGAGACAAATTAGCCAGCGTGAAATTGGGCAATATTATGCATGTCATAATACGAAACAAAACCAGGCTGTTAACTGAACTGCCTGGAATCAGGCAGGTTTTAATTGAGCTTGTAATAGGCCCCCAGAATAACGAACTATGTATTCTTCACGGGCTCGTGAAGATACACAGTTGCAGTACCCATAACAAATCAGAATATCAGCATATTCTTCATTTGTAAAGGTCGTTATTTTCACCAGTTCCAAATCAGCAGCACAAATCAAGGTCCAGTTAATAAGCACAGTCAAGAATAGGAAGAAACAGTCCAGAAAACAAGCCAAATCGAGTAAAAAACCAATAGCACTATGTATCTCATCTACCACGGACGAAACGCGTAAGCAGACTTAATAAGGAATTAAGGAACTACCAAAAAGTACACACAATAACACCAAAATAGTTTTACATATCCCTTTCGTACCTTTTTTTTTTTGTTTACGCAGGGGAAATCTTCGAAAAGATACCCGATTCCTGGGGGGGAGATCGGGTTATGTGGAGATTTATACCCACTAAAACCCCTGCGATGGCCTTTCTCAGCACGGAAATGGAGAGGCCTCGGGATCGCTTGCGCATGCGCATCCGCTGCCCCTCCCGTGCGACGCTCCGCTCGTGGCTGGCGGAGCTCGTCTCAGGAGGGCAAAGTCTAATATTGCCCTCCCCGCACCCCTCGCTCGTGCGTACGGTAGTTCGAGGCCATCCCGACTGCCGTCCTCCTCGTGGCCGTATGAAAACGGATGCGCGGGACCCCCATCTCACGCACCCACGGCCCGAGGGCGCGCCCTATTTATTCTGCCCCGGGCACTGGGGCTAGGAGGTCGGAAGGACGACGCCTCGGTCGTCCTCGTCAGGCGGGATCGGCCCTCTCCCGGGCCCACCCTACTATCTCCTTTTGGACCATGACGGTCTCACAGAAGGAGACTATGGCCTCCCACGCCGATTCCCTGCGGAGCATCGCCGACACGACTGCTCGCGGGGAGAGATCTCGCCCGATCTCCTGTACCAAGACCTGCCTTTCGGCGGGACACGCCGCCAGCATATGCTGGGCAGTGTCTCGGTCCGCACCGCAATGGTGGCAAACTGCCGTCGCCTCGCGTCCGATCTTACACAGGTATTCTCCAAATTATATTCAATTGAGTAACAAGGTTTTCCGATATTAGGCAATAACAAATTAATAAGTTAATGCATCACAACCATCATAATTATTAGATTACTCTAAATTAGAATTATATGATGAATAAAAATTTAATAAATTACATTTCAATTTCACAAGGCTATCACAAAATATGTCAATATGCATCTTTCCATCTAAATTCCTTTTATCTATAGTGGATGACGTAGTGGAAAGAGTACAATTATTTTTTGTTAATTTATAGATAGCATTGTAACTCAACATTAATCTATTAATTGGAGAGTAGCGTCCTTGACGTGACCGTCTAGGTTTCTCTATAAATGGAGTATAAGACGACGGTCTTAATGTCCTGACCGGTGTACGAATATTTAATTGTTTCAATAAACAGGGACTGTCAATGACACCATTCACCAATTTATACAGGAAAGTGAGATCATGGAGCTGTCTTCGATCCGAAAGTGAATGAAGTTTAAAGAACTTAAGCCTGTCCTCGTATGTCCTAAGAGTTTTGACTAGGTTGAGATCAAAGCACAAATGCCAAAGAAATCGTTTTTGAATCCTTTCTATTCTTTTTGAATAAATATTGAAGTGAGGATTTCACACAACACTGCAATATTCTAAAATGCTACGTACCAAGGCTGAATAAATAATTATTTTAGTGCGTGAATTCTTAAATTGCTTGCAGTTACGTAAGAAGGAGCCAAGAGTCTTAAAACCTTTGTTTGCAATATGGTCAATGTGGATATTATACCGAAGTTTATTATCGAGTATAACTCCTAAATCACGTATGTGAGGAACTTCGGACAGAGCTGTACCATCAATTAAATATGTTCTTGCAAAAGAAGTCTTTTCCTGGAAAATTTTATTACATGACACTTCTGAGCATTCAAAGTCATGCCATTACTTCGACACCATAAAGATAGCTTATTCAAGTCCTCCTGTAGGAGTTCCCTGTCGGTATCTGTAGAGATAGGTCTAAAGATCTTTAGACCATCAGCAAACAAGTAGCATTTAGAATATTCAAAGCAACTACTGATATCGTTGATGAATATGTTAAACAGCAAAGGACCCAGGTGAGAGCCTTGTGGTACGCCGGTCTGCACAAGAAATGGTTTCGAAGCATAACCATCAACGATAACAATTGAAGACCGGTCGACAAGATAAGACCTAAACCATTCCAGTAATGGGCCCGATATACCTATAATTTCTAGTTTAGTAATTAAAACATCATGATCAACTTTATCGAAGGCCTTACTGAAATCTGTGTAAATTGTATCAACGCACATGCCAGTATCAAGAACTTCAGTAATGTCTTCTACAAAGGACACAAGATTAGTTGCTGTGGATCGGGCTTTCACGAAGCCATGTTGTTCAGGTGCAACGAATTGTTGGAAGTGCCAAGAAACAACAGGATACAAAAGTACCTCAAATACCTTCGCAAAAACAGACATAATTGATATAGGTCTATAATTCCTAGCATCCTCTCTATCACCAGTTTTGAACAAATGCAATACAAGGGCCTTTTTCCAAAAGGTAGGATAAGTGCTAGTTAATAGGGAAGTATTAACAATTAGTGTCAGTGGTAAAGCCAATGTTCTAGCGCAAGTATGGACAAAAATTGATGGAATCCTGTCAGCTCCCGCTCCCTTATTAGAATCCAGTCTTTTTAAAACATTGTAAACCTGATCTACAGTAAAAGATATTTGACTAAGGTTCGCAATATTACATAAATTTACAGAAATGTCTCCATTATTGGTAGCATGGTAACCATCATTCTTATTATAAACTGAGGAAAATTGTTTAGCAAAAACATTGCAGATGTCCGTTTCGTTGGAAGCAATTATGTTGTCACCCCTAATTTTTGATGGATAAGAAGTCTTCCCCTTTTTTGTTTTAAAAATGACCAAATTAACTTAGGATTAGACCTTAAAGATAACTCAAGACGATCTATATATTTAGAATAAGAATATGACAAAAGTTTTTCACACCTTTTCTTCAATAAGTCAAAAGTTAGTTTATCGCGAGGATTGTTGTATTTTCGAATCTTTATTCTATATTTATATTTTTCTTTAATACACTTAATTAAACACGAAGTAAACCAAATAAGATATTTATGACTGCGGGGTCTTTTTTGGTACATATTTTAATATCAATTTACGAATTTGGGCATAAAATAATGAGACCATATCATCAACACAGGGGCATTTACTTAGAATTTCCTTCCAATCAATTTCGCTTAGTTCTTTCTTTATATTCTCGTAATCTGCCTTGTGAAAACAAAATTTTGAAATATTGCTATTAGGGATGAGCGACGTAGAATTTGTTAAATCGAAAGAAAGAATTAAAGGCGGATGAAGGGGATCGACACATGTTAGAGGATCAAGGCATGAAGTAGTATGAATTTCAATGTTCGATAAAACAAGATCAAGAATTTTATTTTTATTGTTCTTTATATAGTTGAATTGATACAACCCATTGCATGAAGTCTGTTAAAAGGTTTTGAAAATAACTGTTGGAGGGTTCTGCACAAAGATGACTATGTGGATCTAATGACCATGTAATGCTACTCAGATTAAAATCGCCAGCGATAAGTATATTATCGGTAACAGACTCTAGTACTCGATTCGAGTTATCGACAAAATGTTTAAATATATGCTTATGTACAGGAGGTGGAATGTACACAGCACAAATGTAAAGTTTTTCAATCTTTTCTTGGGCGTTTAATACCTCTACACAAACCCAAAGATCCTCACACTCGGACTCGAAACTGAAAATTCGCGAAGAATTGTATTGATTAAATACAGCTATGAGTACACCACCACCATTTTTCGAAGCATGGAATCCACTACTCTCCCGATCACGTCTATAAACAACATAACGATTATCAAAGATTTCATAATCAAAAACACTCCCATTCAACCACGTCTCCGTCATAATTACAACATTGTATGAGTTACAGATTATGTTATTAAACAAATCAATTGTCTTTGATCTTAACCCCCTAACATTTTGATAGTATAGAGAAATATTATTTTGTAAAGGGCCCTTAAGTAAAAGTAAATACAATAATCAAACTTAGCGTTATTTTATGACAAATTACTGACAGTGTCATGATTTCGTATATATACATAATTTGAACCTTCAGATTTACGCACAAAAATGTTTCCATCACGAACCCAGACATAGCGAAAACCCAGCTCCTTTGCCTTACGGCGAGCTGCAGCATGCAGCAGTTTTCCTTCTGGTGTAAGATTTTTTACCACATATATTGGAGTTTTCTTGGTATTAGCGATTCCCAAATGGCTAGTGTTAAGTTTATCCGTACTATTATTTTATACCAATATCGATCTCGGTCGTGGACTTTTAGCATTCATCTTCGCAAGTCTTGCACAAAAATGTATGTTTTCTTCTGCTACCGGACATTTTATGATTTTACCTAACTGTTGAACAATGTTTATTAGATTTTCTTGTCTATGTTCTGGAACACATTGGATCTCAATATTTGCCGCTCGTGTATGCTGCTCAAGTTGCATAAAGCGATTTGTGACAGTTTGGTTTGCAGCACGCAAATTTTCATTCTCCTTAATTAAATTATTCAACTGTACAGATTGGGTGGACTGTTCCGATTTAAGTTTTTCAATATCGTAATTTAAAGATGTCAAAGCAACTTCAAATGAGGCAACAGTGTTTTTTAATTCTTGAATTTTAGGATGCAGGTCGTTAATTAGAATATTGCGCAATTCATCTCTAATTATTTCGCGAACATTAGTAGCCGACAAACAAGAGCAAGTAGTAGTACGGCTCTTAACGCGCTGAATGACAAATTCCATTTCTACCGGAGTATTGCGTACAGGAGTGTTGGAATGATCACCTTTCCTAGGCTGTTTACACCTGCATGCATCGCATATCCATAGACTTTTCATTTCCAAACTCATCTCTATAAAATCCTGGTTAGATATTCGTGTGCATATGACATGATATCTGTCTTTACATTTGTGACATTGTAATGCCTGAGAGTCATCAAGTTCATCAGGGCACCCAGCACACATAAAGTTAGCCATGGTTAATGAGTAAAAAGAAAAAAAAATCTTATCGCAGAGTTTGGATTTGAACCCAGGATATAACTAATAATAAGCGCGGTTTCTACGGCTGTGCCACGAACTCTATGTACATATATCGCAAAAAAGTCCCTCGTATTTGTATTTGGAGCAAACTGTGTTACGAGAGGTCCGTGAACTTATATTTTTTATATATGAAGCTCATTAGCATTGCCACACTCCGATCACTAATAAACGTTAAAGATGTCCTTTAAATGGACTGATTTTAAAAAGTTTTTGCCTAATATCTTCAAATATACAACACAAAATGTTATAAAATTTCACAATATTATAAAGTCACAATAACTGAGCACAAATAGTGAAAATGTTTTTGTTAAATAGTAATAATTACACTAAGAAAGAATTTATTACTTTAGCAACAAAATTATACGTGTCTACTTCACGACGGTAGCTTCGGTATACGGTATTCGGTTCTAGCGTACTGGCGTCGAGCGCGCAGACATGCCACTCGCAGCTGCGCGATCTCTGCCGACCACCAGTACACCGTCCTGCGCTCGGAGCGGCCTGCCCGGGGCATCGATACATCGCATATCGACGTCATCGTGTCCCTGAACCAGACCGACTCACCTTCGGGGTCGGGCAAGACCTCGTCGGCGCTTGCTGGCCAAGCCGCGACAATGGCGGCGGCTTCGAGATAGTCTCGATTTAGCCGCTTGAGGGCCCATCGTCGCGGCAGGGTGTCCACCAGTCGGCGTCGGCTGGAATGGTCGAGACGGCGGATAGCGACATCGAAAACGATGTGGCGGTGGTCAGATAGAGTGACCACCTCCGCCACACGCCATCCTGAAACCATGCGAATGGCAGGAGGAGTCGTCCACGTGAGATCCACGACCGACTCACCCTGCCATCGCACGCACGTACTCACCGACCCAACATTAATGAGCCGGAGGTCCAAACCAGCCGCCCAATCGAGTAGCCTCAATCCCTTCGGATTGTCTCTAGAGTTACCCCAAGCCCTGGTATGGGCGTCGAAGTCCCCCAGGACGATCAGCGGACGGGGTAGGCATCCGCGGATGCAGTCCCCCAGCCCGTCCAGGTACATCTCGTAATCGGCGATAGACCTATTGGGAGAGACGTAACACCCTCCAATGGCCAAGGGGCCCCACCTAACGGCCACGAATCCCCGCCCCACCTCGAGTAGGGAACAGGGTGGGACCCCCTCACCGCCCGCCAAATGGACAGCCACGGTGCCAGTGGCGTCCTCGAACCAGCGAGGGTGGTCGGGGACGCGATAGGGCTCTGCCACGACCGCGAGGCCAATGAACCGCTCCGCAATGGTCTGCATTAAAAGTTGCTGAGCATTGCGGCAGCAGTTCAAGTTCGCCTGCAGCACTCCTACTCCCGCGAATGGGAGACCTCCATGGCCTCCTGCGGGACAGGGTCCGGTGCTGAGGCTGGAGCCTCGGCGGTCGGCTGAGCTGGGGCAGAAGGAGCAGGTTGAGGACCACCTTTCTTCCGCCCCTCGTTGGGCAGCACTCCTTAGTGCCCAGACGATGTGCCGCTGGGCGGCCCAAGTCCGAGCACAAGGGGCACCTGAGCGACTTGGCCGAGCATGAACTCGCTCTGTGGCCGCGCTCGCCACAGGCGAAGCACCGGTCGCTCCGGTCTACCCCGTTCGGGCACCTTTTTTTTTTTTTTGTTAACCCTGGGAAATTAATTTACGCATCCCGCCCGAGATAATCAGGCGGGTATGTGGGGCTCCTGGTACCGAGTGTACCAGACTACCCACTAAACCCCAGGGCACTCCGCTTCGTCGATATGGAAGGGGACTGGGAATCTGGCGCAGCCTTTACGGCCCGGGAATGGCTGAGTGAGGGCCATTCCCGCCCGACGGTGTGGCGAATAGTGCGCTATTCGTCACCGGGTAGAGGTCGGCGGTCGTTCCGCCTTCTCCACCGTCTCCTGCGGAGCGACGCGGCGAGAGGATCGTCCTCCCGCGCTCGCTCCGCCGCCTCCTTCTGCGACATCACGTCCTCGCAGAAGGAGGCTACCGCGGCCCAGGCCTCCTCGCTGCCCAGCATGGACGCGACCACGCTGGGGAGCGAGAGGTCCCGGCCGATCACCGCGGTGAGCCTGCGGCGCTGCTCCGACCACGACGCGCACAGCTCTAGAGTGTGCTGCGCCGTGTCTTCTGCAGCGCCGCAGTAGTGGCAAGATGGGGCCTCCACTCTCCCGATCCGGTGCAGGTAAGATCCGAAACATCCATGCCCGGATAGTACCTGCACCAGACGGAGAGAGGAAGCCGTGGGACCGCTCGAGCCAGTCCCGGAGCACTGGTCCGAGCGCGTCCAACGTCCTACGGCCGAACGTGGCGGTGGCGAGCTCCGCCGCCCAATGCTGGACGATGGCAGCCCTCGCCTCGCGCCGGACCGCCTCCCTCTGTTCCGCCGCAGGGTGCTCCCCGAGCGCCCTGCGGTCCGCCGACCACGCGTACACTTTGGCCAGCATCCACGCCTCGAGCTCCCAAGGCGGGGTGCCCGCCAAAGCGCACGCCGCCGCGAAGCCCACCGATCGGTAGGCTCTCGCGGCCCGCTGCGCGATGGCCCTCTGGGGCCTGCAGATGGCGCTGGCGTTCTCCACGCCACGAGCCACGAGAGGGCGCCCGCGGTCTTCAGTAGGCGCGTCGACAGCCAGTCGAAGTGCTGGCTGAAGCGCCACCTGCTGTCGACTATCAGGCCCAGATATTTCATCTGGGCCTTGACCGCGATCCTGACGCCCTCTACGTGGATGTGGGCGTCAGGAGGAGCGCGCTGCCGAGGCCCGTGGAAGAACACGGCCTCGGTCTTATGCAGCGCCACCTTAAGGCCCAAGCGGCGGATCCTCCCCGCCACGAGAGATCCGCCCGCCGAGGCGAGCATCGCCGCCTCCGCGAAGTTCCTCCCCCGGGCTGTGAGGAGAGTGTCATCCGCATAACAGATGACACCCGTCCCCCGGAGGAGGGACCCGCGAAGGAGCCAGTCAAATCCGACGTTACACAAGAGTGATCCGAGGACTGACCCCTGTGGAACGCCGGATTCCGCCCTGTAGCGCTGCACGACGCCGGACCTGTCTACCAGGAGGACCTCGCGGTCCTCCAGGTAGCTACCGAGGAGCCTCCGCAGGTATGGAGGCACACCGTGATACCCCGTTCGGGCACCTTAGCCCAACGTTGCCCAGACTACCCACTAAACCCCAGGGCACTCCGCTTCGTCGATATGGAAGGGGACTGGGAATCTGGCGCAGCCTTTACGTCCAGTCCCCGTCCGACGATGGCCCGCCTTTACAGCGGGGCCCCGCACGCCCCCCCCCCCCCCCCCAACAAGCCCAACGTTGCCCAGCTCAAGACACCGGAAGCAGCGCAAGGGTCTGGCTTCCAGCGCCTCTACTCGGGCAGAGCCCCATCCTACGCAGATGCGCAGGCCCGCCGGCAACTTGCGCACAGCGGCGAGGGGACACTCGACCCAGGCGGTGCCGAGCAAAGTGGGTGTCCGTCGGATCTTGCCAACCTTGACTTTATCCGCCGAACATCCACCCGCCTCCGCGATCGCCGACGCCACTTCAGTCGGCATCGTGGCATCATCCAGGTCGAAGACCCTTAGTTCGCCCATTTTAGTTGGGCGAGCTACCCTGACTGGGAAGTCCGTAAGGACTTCCTGCATCCGCGCAGCGAGACGGTCGGCCTTCTCATCACGGTCAACTTGATGAGCACCCCTCCCGTGGCGGCCCTTTTAAAGCCGACCGTCTCGATGCCGAGGTCAGATACCCGAATCCGAGCCCTTGCGGCTGCCATGACCTCGGCATATGTCGCCGCCGCGCCTTCTACGACCGTGACGGCGACAGCCGCGGTCGTCAGCGGTGGCTTCGGTAGCCCTCCCTTCTTTGGCGCCTTCTTAGCCGTAGGCTGAGGAGATGCAGATGCATAGCTTAGTATTATATTTAACTGCAGCGGAATGTGGTCTCCCTCGCAGAAGAATTGTAGTCTGGTAATAAAAAGTAATTAATTATATATTCCATTTTTGCTTGTCAAGAAGGATTTTTTTTATATTTTAATTTAAAATTGGAAATAGTTTTTAGATCCCTTAACGGTGGTGGAAGGTCATTCCAACACTTGGCAGCAAAGAATTTGAAGCATCCTCTAAACGCTGCCGAATGATGCTGTGGTACTAACATACAATAGGATGACGCTCTGGTTTGATACCGCTTATTGGCGTCACCTAGCCAGCCCAGCTTGCAATAAAGATACTGTGGTATTTGATATTTTACGACACCAAACAAAAGTGTAGCGAAGTGAAGTTGCCGACGGTATTCCATCTTCATTATACCTGCTTGATTTAAGTAAGGTGTAACATGCGCATAGCGAGGTATATCGAAGCAGTATCGTGCGCAAGCGTTTTGAACTCGCTGAATATGGTTTCTAGTGCAAGCCAGCAGCCTTGGTCCAATAAGCGTGTCAGCATAATTTAATTTGGACAAAATTAATGCCTCACAGAGACGGACGCGTAGATCAGGCCTAAGAAACGGTCTAATACGATAAAGAACCTTCAATCGGTAAAAGCAGTTTTGAATAGTGTTAAGAACGTGTTTCTCGAATCGAAGGTTCTCGTCCATCAATACGCCAAGATTTCTTGCTACCTTAACACGATGCACGACTTCATCATTTATTTTAATTATCGGATCTACCCTCGTTATCTTTTCAATCTGCTTTTTAGTTCCCAACACCATGAATTTAGTTTTTCGAGGGTTAAGAACAGGGACACCTCTGACGACAGGTCTAGACTCTGAACGATTGATGGAACCATCGTCATTTTTAATCTCCACTACTTGGGAACGGCAACTTAAATAACTGGTAAACCATTCAATAGTGTCTGCAATAATGAAACATTTAATGTTTCAAATACTCGTGAATAATCCAAGAGAACCAATATTGTACCTTCGCCTTGGTCCTGGGCACTGAGGACATCATCAACCACATCGATCAATGCCGATACTGTGCCCCTATGTTTGCGAAAGCCAGATTGCTTTATAGGTAGGATATTATTTGTTTCGAGGAATTCAGCGAGTTGATTGTGTACGATCCTCTCTAGTGTCTTGGACAAACACGGTAAAATACTTATGGGACGAAGGTCTTTTAGTTCCATTGGACTATTAATTTTATGGATCGGTCGAATAATTGCCACTTTCCAGATTGATGGAAAGGTGTTGGAACAAATGGACTTGTTCATTAGATCCGTTATGTATTCCAAAGTATATGGAAGGGTAGTCAACAGCATTTCAAGGGAAATATAGTCTGAGCCTACTGCATTAGATTTTAAACTCATTATTGCTTTTGGTACCGTGGCGTTGTCAAAAGTGTAAATGTGGCTGATACATTGCAATTGGTGTTAAAAAATGTAATGTCATCTAGAGCTGCTTGATGCCTACCAGGAATATCAAGGAAGTGATTATTTAATTTTTGTGGATCTCTAAGATTTGTAGGTATGCTCTGATCTTTACTATTCTTGAAGAAACTGTATTGCTTTAGGTTCTTCCATAATAATACGGGGTTGTTGCAGTTATTATTAATATGGATTTCGTAATAAACACACTTTTCACTATAAATAGCTCGTTCAACTTCCCTTTTTAAATCCTTATAAAAAGCAATATGGGTATCAGATTTAGATTTTCGTGACCTTGCATGAGCTTCATCCCGTGTTTTCATAATCAATTTTACATTATATGTTATCCAGGGGTAACCTATATTTTTGAAATAATGTAATTTTAACGGAGCCAATGTATCGAGTACCCACAAAATATTATCATTAAAAATACTAAGCATTATATTGATATCTTCTATTTTCGCTATTTCATGCCAATCAATTCCGTTCATTAACAGTTCAAGATCATCTTTACAAATTTCCTTTATATTTCTGGAATAAAATTGGTTAGGGTGAATTTCATCCTTACGGATATTTACTTCGCATGATAGCATGGCATGATGACTGAGCGTACAGATATAATCCACCAAAACCTTTTCAACGTCTGCACTGGAACATATCAAGTCAATTAGAGTCTCACTGTGATTAGTGAAATGTGTAGGAGAATTCACATATTGTCGCATTCGTGTTACATGTAGAAAATCGTTTAGAATTGTTGAATTATAACTATGAGCTTCCAGAAAGTTAATATTAAAATCACCTAATAAAAATATATAATCATAATATGGCAATAACTATACGTATCCATAAGTCCATCAAAGAATATGCGAGTACTCAACCATGGCGGTTTATATGCGGTTCTAATTACAATGGTTTTATTTTTTAATTTTAAACTCAGCCACATTTGCTCGACCATGGGAGATTCTGGATGAGGGATCGTGTGCGCGCAAATACCACGTCTGATGTAAAACCCAACTCCTCCACCTCTGTTCCGCGGCACTGTGGCGGGGCGCGGTATATGGCGGAGAATGTACCAACATTGTGTCGGTCCATAGCTACGATGAATTCGTCATGTTTAGTAGCCCTTCAGTCAGTCATGTTTAGTAGCCCTTCAGTCAGTCCGTCAGTGAGCCTTTATTTATAAGACCAATTCTAAAGTTTAGACTTTCAGACGTCATTTTTATTTTTATCCTTATTTATTTGTAACTTTAATTTTAATTGTAAACGTAGTAAAATCTTAAAGGATAAAATAAATAAGATACTTAATTTCACCGTAAACAATGTATTTCGTGAATAACTTGTATATATTATTTGACACAAGAGTAACCATGGCATAATATATTTAATATCAATAAAAAATATAATACAATAATATAATAAAGTAGTAAATAAATTAATAACAACGTACATTGTTAACAAGACACGGCTGTGCAACAATAATTTGTAGAATTTAATAGTATTAAAATTAGTAAGCAAAGTGATGACCATAGAACTATTGTTGGTATTTATTATGAAATCTGTACCAAAATAATGTAGAATCCACCAATCATCATAAAAAGTTTTTGATATTTTAAAATATGTTAACAATAAGCAAATCATTAATAAATAGACATGAATCAGTGTAATTTCATTTTTACTACCCATATTTATTATAAAAACTATACTGAAACCGGAAAATTTATATAAAATCTTTAATCTAAAATAAATTATAAAATGTATGATATGGAACTTTAATATAGTAAAAAATAAAGATAAATTAGTAGCCAGTGACAATACCTGCATCTGGTTATTTCTATTTGTTTTTATATATGGTATATGTGTAGGAAAATGAATTATAATATACGCATAGTTTAAAATCAAATCACACAAACACCAAAAAACTTTTCAATATCACTTGAAGAACGAATGCGCCGTATTTCGCTGGAATCGTTTTTGCGCACATAAATACGCCCATTCTTAGTCCAAGATACCCTCCACCCGTGACGGCGACACTCCTCGCGAGTCTTGTAGAACAACTGTCTATTCGTCCCTGTGAGCCGCTCGTTGACGTAGACGCGCCTGGGTTCGGTGTCAGTGATGCTGGAGGAGTCGGTGCCGCGGCGCACGCGCGCCGCCCGCAGCAGGGTGTCGCGCACGGATCGCCGCGCCAGCCGCACAACGAGGGGACGCGGGTGCGGGGGACGCTCACCGCTATCAGCTGCTATATGCCGCGGCCCCGACCGGGCGATGCTGACGATGTCCCGCTCGTCCAAGTCCGCTCCTAGCTTTTTAGCTAGCGACATAATAAGATGTGTCGAGTTTTCTCCACTCTTCTCCTCCAACCCGGCTATCTCAACATCGTTGAGGAGCAAATTCTTGGTCGCGCTCGTTCAAATCTAATCGCAACTGAGTGATCAACTCTAAAGCATCTTTATCGTCTGTCATAGTTCGTGGCTCGCGGCTCGCTGCCTCTAAATTGCTCAAACGAAGTTCAGCACTATTCGTCGTCCTTGAATGACGTCATAGCCGAGGCAATGTTGCTCATTTCGAGTCTCATGAGGTGTAGCTCCTGTGCTAATGTCGGTGTTCCATTTTCACCCTCCTGAACAGTACTCGGCGAGTTAGAGGGAGATGTATCTCTCGTAACATTTTTGTTACACAAGGGGATTTGTTTGAGACTCCGACATTTCGAGCATTTGGTGCCCTCAGTTCACTTATTAGCCATGTTTAATATATAAAATATTGATTCTACGCACAGTAAACAGACCACGGCAATTGGTAACACAAACAATAATTATTACATTTAAAAAATGCGGGTAGGTACGTCCTATTTGGCAATTCACTATTTAAATAATAAGTTATTTTGCACTATTTAACAGTTTCTGAGACTACTTTTTAGGCGTTTCACTGAACTATGTCTTATATTAACACTTTTTATAGTTTTTATAACGGCACAAATAGTTTAACTTATTTAATTTCACAATTATCGCGAGAGAACAACTGTCGTCGACGCCCGCTTGACGTAACTCATCATAATGACAATCACATTTCCCTAGACACATTAACATATTGAAATATTCCTGGTTGGAGTACATTTTATAAAACAACACAATTTTATAAAACCGTAACCAAAAAGTAATCCACTCGGAAGAAATTTTCACGAGGAACTAATATTTTTTTTTTATTAAAAGGCCGCATAGGCTCGAATAAAAAATATCGATAAATGAAATTATCGATATTTAAATAATCATAACAATAAATAAATATTTAATATTCATATTATTTCGATACTTATTTTGATATATCAAACATTAATATTATTTTTCATTGTAAAACACCATTTTTAACAGAAGTAGATTAACGATTCATCCTAATAATACAACATAGGTAATTTACCTGAAGAAGTTCCAAATTATAATATTGATTAATAATATTTATTATTAATAAAAGTTATTTAAAATGAAGTTATTTTAATGTGAAAAGCATAACTATTAATAGCAATATTGAAAATATCGATAGAATATTTATCGATATACCTAATTTTTAAACTTGCAAATCTCTATTCGAAAAACTAACAAAAGACGCGTCGCGCCACGCCGGCGCCGCGGCGCCTGCGATGAATGGCCGCGCGTGCGCCGGCGCGACTATACGGCGCCTTAACCGTTTAATAACGCGTACTTTTTTGCATATAAAAATTTATAGGTAATATTTAATATGACAAAACTAAGCAAATAATAAACTAAGTAAATAAATAAAACTAACATAGCATATTGAATTTTATGAACTATTACTGAAATTACTCATATTACAACCATTTAAAAGAATATCCTTAAGTTATTTACAAAATAAAAATGTTCTAAAACAATATGCATCATAGTATTGAGGAATAACAAGAATAAAACATAAAAACAAATAAAAGTAAATAGTATGTATCATATTATTCGGGAACACTTTTTAGCAGATTTTTTAAAAGTAGTGTTTAAAGTAAATTTTAAGTCGGTATTTAAAGGGTTAAGGTAAGCTGGTTATTTATGGGTCAGATGTTTGAAACGTTTTTTCAAATAATGTCGATTTAAAACTTATTTAGCCTATGCACTGTAACTGACCTCTGCTTGATATTTTTTAAGTTATACTATTTTTAATAATAAGCTTATACTTATATGTATACATGCCTTTAAGGGAGGATACAGTTTTTAGAACACGCTGTATATGTATATATAAGGAGTTCGACTCTATACTGCGGTCCTTCAAATGGGAGGTTCGGTAAGTGTAACTCATCACATTCCGCATAAAAAAAAAATCCCAAAAATAGTTTTTAAACATTTAAAATATTTAAATATTCGAGCTCCACTGTTCGTGCGCACGCATTACACTATCTAAGGCGCGCGCCGCACAACTTCGGTTTACACTTACCTCGTAATGAGTAAAAGTGGTCGAGTCCATAGCACCTACCAATACGCAATCCGTAAGTTGCATATAAGGTTTGATACTCATGTTTCGAGTCATCCATTTAGTGTATCCTAATACTTTAATTTTCTTTTACACAACAACCGCACTTAACTCACTGTATCACTTAACAAAACCTTTAAAAACATAAACACTTTCTGGTGGACACACGGGTGTAAACGCGCGCGAAAGATAGTTTAACAAAATAGCTAGGCGGGTCACTGATCTCAGTCAGCTGTGGTTAGGTCATTGACCTACGGTACCTACCTAATACGTCTAATTACCTCAGGTATGATTCGAATTTACCGTCACACTTGATCAGGCTTCGGACTGTTGTCGCCATCGAGTTTCCGGTTCACTTTTTAACGTCAATGAAGATGGCGGCACTGTGCTAGTTGAAGT
Organism: Hypolimnas misippus; assembly: GCA_037950945.1. Taxonomy (NCBI): domain Eukaryota; kingdom Metazoa; phylum Arthropoda; class Insecta; order Lepidoptera; family Nymphalidae; genus Hypolimnas; species Hypolimnas misippus. The sequence goes on from JBBEEQ010000007.1 coordinate 4,270,929, forward strand.
TCGTGCAATTAATCAACTTTAAACGGTGAAGATTACCGGTATTCATTCGTGCAAGTGCTGTCTGAGAGTGTAGAAGTGTGTTGTGACATTCCAATACGCATAAGTATAATTAAGAAAAGGGTAATGTGGTCTATTTCTATATTACATTAATGTCCATATTAATGATTAAGAAATAAGTAATGTGAGATTGTTGTATACTGTGATCTTGATTATATTGATTTATATGCTGATTTAATACAGTTGTTTTATTACTAATATCAGAAGCGGTAAAAGCAACGACGGCCCACGATGCCTCGGAGGGTAACACAGAAAAGAAAAAAACGATCTCGAAGGCACTCTTCGACTTCAAGTACGTCGTCAGTGTCTTCGTCCAGCAGTAGTAATGAAAGTGATTATAATGACAGAAGGAAAAGACATCGGCGCCGGTCAGCCACTGTGAGTCAAAGTATTTTATTATCGTCTGTTATACCTGAGTTTGATCCTTTATTAGATGATATTGACATGTGGATTAATGTTATAGAAGCGAACGCTCTTAGTTTTGGGTGGTCAGATCAAATGATAAAATATCAGGCGCTTCAAAAATTGCGTAATACAGCTAAAACCTGGTACGATTCTTTGCAAAAAAATGAAACTAGATGGACCTCTTGGAAGTGGAAAGATTGGCGAAATAAATTATCCGATACTTTTCAAATTAAACGTAACACTTATCTTTTACTTAAACAACTTTTAGAGAAAAAGCCATCTGAGGGTCAATCGTTATGAGTTTTATTTTCAACAAAAGAGTAGGATTGATAAATTACGTTTGGGATTTAGTGAAAGTGATATAATATCTATAATTGCCGGAACAATAGGGGACAAAATTTATGCACGGCCGCAGAGGCAGGTAGTTTTAAATATTGTGATGATTTGGCCTCATTTCTTCATAGTAAAATACAGTTAAATTCGAATGCCCAACAGAGTAAAAACAAACTTATGTTATCTTTTCAAAAAGTAAAAACAAACCTTATTGATGGAAACCCTGAAAATAATAACAATAAAACTTCTACTAGTAAACAGTCTAGTAGTGCTTTGAATAATTTAATAATTTGTTACCGTTGTGGTCAATCGGGTCATAAACGTAATTTTTGCTCTATTAATGTTAAATGTTCGTTCTGTAACAAAATCGGTCATTTAAATGCAGCGTGTAAAAGTAAAATTAAATCAAAAGTGGAAAATGAAGCAGAAGTAAAACTAGTTAATATATCATCTGAAAAAAATATTTTTTTTAAGAATATTATCATTAATAATAGGAGTTGTAAGGCCTTTATAGATATGGGAAGCGATTGTTCGTTAATTATTCCTAGTCTTGCTAAAGAACTTGGTTTAAAAACTTACAAACTTAATAGTTCATCAATTTAGTCGGGTTTACGAATACCACAAACTTCGAGGTAACCGAAGCCATTGACACGAAAATTAAAATTGATGAGGTTGAATTGATAGTAACAATGTATATCATAGAATCTGTTGCGGGCTGTAATATATTGATTGGTCGGAATTTTACCGAGAGTAAAGATATTATGTACAGTCGTATCGGTAGTAGTGGTAGGGTAGTGATTCATTAAAATTCGAGTATGTTGATATTGTACAAGTCTCAAAAGTTAATATTTCTTCTTTTAATATTTCGAATTCGGAACATGAATTAATTTTAAATAAATTACTTAATAAATACCCTAATTGTTGCTGCGAGAATTTATCAACACTAGGTAAAGCATCATGTGTAGAATTAGAAATAGAATTAACTACAACAAAACCTGTTTATCAACGCCCTTATCGAATGTCTAAGCGTGAAAGAGAGATTACACGGGAAATAATTGATGATTTGTATAAAAACGGTATTATTCGCAATAGTAATTCTTCCTATGCGAGTCCATTATTATTAATTGATAAAGCAAACGGGGAAAACGGTTATATGTAGACTATCGGCAATTAAATAAAATAACTGTAAAAGAAAAGTATCCGATGCCAATGAAGGAGGATCTCATAGACCGATTACGCGATTGTTTATATTACACTTCCTTGGATTTAAAGAGTGGGTATTATCATATTACTGTAAAAGAAAAGGATATACACAAAACGGCATTTATTACATCGGATGGGCACTATGAATTCGTTAGAATGCCCTTTTGTCTCTGCAATGGACCAGGGGTTTTTCAACGTTTAATGAATACCGTTTTGGGTAACCTGCGGTTCGGCAAAGTCATCTGTTATATGGATGATTTGTTAATTGCCACTAAAACCTTAGAAGAAAATATTACATGTCTAGAAAATGTTCTAAATATTTTAACTTCTCACGGCCTAACTTGAAATTTAAATAAATGTTCGTTTTTCCAAAATAATATAACGTTTCTTGGGTATGAGATCTCCAAAAGTGGTATTCGGCCTAATTCAAAAAAACTTAATGCAATTCAGAGTTATCCTGCCCCGAAATCAATCCATGAATTAAGACAATTTTTAGGATTGATTAATTACTTCAGAAAATTTATTAAAAATTGTGCTTTAATAAGCAAACCACTTACTAATTTATTAAAAAGAGATACCACTTGGATTTGGGAAAAAAAACATGATAAAGCAGTTTTTGAGTTAAAAAAATCCCTACATGATAACGCTGTGCTTAATATTTTTGATCCAAATTTACCTACATGCTTATATACAGACGCTAGTCGAGATGGAATAGGTTGTATTTTAATGCAATTAACTAATAATGGTGAAAGACCCGTTCATTTCTATAGTAGTCAAACTACAAATGAAGAAAAGTCATATCATTCATTTGAATTAGAGTTATTAGCGATTATTGTTGGGTTACAAAAGTTCAGACATTATTTACTAGGAATCGTATTTAAAATCATAACCGATTGCAATGCTGTTAAATATGCATTAACAAAAAAAGATATTGTACCACGAATTAGATGGGTTTTACGTACCCAAGAGTTTTCTTTTGAAATTCATCACAGAGCAGGTTCTCAAATGCAACATGTGGATGCTCTCAGTCGAAATCCCGTAAAATTTAATAATGAAGCTAATGTAAATGTGTGCACAATTACGGAAAGTGATTGGTTACTATCTGTTCAACTTCAAGACCCGAGTATTTGTAGTATTCGTGACATTTTGTTATCAGGAGAGGCCGAGTCTAATAAAGAAATATTTAATAATTATGAACTATTAGGAAATAAAGTTTATAGACGGACTGAATATGGGAGACGATGGTTGGTACCTAAGCAATGTATATGGCAAATTATTAGATTAAACCATCATAACGTTGGTCACTTCGCTTTAGATAAAACTTTTGAAAGAATTAGATCCAATTATTGGTTTCCACATTTAAAAAAGATAGTTTCAAAATATATAAAAAAATTGCCTTAACTGCATTTACTTTAAAAATGTTCACGGTAAAAAACCCGGAGAATTACATATATCCGATCCCAAAATACGCCAGACCTTTTCATACACTTCATCTCGATCACTTAGGGCCTTTTGTTAAAAGTAGTAAAAATAATTCCTATTTATTAGTCATAGTAGATTCTTTCACAAAGTTTGTTTTTATCTCGGCTATTAAAAACACTAAAAGTAAACTTGTGGTTAATGAATTAGATAAAATTTTCAAAGTATTTGGGAATCCTAAGAGACTGATTTGTGATGCAGGTAGTGCTTTACATCAAAAATGTTTAAAAAATATTGTGACGACAAAGTAATTAGGCGACATGTAATAGCTACAGCTGTACCACGTTCAAACGGTCAGGTAGAAAGATATAACCAAACAATATTAGAAGCTTTACGTAGTATGGGTGCGGATACTAATAATAACAAATGGGATCAGCACATTGCAAATATACAACAAGGTATTAACAGTACGATTAATAAGACCACAGCGGCTGTACCGAGTGAAAAAAAATTGCTTTTGACTCGAAACGAAAAAAAGGCATCTAATTACCAAGTCGGTAATCTTGTTGTTATAAGAATTCCAAGTTGTTCAAACAATGGTGAAAGCACAAAACTCATGGCACAATACAAAGGTCCATTTCAGGTTAGTGAAATATTAGGCCACGATAGATACAAAGTGACTGATATAAGAGGTGCAGAAAGAAGCACAAAACCATATAATGGCATTACTTGTGTAGAGAACATGAAACCATGGATTCGACTGAAAAATATGACCTATGAGTCGGATGTTGTCGGATGTAAGACTTGAACAGGACGTAACTGGTTACTCATGTTTTAAATTGATTATTTGTATTTATCTATTGATATTTTCTATTGTGTCTAATGTGTTTTCTTTCTTTTTTTTAATATTTAAATTCAATGGTACGGTGGTCTCCAACTTACAACGGGCATCTACGGTGAACGCTGTTGTGAGGGTGACATGGTGATAAACGTCTAGAGTGGCCTCAGGCATCTCTATTCCAAACCATGATGTACAAGCGTATCGATACATAGTATGATAGCTTATTTGCCAGGAGTAAACACCGTTCCATAAAATTTTCAATGTGTGAATGTAAAGCGTGAATAATCTAGCCTACAAAGGCGAATTATATACGACAAATAAGTGACTGTTTGTTTATTAATTTATTCATTTATCTTTGTATTGTTTACATGAAACACATCAGACACATACGCGACTCGAGGACGAACGCGTGAGCAGGAGGGCCGGATGTTGTCGCCATCGAATTTCCGGTTCATTTTTTAACGTTAATGAAGATGGCGGCACTGTGCTAGTTGAAGTTCGTGCAATTAATCAACTTTAAACATTGAAGATTACCGGTATTCATTCGTGCAAGTGCTGTCTGAGAGTGTAGAAGTGAGTTGTGACATTCCAATACGCATAAGTATAATTAAGAAAAGGGTAATGTGGTCTATTTCTATATTACATTAATGTCCATATTAAAGATTAAGAAATAAGTAATGTGAGATTGTTGTATACTGTGATCTTGATTATATTGATTTATATGCTGATTTAATACAGTTGTTTTATTACTAATAGGACTGGCAAAGTAATTGTAACAACATCTCGTAAATAAACTTAATTGAATTTATCCCAACAGTTACGTAAGCGAAGGATTTCAAAAATTAATCACGTAACATTAAAATCAAAATGTGTCAAAACAATTTGGCGTGTTTAAAAATTAGAATCATCTCTGTATACCAAAGTCATTTAATATTTCAGTAACAAACTGACGAGCGAATAAATAAGAATTATTAAAAACTGTGTTGCGACATTTCGCTAACATAACATTTTTTTAATACCTTAAACAAGCCTACTTAAAAACAAAAAAAGAAAATTAATCATTCTTCTAATAATTATTAAACAAGTACATAAATATCACACGCGATCACAATCACTAGACACTCAAAACTAAATAAAAATAGATCATCTGTCTATGGCATCACGAAGTATCCTTCGAAACAAATAAACAAAATAAATCAAATTAGGTAACACCAATTGAATATTTTATTCACAATTTTTATCAAAGCATAATTTTGATGTCATTTGTTATACCCACTATATTAATATTTAGCACGATATTTGTCATAGCCTATACGTGTTTATAAAAATCGTAATTTATAATAACATATTTTCACTATTTTCACGAATTTAAAGTCAATTAAAACATTAGAAATCAACGACTTTGTCACAACAATTCGGCATGTTTAAAAATTTAAATATTCCCTATTTACAGTAATATCTCTTTTTAAAAAACGATTATGATTATTTGAGTTTATAAAATTGAATTAATAGAAATTAGACAGTATGATGACAACGCGTATAATATTAAACAAGTGTATAACCTAACCTACACACTTAACAAATGAAAAAAAAAACAAAGCAATATCAACTTTAGTTGCACGAGCAATTCATTGTATCGCAATTTCTAAGGGCTAACGAAATACTAATAATTCTAATAACCACGCCGACGCGCGACGTGCGATCCCGGGACCTCTCTGTCCCACCCCCTGCATCCGGCCTAACGATGAAGGAGAAAGACTCTTGCGCAGCGGCGATGGCCGTACCGCCCATACCCCGCGCCCCACTTCCCATATCTCTGTTATTTTTTTATACGTGCCAAAACATAACAATAAAATTATTTTTGTTTAGCAAATTAGAATAATATTCCTAGCTACCTAAAACAGATTTTCTTTTAATCTGCATTCCACACTTTCGTATAAAATATGATTAATTTTCTTACAAAACTGTTTTATTTTCGTACTTTTATAATATTTTAACAGTAATACATTTATTTATAAATAATAAAATGACGATGTTTTATCGTTTTATTATTTAACCGTATTATTGAACTGTGAAATAGCGCCATCGGACGTTTATAACATTGTTTTCATAATACTCATATTAGGTACATACAACAACATCAACACTAATATTTATTATTGTCGAGTATTAATCAAATAAAATTTCAAATTCAATTTTACTTATGGAATAACTTTAATTTACTAAAACACAATAAAACATTCTGATGAATGAACTCTTAAAATTTTATAAAAAGGATAAAATACGTAAGTGCTTTAAGTAGAAAAATTATTTGTCTTATAATACATTCTTGTTATTATTAAAAAGTTGTAAATAATAATAATTAAAAACAAAATGATTTTAGTTCATAAAAAATTGTTACGTAAATTAAGTGTATTCAATCCTATTATCTTTCTTTGAAGTTGTATTGTTAATAATATGTTATTACATTATTAGTAGATAATAATAAGTCAAATATCGACTTATTATTTTAATTGTATTTTTTTAATTGCGAAAATCACGGCTAATAGTAGTGACCTTGAAACTTGATGCTTCGACCTCACATTAAGCGACATTAAAGGACACTTTCCGTGACATGACCTTTAAAGAGAATAGGAGAATGTAAGATACAGAGAACAAAATTTCTCTTTGGTAGATTTGAACTTACTTTAAATCGAATTATTTTGAAATTGTAAATTAATTCAATTCGAGACTTTATAGTACCTACCTCTTTCTACGTTCAGTAACTAGTAAATGAAGTAGGTAATCTTTTTTTTAACAAACCAAACCCATAGTTTATTCAGTTTTCGCTGAAGTACGGTTTCATCATTTTTTTATAAAGAAAGCTAATATGTGGTTGATGATAAGGTTTTAGTAACAAAAACAAACAATTTAGAATTCAATAACTAAATAATACGTAAGTTGCAGAGGTCATGCGAAAAATGAGAAGTCATAATATTGTGTAAACTAGCGAAGTTCAATAATATTAATGTACTAAGGTATTTTTAAATAATACTTTTGAAAAAACGAATTACATGTTTAACACTCCTCCGTACTACTGTTGAGTAATATTTTATTTATTTTTACGTAATACGTAATTCTGTATTTTATAATTATGTATTAAATATTTTTAAATAATGATAATTCGTTTTAAGTTATCTATCAGTTTCGCCGCTAGCGCGGCCTTGTCCTTCGAGTCTTCGTTGAGTATCTTCGTCTCACTCCCACTTGCATTTCTCCTTGTTTTTTTTTTTAACTTTAGTTGCAAAAAACTTCCGGTATCTCCAGACGTTAGAAATTACGCGTGTTAAATTTTTAGTTTCGAATGTGTAAAAACAGTGAATTAATGACAATAATTGTGTTATTAGAAGTACAAAAATGTTTAAACAATGATTACTGTGAAAGATATCGTAATAAATATGTTTAATAAAGAAAAATAGTTCAGTGTTATAAAAATATCTATTCACCTAAGGATACTTGGTGAGCTATTTTTTTTAATATTTTGTGTACGTTTCAGATGTATATAATAGCTAAAGCATATTATTCTTTACAAGATTATACATATAGATGATAATAATGCATGGATTTAGTATAGATGAATTTCATACAGGATGTTTAATATAAACATTTGTAATTTTTAAAATGTATATACTTAATAACACAATTTTAAAAGAGTACCTATCGAGTTTCTTGCCGGTTCTTCTCGGTAGAATCTACATTCCGAACCGGTGGTAGCTTTTCCTTAATTTAAGTACTTTTTGTTTATTTTGACGATTCAAAAGTGCTTTTAAAAGCCTACTTGAATAAAGTATTTTTTGATTTTGATTTTGATTTTCGATAGTGATCAGCCGATCACGTTTGACACCATTTAATTTTATTAGAAAAGTACTTCATTACTTTTTTATTATTTGAATAGGCTTGTTTAAGGTATAAAAATTATGATTGTTATTTAAGATAGCTTATGAAAGATTAGTTGTGATAGACTAAAAATACAATAGTAGAACATTTTTTAAATCTAATAATGATTAAAAAATAGTATTTTAATACTTAATTAGGTAAAGGATTATGTTGTTACTTGAAATATTTTCTTACTAATATTATAAACGTGAAATGTGTATGTATGTATCGATGTTTGTTATTCTTTCACGCAAAAAGTTTTAAATGGATTTTAATGAATCTTTACAATAATAAAGCTTCTACATCAAAATAACACATAGACTACCTATTCTAACTACTTTTATCAACATACCACGCGAGTGTAGCAGGCGGAGGCTAGTATAATAATTATTATAAATAGAGATGAGTCCAATATTTAAACACACCTAATTGTTGTGATAGTTTATTTATTTAAATGCTATGATCAATTTCTAATACCTGCCTTGACGTTATTCAGTTTTGTTATATGTTTTTATGAATTTCATTAAGTTAAATAACATGATGTCACAATTAATTTGCCAATCTCAAGCCTGGTGAAATTTGACGGAAAATTCGAATCATACTTAGGTAAAGTTAAGTAATGTCGTAGTTGTACGTAGTTTGGTAGGTCCATACAGCTGACTTTTGTCAGTGACTTACCTAGTGATTTTGTTCGCTTATCTTTCGCACACAATTTGACTCGTGGTTTGTGTGTACACTCGAAAGTGTTTGTTTTCTATCTTAAATAGTACGTTGAGACTCGAATACTTCGTAATATCATAGACAGATGATCTGTTTTTATTTAGTTTTGAGTGTCTAGTGATTGTGATCGCGTGTGATATTTATGTACTTGTTTAATAATTATTAGAAGAATGATTAATTTTCTTTTTTTGTTTTTAAGTAGGCTTGTTTAAGGTATTAAAAAATGTTATGTTAGCGAAATGTCGCAACACAGTTTTAAATAATTCTTATTTAAACGCTCGTCAGTTTGTTACTGAAATATTAAATGACTTTGGTAAACAGAGATGATTCTAATTTTTAAACACGCCAAATTGTTTTGACATATTTTGATTTTAATGTTACGTGATTAATTTTTGAAATCCTTCGCTTACGTAACTGTTGGGATAAATTCAATTAAGTTTATTTACGAGATGTTGTAACAATTACTTTGCCAGTCCGAAGCCTGATCAAGTGTGACGGTAAATTCGAATCATACCTGAGGTAATTAGACTTATTAGGTAGGTACCGTAGGTCAATGACCTAACCACAGCTGACTGAGATCAGTGACCCGCCTAGCTATTTTGTTAAATTATCTTTCCCGCGCGTTTACACCAGTGTGTCCACCAGAAAGTGTTTATGTTTTTAAAGGTTTTGTTAAGTGATACAGTGAGTTAAGTGCGGTTGTTGTGTAAAAGAAAATTAAAGTATTACGATACACTAAATGGATGACTCGAAACATGAGTATCAAACCTTATATGCAACTTACGGATTGCGTATTGGTAGGTTCTATGGACTCGACCACTTTTACTCATTACGAGGTAAGTGTAAACCGAAGTTGTGCGGCGCGCGCCTTAGATAGTGTAATGCGTGCGCACGAACAGTGGAGCTCGAATATTTAAATATTTTAAATGTTTAAAAACTATTTTTGGGATTTTTTTTTATATGGAATGTGATGAGTTACACTTACCGAACCTCCCATTTGAAGGACCGCAGTATAGTGTCGAACTCCTTATATTTTTAATTATTAAAATGTCGACTTCTGGTGAAACCATAAGAAGTAAAATGCCTTTTTTTTACGGGAATGCTTTGGATAAACCTAACCATTTTATTCGATTTGATAAACCACAGATCCTCGCTAGAGAACACAGATTCATTCCTAGAATGATACGCGAGGCTATTGAAATTCAAAAACATCCGAACTTCAATAGAGAAGATGGTTGGAGACTTTCAAACACCTGGGATCCACTTATAAAAAATTTAAAATCCCAAGTCCAACAGACTGCAAGACCCATAGATACAGTTAGTTTCTTCTGCGTGCAACCGGAACGTTATTCGAGATACCAACTAAGAAACCGTTGGCGGTAGTTGTAAATAATATTTCTCTTAAACCTCAAATAGACAAATGTCATCTTAGTCTACCCGTGACCACGAACGCTGTAAAGTGCTCGAAACGTCGGAATGATAAAAATAATTAATATACGTGATTTAAATCCGTTTAAAATAGTTTTATTTCAACATGTTTACGATGACTACCGAGGGTAAAGCGGGGATTCGGGCTCTGTCTTCGAAAGAAGGACTTCAGTGTTTCTTTCTTTAGTATTTTTCTTCTTTGTTCTTGTGAGCCTGAATCCCGACGATATAATGAATGACGATAGCGCCAGCTAGCGCTCCTCATATTTGGTTTTCCTCGCCCCTGAGCCCTCTTCCACGCTTCACCCCCGTAAACTTTATTTACTTTAAATTCTTTATTTTACATAATTATTTTCTTATTCGAATATCAGTTCTTAATATTTCTATACAATTAGTTTTATTATCTAATAAGATTGTGTCGGTAGCGACGTCTGTTCCGAAGTGAGCGCGAGATTTCGGTCGCGACATATTTATACTACCTCGTCCCCCGTCTCAGCAGTATAAATATGCCACGTACTACATTCTGGTCCTTCGATTTCGGATTGAGGATGCCGGTCACACGCTCTACGAAACAGACGTCCGACGAAAGCGCCACCACCACGGAGGCGTCAGGTTCTGCAACCACGACGTCGTCGGACGCCACCGCCACCACGGCCACCGAGACTACAGCCACCGAGACTACAGCCACCGAGACTACGGCCGCCGAGACTACGGCCGCGGAAGCCACGAAGAACGCCGAACAAGCCACAGTGCTGCAACCCGCCGTAATGAATCCTCAAGAGCAGCAAGATAGACGATCCGAGAGATCGAATCGAATCAACAGAAAAGCCCGTCGCATCGCTCAGGCCAAAGAAGAGGTATTAAGAATCGAATTAGAGCTCGTGAAGACGAGATTGGCCTGCATAGAAACAGAAGACGACAGCGATGACGATACGGTCATCTCCGACGTAGGAGCACAGCAACGAGTTGGTTCGTGGTTAAACGCCACGCAGGAACACAGGGCGACTTTGCCCCAGACAAACGAAATTCAAGACGTACAGGCACCGGCTGAGCCGCCGTCGGTGCCGGTACCCCCGCCGCCGGCATCGGCGGCGCTTGTAGTAGCGAAAAGTATTGAAGAGCCGAAAAAGGAAGGAAACGAATCCAAGAAGACGTCCCAAGTCGATGTGACAAAATTAGCGTCTGCCATCGCCGTGGCAGCCAGATCGGGACAAACAGTGAAACAAGTAACAGAGCTTTATTTTTCGGTTCCCACGCCGATTGGCTCTCCTTCAACACGGCATATAGAGAATCGTCGTGTATGTACAGTGAAATAGAAAATATGGAAAGATTACGACGAAGTTTAAAAGGAAGAGCAAAAGAAGCCGTAGAAAATCTACTCATACTCGACGGAACCACAGACGATATCATGAAGACGCTTGAAGCACGCTTCGGTCGACCAGATACGATCGCCTTGTCAGAACTAGAAAAACTTCGCGCCTTACCTCGCCTCAACGACTCGCCGAAAGACATATGCATCTTTTCAATGATGAACACTGTCGCAGCCCTGCGCGCACTCGATCGCGTACACTACTTGCATTGTCCGGAAACAGCAAAATGCATCGTGGATAAGATGACGACAAGCATGAAATATAGATGGTACGAATACTCCTCGTCATGTTCAAGAAAAGACCCAGAACTTATCAAGATAACAAAATTCCTACAAAACGAAGCGCGACTATGCGGTCCTTACGCAGCCCCAGAGACATTGAGCGCCGCCACAGAATCGACCGGGCCACCGACAAGACGCTTACATAAAAGCTACGCCACTACAGAGAAAACATCATTAAAGTGTCCGTCCTGCTCACGTGATGGTCATATCCTACCACAGTGCACAAAATTCAGAGAAGCAGACGTCACGTCACGAACACAGACTCAGAGAACGAAGAACTCAAACGATACTTCGCAATAGAATCACTCAGCATAGAAGCTAAACGACCGAAGAACGATCCCGAGAAGCGCGCCCTCTCATAACTCGAACAACGTGAAGAAGAGGGAAGACGGACGGTACGAAGCGCCCCTACTATGACTACTAAACATATGACGTCGTGCTACCGAATAACTACGAAAATATATTGAAACGACTCTCCTGTGTCGAACGAAAGATAGATAAAGACGTCGACTTAAAGAAAAGATACAATGAACAGATAGAATAATTATTAGAAAAGGGTTACGCCGAGCTAGCGCCGCCCCCAAAGAACACGAACCAAACGTGGTATTTACCTCACTTCGACGTCAAGAATCCTATGAAGCCAAACAAACTACGCATCGTTCACGACGCCGCAGCCAAGACAAAGGGCGTCTCACTCAACGACAACCTACTAACGGGGCCCGACTTACTACAGTCGCTACCCGGGGTTCTGATGCGCTTTCGACAACACCCTATAGCAGTCTCAGCTGACGTCAAAGAAATGTTCATGCAAGTCAAGATCATAGAAGAAGACAGGGACGCCGTGAGATTTCTGTAGAGACGCGACAGACGCGACGACAAACCGCCGGAAGAATATAGAATGACATCGCTAATTTTCGGAGCCACCTGCTCGCCCTCAACAGCAATCTACGTCAAGGCCATAAACGCGGCGAAACATCGACAACAATACCCCGAGGCGGCGTCAGCAATCATACACAATCACTACGTAGACCACTACCTACACAGCTTCGTGAACAAAGAAGAGGCCATCCGAGTATCAAAACAAGTGGGAGACATACAGACAAAAGCTCACTACGAATTAAGACAGTGGACGTCGAACGACCGCGAAGTCATAGAAGCCTTAGAAACAGATCCGGGTTCCAGAGAGAGCGTCGCACTAAATCACGAAACTAGAATCGAACGAGTACTCGGACTCATATTGAGGCCAGCCAGCGATGAACTCAGCTTCAACCTCAACTTGAGCCGCCTACCGCAGAACGCCTTAGATAACGAACGGCCAACGAAGAGAGAAACACTTCGATTATTAATGTCCGTACACGACCCGCTCGGACTAGCATCGCCTGTCACCATCAGCGGCAAGCGATTCCTGCCAAAAGTTTGGCGCCGCGGCACCGGTTGGGACGAACACCTTGACGAAGAGCTCGCGAGACGATGGGTCGAGTGGGTAGCGCACTTGAAAAGCCTACGTGATATATCCGTACCACGTTGCTACCCGGGTTACAGCCAGAGCGACTCACTACAACTACACGTCTTCGTCGACGCGAGCGAATCAACGTACGCCGCAGCCCTATACTGGAGAGTCGTCACCGGCGGGAGCGAAGTACACGTCTCACTCATCGCAGCGAAAGCGAAAGTAGCGCCACTCAAGTTGACGTCGATACCACGCCTCGAGCTTCAAGCAGCCGTCATGGGCAGTCGCATGGCCACGGCCATCATAGAAGAACACAACGCAAAGCCCGAGTCGAAGACCTTCTGGACCGACAGCCGTACGGTACTCACGTGGATACGAACAGGCTCAAGATCATAACGGTCCATTCGTCGCTTACAGGATAGCAGCAATCGAAGAAAACAGTTCAGTGAACGAGTGGCGATGGATACCTACGAAGATGAACGTCACGGACGACGCGACACGCGAAGTACCCCGAGATCTGAGCTGCGGACATCGATGGTTTCGAGGCCCTGAACACCTATATCCCATCAGTATGGCCCGCAGAACAACAAAAGAAAATAATCATCACGTGTGAAGAAAAAACGAACATATTACGACACTCGAGTGACGTCACGAAGCTATCGGAAGTAATACCTACATCTACACGATTTTCAAAATGGGAAAAATTATTAAGATCAACGGCACGAGCACTACAATTCATACATCTATGTCAACCGAAGTGCGAAAAAATACATTACAAAAGAAACGCAAGAAATAAGGAAAGACATAGCGACTACACACAAAAGAAAGAGACAAAAAATAGGTCGAGTTCAACGACCGAAGGATCGACAATTAAGAGGTCGACATACATCGATCTACCGACGCGGTTTATTTTCGACGCCGAAAAGCTACTCGTACGCCTCGTACAAGAACAATCATTCAAAACTGAAATAGAAAATCTCAGCAATAACAAGGAACTGTCAAAAAACAGCCGGCTTCGTACGACGTCAACAGAACTCAGAAACGGAATATTAGTATTATAAACATTATGAAGTCGGTGCCTAGTAAAACATTCGAAGTCGAAGTTCGAAGAAGAATTGTTTAGAATTTTTATCGAAATAATCGAATCGCTAGCCGTGAAATACTTGTTATTGAGTAGTTTTGGTGGCCATCTGTGGTCTTCATCATCAGTTCCACTTCACCAAAAGTGATTTTCTGAAGGTGAATACATAAGTTACTATCAAAAATACCTAAATCGGTATAGGTGTGCCTATAATATTTGAGGAGTTCCCTTAATTTCTCCAGGATCCCGTCATCAGATCCTGACCTGAAGACTGGTCCCATTGTCTTCCTCGGAAGTATACCCTTTCAAACAAAAAAAAATTGAAAATCGGTCCACAAACGGTTTTGAAGTCGCTTAAAAAACAAGAATAGGTGCAACGGCGGGCGTCATGCAGCAACAAAAACACCCTCCGATACTAGACGGAAATCACTACGTGATAAGATTGTACATAGACTATGTACATAGATAACTACATCACGCGGGCGTCGAAACAACAGTTAACGAGTGTAATCAGTACTACTGGATTGTGAGAGTGCGACCAGTGACAAGAGAAACGATACGACGGTGCCTAGCCTGCCGACGGAGGAAAGCCACACCCTCCGAGCCGCCGACGGGTAACCCGGCCGGTTAGCTCACCACCAGCGTCCATTCACCTACGTGGGCGTAGACTACTTCGGGCCTTTCACCGTGGTCATCGGTCGAACAAACAAGAAATGATACGTCGCACTTTTTACGTGTCTCACCACCAGAGCGGTACACCTCGAAGTCGCAGCCTCACTTAGCAGGAATCTGCCGTCATAGCGGTGAGAAGGATGATCGCCCGGCGAGGGTGTCCGACCGAGATATTGTCGGACAATGGGACCAACCTTCACGGCGCCGACAGAGAGCTTCGCAAAGCCATCAACACAGCCACAGAAGCCAACCAGAAAACCATCAGCTGGAGGTACATACCACCCGGAGCACCGTTCATGAGTGGCGCGTGGGAGCGACTCGTGCGAAGCGTCAAGACCGCCCTCAACACAGTACTACACGGCCGACACGTGTCCGAAGAGGTACTGAACACTCTCCTAGCAAAATTACTAATTACCACCTTCGGATCCCATATAGTTGGTACGGAATTTTTCTCCTTAGCTTTGGATATAGCTTTTAAAATATGCTTTACAAGAAAGTCGAATGAATAATCTATTTTTGTAAAAATGTTAGTAAAATTCGTGACAACTGATTTATGAACTAATATTGTTTTGTACGACAAAACCTTCATCATCATCAGGTGGGCTAAATAACGAGCAACTTTCATTGGATTAGGCCTTTTATAATCAACATTGGTGCTTGTACGCCAGGTTTTCCATTTCCGCCACGCGGTTCGGTAAGTGTTAATGGTCAATTTTCGCCAGCTAAAAAGGAATAAAGTTTTTTCTTTAGAATACCAATGGTCAATTATTTCTGTCTGCCCAAAATCATCCAGGCTTCTAAATAAATTTGCTGTATGTTAGGTGGATGGACTCCAGTTACTGTGTCCACTAACATCTTCTGTAGATTTGTAATGGGGTAAGGTCTTTGAAGAGCACGATGCGCTAGGTCCGCCCTCTAGAAAAACTTTTCCCATTTCGGTGCTACAACCTAGCGAAAGACCAATACAGTATGTATTAAGATATAGAAAGAGATAATACTCGTGGGACCAGGTTCGGTAGCGGGAATACCCAGGCTAGATCGTACTCTCACTGAAGACTGACGTCTTTGTGTAGAAACTCATCCTGATCTAATATATTCAGAGTCACATACCTGGGTACGACATGAGCATTTTTGAAGCGAATAAATCTTTCACCGTTCTGCCCCACATATAGAAAATTCTGGATAACGCATCGACCTCGCAATTGTAACGGCCAGGAAAGTATTGCCACGTTAACTGCATGTTCAGTGGATCCATTACTTGTAAAATCTGACGTGTCCTATCTAGGAGAGCTTTTGATCTGGTTCCTCCCTCCTTGTTGATGTATACTATATATATAGCAAAAGTACTTGTGTGTTGAATAGTTGACCCTTCATATGGACAATGGCCTCGTGGACTGCAAACAGTTCCTTGAGATTGACATGCCATTGTTAGGTGACTCAATGTCCACTTACCTGATATCTTTGTCTCTTCGATCTAAGCTGTCAATATCCGAAGCGTCGGTTGTGAGATGATGAGTTTTCGGGCCTGTGTGTATAGGCGAAGAGGCCGAAACCGCTGCCATCCACAATTTCATATCGTTCTGTTATACTACGGTTTTGCTTAGAATAACGCTGAAAAGCAAGAAAGAAAGAAAGAAAGAAAGAAAGAAAGCTGACGCTGCAGCATCAGCAGATTAGAAACTCAATAACTAAATGAAGCCTTTAATTAGTCAGTCCTGTTCTAAATCTTACTCGGTTCGGCTGCCTAAAGATTTCTTTCTATATCCGATTTTCTATAATTATCTAATAATAAACTAATTCAAATTCAAAATCTTTTTTTTAAAAAGCCGACGTGACCTCTTTATAACAGTTCGTTACAGATTCTGGAATATTTACTCGTTGATACGGGTGATACTTCGGAAGTTGTCGACTGTAATATTGCATCGTTCGGCAGTGCAATCTTCCTCGTCGTATAAGAAACGTGGCCGAGTTAAGTTTCCCCAAGAGAGATTGTGCTCGCTTGAGGGACCATCTGCCTTTGGCAATGTGCTGCTGAAGTGCCACGCGGAGCGTTAGGCACTTCGGATGTGACAGGGAATTTATGTTGACTTTTGTATCCCAAGTAACACCGAGAAATTCTAGGCGTTGAGTCGGAAGTAGCACTGATTTGTCGTAATTGACTATCCATCCCAGCTTTTTCAAAATACTCACGACAAACACCACTTGATCGCTCAAGAGATGACTAAACTGGTTAGCTAGTAAAAAATCGTTTAGATATACTACACACCTGATGTTGTGGCGTCGCAGTTATTCATTCGGCAATCCAGTTCGTCAGTGTTTGAAAGATTCGTGGCGCTGATGAGAGATCCAATAGCAGTCACGTCATCTGAAGAAATTCGCCGTTGTAGCTCAGTCTCAGGAAACCTCGATGTTCGTAGGCAATATTTAGATGGAAGTACTCCTGACTTTAAGTATATATTCGCTAACGATTTTATTTGAACAAAATTGTTTAGTTGTTTCAGGTTGAATGTCGGTCGATATGATCCGTCTATTTTCGGAATCAGAAAGAATATTGATAGAAAACTGGGTGTTAGTTCGGCTATTTCTAGTATTTGCATATTCAGCATATTCTGTTTTTGAAAGGACATTTCTGGGCTTTTCTTGGTTAGAAAAGCTCTCATTACTATATCGGTCGGCATTATTAAGGGCGGTTTCATTATAAAGGCTATACGTACCCCGTTCAGAATTTTGCATATATAATCAGGTGCACCTAAATTGCTCCAAACATGTTGATATAGCTCTTAGACAACCTCCTTGAAATTCGAAATAGTCATGATTTGCTATTATTTGTTGAAGAGGAATGAAATTTTTTACCTTTGTTTTTAGGAATAGATCGATTTTTATTGTAGGCTGGTCTTTTCCTGATGAAAAGTCTAAAAATTCTGCAGTTGGAGGAGTTTTATGTTAAGCACCACATTGAAATTCGTTAGGTATTTGTTTTAATAAAATCTCTCTACGAGATTGTATGCAATCAGCTCATCTACCACATATTATTTGCAAAGTATCATCTGTAACTTTATTATAGGTAGAGTCTTTATTGAACAACGTTTCAATTTTATCAAATAAAGATTGAGGACTTAAAGTGGTATTAACATCACTAGACCAATCCACCAACTGGTGTTATGTCACGTGTAACTCTTCCTTTTGAAGAATTAAAGCATTGGATAATGTAGCAAAACTTCGCTCTAAAAAAAGTAAACGAGAATCTTCATTCGTAACAAGAGATCCTAATCGTCTAAGTTCGTCACAAATACTTAATTGTATAAAACCGGGGGTAGTATAAAATCGTATAGTATTCCAATCATTAAAAAAAATCAAAATAAAAAAAATACTTTATTCAAGTAAGCTTTTAAAAGCACTTTTGAATCGTCAAAACAAACAAAAAGTACTTCAGTTAAGGAAAAGCTACCACCGGTTCGGAATTTAGATTTTACCGAGAAGAACCGGCAAGGAACTTGATACTCTTTTAAAAACTTATAACAATTTATATTAAACATTCTGTATGAAATCCAGCTACACTGAATCCATGCATTATTATCATCTATATAATCTTGTACAGAATAATATGCTTTAGCTATTAAAAACTTTTAAATATACAATTTAAATTTCTGTGGTATTTTGTTATAAAAACGAACATCTTGCCCCAAACATGAAACATTTACGTTGCGAAGTCGAAAGCTTGGTGTTATGAGATTATCCTTTCTTCTTGTGTTAAAACAATGCGTCTCTATTTCTCTCAAAAATCAATCTTAGTATGGTTATGTATATTATTATTATAAATATACTGTGACTCAACCCTTAGTATACCTACTTTACTAAAAACATCTCGAACGGATTCCCGAGCTCCTAAATTATAAACGATACACCAGATATAAGAGATACACCAGATGCAGATAAAAGAAAGAGAGAGGCTTATACAAAAAAATTATGAAAAATCAAACAAAAACAACAACAATAATTCGAAAAAAGAGACTATATGTAGCAACACTCAAATCACGATCATTAAGGTCGCAGGAGTATTTAATGGAACTAGAACAAGCATTGAAGTATATTAGTTATACTACCTGGTCATGGTCATAAATAACTGACTTCGATAGTTCAGATATATGCTCCCACCGAGGAAGCAAAAAAAGAAATTAAAAATAACTTTTACGAAAACTTAAATATAACAATGGAGACTTTATATTATACCGTCATTGTAATGGGAGATTTTAACAGTCAAATCGGTCAGAGAGAAAAGACTGAAGACAGAATACTGGGACCCTATACAACCGGCAAAAGAAATGATAACGGTCAAAGATTGATAAACTACGCACAAGAACATAAGTTACGCATTATGAATAGTTTTTATAAAAGAAATACTAAAAAAATGGACTTGGGAATTTCCAAATGGACTAGTAAGAAATGAGATAGATTTCATAACTACTAACAAACCCAAGCTTTTCTTAAACGTAGAAGTTCTTAACACCTTTAACTATAATACTGACCATAGGTTGCTTCGAGGCCATTTACACGTGTCTAAGCCAAAGAAATCAAGAAAACATATACAGAATACAAAGAGACCAATTACACTACCCTTACCAAGTCACATCCTAGAATCTTTTAAGACCAGGTTAACACTAATAAACAAACTTATAACAATCCAAGAAAAATACGATACTTTAGAAAAAGAACTAAAAGAAACAAACAAAAACGTAAAAAGTAAGAAAACACCAAAAGATCGGTTACGACCGAAAGCAAGAAACCTAATCAAACGAAGGAAACTTTGATTTAAAAACAGGAAAAATAATAAACAAAAGATAAGTAAATTAACCAAAGAAATAAATGTTAAAATAAAAAATTACAAAAATAAATAGAGATCAGAAACTATACAATATCACATATCAAAATCAGGCGGAATTAAAAAGGCATTAAAAAAGCTTCAAGAATATACAAATTGGATTAAATAACAAACCATTAAACAAAAAATCATAAATCTAAAAGAAACGATATACGAGAAACAGCGACCGATTTCTACAGTGAACTATACAAAGGCGAGAAAATAACACCAACTACAAGCAACAAAAATGTCATTGAAGAACCAATTCCAAACATTCTAGCAGGCAAAGTTTTGAAAGCCATAAAATCGCAAAAGAGAGAGAAAACACCAGGCGAAGATAACATTTCTAATGAATAAAAAATTTAATTGGAGCATCTGAAACCATTTTAAACACACTAACGGACGTATTCAATAAAATTTTAACAACTGAATATATACCTTATCAATTGACAATGTCGACAATAATTTTACTTCATAAGAAAGGAGAAATAGATTATATCTCGAACTACAGACCTATCTCGCTAATATCTAATATATGTAAAATATTCTCCAAGATAATACTAGAGCGATTAACAAAGACTTTAGACGAGAATCAACCAAAAGAACAGGCTGGGTTTTGAAGTGACTTTTCAACTATCGATCACATTCATACCATAAAACAAATAATTCAAAACTGCAATGAATATGGAATAAACTACCTCCTAGAGTTCATAGATAATAATAAAGCATTTGACTCGGTTATGGTTATATAAATATGGGAAGCCCTAACCTCTCAAGGGGTCCACAATAAGTACATTCGTATAATTAAAAACATAAACGAAAATATGAAGGTCAAAGTATGCACAGAAAAGGTCGGAGAATATTTCCCAATTAGACGAGGAATTAGTCAGGGAGATTTTTTATCATCCAAACTTTTTTCGGCAAACACTAGAACACATATTTCGACAGCTTGAATGGGATGAATGTGGTATAAATGTTAATGGAGCTTTATTAAACCACCTGAGATTCGCCGACGACCTCATACTAATAGGCGAAAACTTAAAATCTTTACAGCAAATGATTGAACAATTTGTACAAGAAAGTGAAACGGTCGGAACATCAATGACCGCAAGTAAAACAAAGCTGATAACAAATTACATTAAAATTCCTAATAAACCTAATGACGCCGCTGAATTGGAATATGTAAACGAGTATACGTACCTTGGCCAGATAATATCTCCTACAGACCTCACAACAAAAGAAACAAAAAAAAAGTATAAAGATAGGATGGAAGAGATACTGGGCTCTAAAAGACGTCATAAGAAACTCGGATATACCAATTGAAGGAAAAAAGAGAAATACATGTATTCTTCCGAGCATGATCTACGGATGTCAGACATGGAGTTGTACAAACAAAAATATTCAGTCACTAGAAGCTTGTCAACACAGAATGGAAAGAAGTACACTTAACATAAAATTAAAAGATAAAGTTAATTTAACAACCATTAGAAAACAAACTAAAATATCGAATTAAACAACTAAAATGGAAATGGGCTGGACATCTAATAAGAAGTAAAACAAAAAAATGGAAAAAGAAGCGGCGGAATGGTGTCCTAGGTATAAAAAGAGAAGTAAAGGTAGACAGTATCGTAGATGGGAAGATGATATTAAAAAGGTGACAGGAACGACCTGGATGAGGAACGCCAGAGATAGATCTTTATGGAGAACACTTGGGGAGGCCTATGCTGGAAAGCAAGACGATCAAGAAACCCGTTTGCGTCCCCTCCTTGTTAGACTTAATAATTGTCTCATTCACTTAGCATGTTGAAAAACATGGTTAATGTGATGCACCTGCTTTCTTTTACCACGATCTTCTTTTCTTGTCTTATAAAATTAAACTCCCTAAAGCGAAACCAAGAATTCTTCTGCAACGCAATTTTGGTGGAATGAATCGGGAACAACTTCAAGAGGATGCTGATAAAATAAGCTGGATGAAAGCCAAAAAATAAGATGGATGGTAAGACAGTGAATGAGCAAGTTCACATTTTTAATTCCTTATTGACTCAACTGTACGACATCCACGCTCCAATAAGACGTGTACGTATTAAACATCTACCAACGTAATCCAAGGTACGCCTCAAATTAGAGTTCTTCAAGAAAAGAAAAATTTAGCAAAAGCAAAATACAAGCGAAATTGTACTGAAGGCAACAAAATAATTTATAAAAAATATCGGAATCGCTACAACAAGCTCTGGAGAGATACTCATCAACGGCACATCTATAACTCTGTAGTTGAGGGTGACACCTCCAACTTCGGCGCTGCACAACTTTGCTTTACACTTACCTCGTAATAAGTAAAAGTGGTCGAGTCCATAGCACCTACCAATACGCAATCCGTAAGTTGCATATAAGGTTTGATACTCATGTTTCGAGTCATCCATTTAGTGTATCGTAATACTTTAATTTTATTTTACACAACAACCGCACTAATCTCACTGTATCACTTAACAAAACCTTTAAAAACATAAACACTTTCTGGTGGACGCACGAGTGTAAACGCGCGCGAAAGATAATTTAACAAAATAGCTAGACGGGTCACTGATCTCAGTCAGCTGTGGTTACGTCATTAACCTACGGAAATACGTCTAATTACCTCAAGGTATGATTCGAATTTACCGTCACACTTGATCAGGCTTCGGACTGCTGGCAAAGTAATTGTAACAACATCTCGTAAATAAACTTAATTGAATTTATTCCAACAGTTACGTAAGCGAAGGATTTCAAAAATTAATCACGTAACATTAAAATCAAAATGTGTCACAACAATGGCGTGTTTAAAAATTAGAATCATCTCTGTTTACCAAAGTCATTTAATATTTCAGTAACAAACTGACGAGCGTATAAATAAGAATTATTAAAAACTGTTTTGCGACATTTCGCTAACATAACATTTTTTTTATTTTATACCATAAACAAGCCTACTTAAAAACAAATAACTGGTCAAGTGCGAGTAGGACTCGCGCACCTAGGGTTCCGTACAAACTTATGGAAATCTATATAAGACTAACCCATCTACGCCATTTGTGGTCTTCATCATCAGTTCCAACATAATTTACTATCAAAAATACCTAAATCGGTATAGGCTTGCCTATAATATTTGAGGAGTTCCCTCAATTTCTCCAGGATGCCATCATCTGATCCTGACCTGAAGACAATGGGACCACCTTGGAAGTATACCTTTTCAAACAAAAAAAAATTTTTGAAAATCGGTACACAAATGGCGGCGTAATCGACGAACAAACATAAAAAAAATTAAATACAAGGTCGAATTGAAAACACTCCTTTTTTAGAAGTCGCTAAATCCAAATATTATGTAAACATGGATCACGCCCCAAAAACTATTTTGAAACTACTTAGGAGCACTTTCAATACACCTTATACTTTCAAAAAAGCAAAGTTATAGCGCGATTCAGGATACACCCAGCGCCATCTCTTGACAATTTCAATGAACTAACTTGTTCACTTTGACATTAACAACATAATTATATTATATACGTTATAAATCGACGATAAAACTTTTAAATGAAAAGTTTATTTTATTATTTTTAGCGCGTTTAAATAATAATTAAAATAAAAAAAATATTAATCGAGCAGAATTATATCACAGTTAATGTCATAATGTTGTAATAGATGGCATTAGCTGTACGCTACATCGCGCTATCATTTTGTTAGCTGCGATATATAGATTGCATTGCGTTGTTTATAAAGGTTTGCTGCTTTTTAATGTTTTCGTATTGATACAAATTTCTTCTCAGTGTTTGTAAAATTGTTTTTTTGACCATGGTCAACTTCTATGTTAATTTGTTACAAGTACATATAATTTTAATTTTAAGATTAATATATTTTCCGCTTGATCAATTTACAACTTGATACATTTACGCGTTCCTGAGAAAAAAGGTTGAAAGACAGACGTACAGACTGACAAACACACGAAGAGAAATTTACAGTTTTCGGATTTTTTCCTTTATGTATACTAAAAGACCTTGCTCCTGGCCAAATTTCATAATGCTTGGTCAATGGGAAGTACCCTATAGGTTTTGATTCCCTTGCGAAAACGTTAAAAACGCTATCATACTTAAAATATGTGATATAAATGACCGTATCTTTTGAATTCGTTAACTTAGAAGTTTGATTTTTTCACAGCTCTGAGTACTTGACGTTGATAAAAATTTGTTACCTTCACGCGTTTCTGAGAAAAAGGTTGAAAGAGAAATTTACAAACAGACAAACATACATACAAAAATTTACAGTTTTCAGATTTTTTCCTTTATTTGTACCATAAGATCTTACTTCTTGCCAAATTTCATCGTGCTAGGTCAGTGGGAAGTACCCTATAGGTTTTGATTCCCTTGCGAAAACGCTAAAATGGTCAAAATATACGACATATTTTCCATTATCTTTTGATTGCGTTGACTTAGAACTTTAATATTTTCACGGCCGCATGTCATCGTAGACTTGAGTATATGATATTAATTTCAACATGATACGTCCATGCATTTCTGAGAAAAAAGGGTTGACTGCCCGACAGACAGACAGACGGACAACAAAGTGATCCTATAAGGGTTCCATTTTTCCTTTTAAGGTACGGAACCCTAAAAAATTAAATACAAGGTCGAATTGAAAACACTCCTTTTTAGAAGTCGCTTAAATATAATCAAATATTATGTAAACATGGATCACGTCCCAAAAACTATTTTGAAACTACTTAGGAGCACTTTAATTTAAAACACAATCATGGATGCAATTCATGAAAACACAAAATTTTATTTTAAGTACTATAATACACCTTATACTTTCAAAAAAGCAAAGTTATAGCGCGATTCAGGATACACTCAGCGCCATCTCTTGACGATTTCAATGAACTAACTTGTTGACTTTGACATTAACAACATAATTATATTATATTTTATTCTCGTTTTATTTTTATTTATATTCTACTACACTCCACTACCCCTGCACTACGTTCGTAAAATATTTAGATTTACATTATCAATCAAAATATCAAAATATATATTAGTGTTGCCAAGACGAAAATAATTATTCCTTAATTCGAACAAAACTAATTGTTTATTTATAAATAACTAATTATATTACTAATAACCAGAAGACTTATATGTGTAGATAAATAAGTAAATTAAATAACTCGATCGGTTTGAATTTAATTTAAAAATTTTTGTACTAAGTCAATACGAGTACTTAAATCAAATCGCGTGAAGCTCTTATATTCAATGTTAATTACGTAATGACGTTATAAATCAACGATAAAACTTTTAAATTAAAAGTTTATTTTATTATTTTTAGCGCGTTTAAATAATAATTAAAATAAAAAATTTTATTAATCGAGCAGAATTATATCACAGTTAATGTCATAATGTTGTAATAGATGGCATTAGCTGTACGCTACATCGCGCTATCATTTTGTTAGCTGCGATATATAGATTGCATTGCGTTGTTTATAAAGGTTTGCTGCTTTTTAATGTTTTCGTATTGATACAAATTTCTTCTCAGTGTTTGTAAAATTGTTTTTTTGACCATGGTCAACTTCTATGTTAATTTGTTACAAGTACATATAATTTTAATTCTAAAATTAATATATTTTCCGCTTGATCAATTTACAACTTGATACATTTACGCGTTCCTGAGAAAAAGGTTGAAAGACAGACGTACAGACTGACAGACACACGAACAGAAATTTACAGTTTTCGGATTTTTTCCTTTATGTATACTAAAGGACCTTGCTCCTGGCCAAATTTCATAATGCTAGGTCAATGGGAAGTACCCTATAGGTTTTGATTCCCTTGCGAAAGCGTTAAAAACGCTAAAATACTTAAAATATGTGATATAAATGACCGTATCTTTTGAATTCGTTAACTTAGAAGTTTGATTTTTTCACAGCTCTGAGTACTTGACGTTGATAAAAATTTGTTACCTTCACGCGTTTCTGAGAAAAAGGTTGAAAGAGAAATTTACAAACAGACAAACATACATACAAAAATTTACAGTTTTCAGATTTTTTCCTTTATTTGTACTATAAGATCTTACTTCTTGCCAAATTTCATCGTGCTAGGTCAGTGGGAAGTACCCTATAGGTTTTGATTCCCTTGCGAAAACGCTAAAATGGTCAAAATATACGACATATTTTCCATTATCTTTTGATTGCGTTGACTTAGAACTTTAATATTTTCACGGCCGCATGTCATCGTAGACTTGAGTATATGATATTAATTTTAACATGATACGTCTATGCATTTCTGAGAAAAAAGGGTTGACATCCCGACAGACAGACAGACAGACAGACAGACGGACAACAAAGTGATCCTATAAGGGTTCCGTTTTTCCTTTTAAGGTACGGAACCCTAAAAAAAACTAATCATTCTTCTAATAATTATTAACCAAGTATATAAATATCACACGCGATCACAATCACCAGATACTCAAAACTAAATAAAAACAGGTATGGTTCGCTGCTGTTTCGCGCGTCGCGTCGGCTCCGTAAAAATAATTCGAAAAAACAGTAATTATCGAGTATTCTCGTCGGTGTTTTTAGTAAAAAGTTACCTAGTGCATCTACCAACTTTGTTAAGACAACATACAGTACATTTTTGGTGAAAAACATCCGAAAATAAGTTAATAAGCAAAGTATTAAAACAAGTGCATCAGTGTAAAAATAAAGTGGTGTAAGGTAGTCATTAAAACGATCTCAATTATTCTACCGCTCAAGAACATATTATCACAATTTCTGTGAAACATATGAAGCCGATTTTTTACCATATCTATTGAACTCAATATGGCACGTTACGGTGAGCGTGTGAATTAAGCGCTTCTCACGCCAGAGGTTCTAGGATCGATTCCATGCAAAAATTAGAATTTTTAATTTTTTTGAACAAAAGTATTACTGAGGCTGAATAATAAAGTAAGCTTACAATGTCGTCTAAAAACAAATTAGAATGCTGTCTTCGACTTCCTAATTCAACAGAGGTGATGTCATGTCACGGTTGCAAAAAAAGATATCACTATAACTGTATTTCAACATCTAAACTACATGGCTGTGTCCAACCTGTGCTAGACCTAAAAGAGACAACTCAAACACACCTATTAGAACCTCGCTCACTGCTTCAGAGGAGCATGAAAACCAGACCTGCATTGTTACCCGTCGCATCAAAGATAACGAAAGGAAGGTTATTGAAACAATAATACCTGACCTACCACTGCATGAAGTCCGGTCTATTGTCAGAGAAGAAATGAAGACCTTGCTAGACGTTTTCAAAAAAAGCATACTAGATGAATTCACTACAAAAATGAACGAAGTTCTTGCATCTATAAATTTCCTGGAAGATCAATATGAAAACATCAAGAAAGATTTATCCGCTAGAAATGAAGTAATTAAGACCCTACAGTTAGAAAATAAAACACTACACTCCAAAGTGAATGACTTACAGACTAGACTCACCTTAGTTGAAAATCAATCCCGAGCCAGCAACCTAGAAATCCAATACATTCCTGAGCACCGATCCGAAAATATCATCTCGACAGTAAAACAACTGGCCGCAAATGTAAAGTATAACTTATCAGATACTGATATACAGAGCTGCAGTAGAATAATGAAAATCAACAAGGAGAGCCCCCAACCACGTTCTGTACTAGTCAAATTTAGTAGCCCAAGAATTCGAGATAATTTTCTAGCGGCAACTATAGCCTTTAACAAACAAGCTAAATGTAAGGAGGACAAGTTAAATACCAGTCACATAGGCATTGGAGGAAAAAAACAACCTATATATGTTACAGAACATCTCCCACGCAGAGGCACGCATTAAAGCCAAGGAACTCAAATATGAATTCGTCTGGATTAAGAACGGCAGAGTTTTTAGGCGGAAATCAAAATCGTCTGACTACAAAATTATAAAAAAATCAGAATCTCTATTAAATTTATCGTAACTAAATTTTAATAGCAAACATGTTGTGGTACATTAATTAAAAAATTCGATTCAACAACCTGTTATTACCAAAATGTCCGAGGACTTCGTTAAAACTTAACTGAAGTACGAAACGAAGTCCTTAACTCGACTTATGATATCATTGTACTAACGGAAACTTGGCTTAACGATAGTATATACAATGCTGAGATCTTCGATGACAGATACTATATTGTTAGAAATAAGATGTAGGTAGACTTAAAAAAAAAGATTATAAAACAAACGTAAACATTTAATTTCATGAGTTAACGAATTTACAACCAAAATACGTTTTAGACTAATTTTAATTACAAAAATAAAGAAATTAGTAAAATGAAAGCCAGGCAGAGCTTCCGCGCAGTCTGAAGTTTAACAGCAAAGTGATGCTCGAATGGCTGACGTCTTTCTTTTATAGCGATAGCAAGCTACCGTCATAAAAATTTCTTCTGTCTGCTAACACGGCCTCTCCTGACACGGCAGCGTCCTCGCAGCCATGACAGCACCTCACACGCAGACAGTCCTGCAGTAAAAACAATCAGAAACAGCATTTGGTTTTCACAATAACCTGGAACCACCATATGGACACATTAATTTATTTCGTAAATTGAATTCAAATCCTTTAAAAGCAATGAATTTGACTTTGTACCGAATAACGCACTATTACACAATTCCAGTATAACCAAGAAGGCAAGTCAGTCAACATAGGCTTTACACAGGTCTCTTCCCGCGCACCCGAATACCTTTTAAGCATAGTTTGCTCACAACAGGCGTTTACATCGGTCTCTAACGGGTCACCCCGATACCTAGACGACGACAGTGACAAGCTTTACACAGGCCTCTAATCGGTCATCACCGATGCAACTTGATCGTGTCATTGTTTAATACAAAGTCTTAAATTCGGCTTTAAATTTGGGAACAGATCACATATTTGTAAATCAAAAATGTCTCAAGGTTAAATCAATGATTTTGTTCACAAGCAAAGAATTGGCCAACATATCTACTTCTATTTACTCGCTCGGTCATACCTGACCCTAACTAAATTTATTTTGCTCATACACTCTACTTCAACACAATACTTGTCGACATCATGAACACTAGGACTAGATTAGTGAAAAATTGGATTGATCTCACCAGCAAAGAACTTATGATTTCTAATAGACGTTCAGCAGTGTTGCTCTTATCCACTCTCGGTGGCACCAATGCGACAGCGCGTTCGCCCTCGAAAGACACGCGTTCTGGTACAGGCGTCAACCTCACGTAGGTCGATGTCGAGTGTGTTGTAGGTAGCTCACGGCAGAGGCGCTCGCATGAAAGTAACATAGGTAGCGTACCAAAGTATTTGGCAGAGGCCCTCACTTTCAACAACACAGGAAGCGTACCCACAACACACATGACATGGCATTAGTTTCAATTTCAAAGATTGCTGCACACGTGTCGCGCTCTGCAGCGCCAACGTGTAGCCAGGATCCACGCAGACCTCGAAAGCAGTTCGCGGCTCGTAGTTTTGCCGTGATCGTTCTTTGTCTCAATCGTGTCTGTAATAATTTTAAAACCCTCTAAGTGATTAGTAGAAACGCAAGGGGAAGACCGTATACGACGTCTTCCTCCTCTTTTGCTTATTTCACTTTCAGACGCTATAATTCAAACTCTGCCCGATGGTTAAAACTCAAACCAACAACATTTCATTAAAATACGAATGACTAATTTGAGCGGATTTTGGCATTCAATCCCACTTCTGATGTTAGAAATAAGATGTAGGTAGACTTAAAAAAAAACAGATTATAAAACAAAAGTAAACATTTAATTTCATGAGTTAACGAATTTACAACCAAAATACGTTTTAGACTAATTTTAATTACAAAAATAAAGAAATTAGGAAAATGAAAGCCAGGCAGAGCTTCCGCGCAGTCTGAAGTTTAACAGCAAAGTGATGTTCGAATGGCTTACGTCCTCCTTTTATAGCGATAGCAAGCTACCGTCATAAAAATTTCTTCTGCCTGCTAACAATATACAGGGTTACAGATTAAGTCGACCAAAATCCTTTAAGAGAGGATAGGTTCCATCATTCCTAACCGATTTGACTAGGAACCCTATATCCTCAACCTAA
Source organism: Hypolimnas misippus (assembly GCA_037950945.1). Taxonomy (NCBI): domain Eukaryota; kingdom Metazoa; phylum Arthropoda; class Insecta; order Lepidoptera; family Nymphalidae; genus Hypolimnas; species Hypolimnas misippus. The sequence continues at coordinate 4,301,060 of JBBEEQ010000007.1, forward strand.
CCCTTCTCAAGTTATTGGCCTTTGAATTTATTTTATAAAAATTACAGATTTTTAGTCGATTGCCCCTTTATTTTTGTTTTGTGTCCCCATTTTTTATTATTTTTGCTATTTTTGTGTAGAAGATTAGTTGCTTTATTATTTTAAGATACAAAACTACCAGTAACTATACCGAATGAGTCGTAGTAGACAATCAATTGTAAAAAAAAAATAAATAAATTTGAAAAAAATATTTTTTCTTTGCAAGATATCTTTAAAAAAGTCTATGACAGATGTACTGCAGGTGTGCTAAAAAATATCTATGGCTCTTCAGCTTTCCGATAAGGTATAATAACATAGGGTATTATTAGAATTCTCGGAAAAAAACTTTAAACAAAGACGCCCGAGTAACAAACATTAAGCCGCTCGCGGCGCCTATTATCCTGCAATGGGTGCGAGCGGGATATCTTTCAATGTAAATAGGTACAAGAGGGATAGGTAAAAACTATTTTGTTGTTATTATGTGTGCTTTTTGGTAATTCCTTAATTCCTTATTCAGTCTGCTTACGCGATTCATCCGTGGTAGATGCGATACATAGTGCTCTTGGTTTTTTACTCGATTTGGCTTGTTTTCTGGACTGTTTCTACCTATTCGTGACTGTGCTTGTTAACTGGACCTTGATTTGTGCTTCTGATTTGGAACTGTTGAAAATGACGACCTTTACAAATGAAGAATATGCTGATATTCTGATTTGTTATGGGTACTGCAACTGTGTATCTTCACGAGCCCGTTAAGAATACATAGTACGTTATCCTGGCCGCCGTATACCGGATATTAGTGTTTTTGAAGGAGTTTATCGATGAATTAGAGAGACTGGCTCTGTTTCAAGACGACGTTACCTTATCGGAAAGCTGAAGAGCTTGAGCAAATCCATCAGTAGAATGACAACCCCATGCAGTATGATGGACATTGAAGTCGCCCATCACAAGGATAGGATGAGGAAGTGAAGAAAAGATAGAATGAAGTTCAGGAATAAGAGAAGAGGATGGGTGGGGAATATACAAAGACAGAAAGGAAATGTTAAGGGATTTAACAGCAACAGCACTAAAATGCTGGCTGGGGGGGAGAGGGATTTGAGAGAAAGGGATAGAATGACGGATAAAAAGAGCACAACCTGCATACACATCACTTCTGTCATCCCTTAAACAGGAAAAACCAGAACCCGAAAGCGAGAACCAGGAATTAGCCATGTTTCAGAGATGGCAATAATGGAGGGACTATGCAGATTGATAAGGTCGAGTAATTCGTGTTTTTTGGGACGGATGCTTTTACAGTTCCACTGAAGGAAGCTGGCTGGGACCATTTTTAAGGACGAGGAGCAATTGGGACAGGTTATCCGCAACGTTGGACGGTAAAGGAACATCGCTACATGCTGTAACAATGTTGAGGATCATTTGCGAAAGGAGTTCAAAAAGGTTTGTGGTATGATTGGAAGGGATAGGTTCCACATTGTTGTTGAGGGCACAACCATTGGGAGTGGAAGAGGGACAGTTGCCCACTATGGCTTAGTGGGCTTGTTTATCAAACCCTTTACCGAGGGGGGCTTTGGGACGGACGGATCTTACTACAGTTTGACGGTAGGATTGAACAGATTTGTTTGGAGAGGAAATAGTTTTAGAGAGACTAGAAGAAACATAAATGGGTGGGGAAAACATCTCCTTAGCAGTCTCTGCATAGGATCTGCGGACTGGGGGGAATCTTGCGGATGATTCCATATATGAGACATTATCGGATGCCATGACTAACTTTATTGAATGCTGTCGCGAGTACTCAGGACATTCTTTGTCAGAGGCAAAATGCTTGCCTGAGCAATACAAACATGTGGCATTGTCCTTGACGACATCACATGACTCACCAGTATGTTGTTGAGAACATTTAAAACATCTTGGTTTCGATCTGCATTGAGTTTTTACGTGACCATAGCGGCAACAGCTTAAACACATAATGGTCGGAAGATTGTAGGTCTCTACGGGAAGGGAAGTGTGGTATGAGTAGACTTTAGGAGGCAATATTTGTCCCCTAAAAGTTATGACGATGGATTGGGTAGGGACCCAGGTGACGACACCCTCATTAGAAACTTTACGGCTCAACCGTCTCGCTTTCATAGCATCTCCGCATCCAGAAGGAATTTCTAATGAGTCGACGAATTCCTTCATCGACCATTCCACAGGAACGCCTTTAACTAGACCCATTCTAGTAACATTATAAGTAGGAATAATTGATTTGTACTTGCAAAGGCCTAAAATGGGGTTATTTAAAAATTCATTTGCTGCTTTCCCGGAAGAGAACTCAACGGATATTTTATTTCGGCCCATATTCTTTACACCGTCATTTATTATTGAGCTGATTTTATGCTTATGCAAAAATGGCCCGAACAGTAGTTCCTGCTGATGGGTCTGCGACTTCCCGTGAGACATGGACGATAAAAGGACCTTTGTCATCACCCGAATACTTTTTGGGACCTTCTGAGAAGGAGGGATGGACGTACATCGACTGGATCGACGGAGTAGCGGTAGATGGGTGAACTAAGATTTTCTTCGCTGCCGAATCAATCATAGCACTTTCATTAGGCCGTTTACGGGAATCAGAGGGGGACGGATCAGACATAATAGGTGTGCCTCCAGGATCAGGCGGTTCGGGAGGTCGATCGACATCCATTTTTATTTGCAAACAATAAATATATGAATTAACTACTACTACACAAAAACTACTATTTACACACTTACAACAGCTAAAATTGTTAGTAATATACTATAATTATTAAAAACAAACTATTTTCACAGTGATACACCACAAAAACCGAAAACAAAACAACAAAATCTCTCTAACACGTGTGTCAACCAAAGCCAACGCAAGCGAAAAAAACACTCGTTAGATTTTTTCAAATTTATAAATTTTCGCGAACAAAATCACTTGGTAAGTCACTGACAAAACTCAGCTGTATGGACCAACCAAACTACGAACAACTACGACATTACTTAACTTTACCTAAGTATGATTCGAATTTTCCGTCAAACTTCACCAGGCTTGAGATTGGCAAATTAATTGTGACATCATGTTAATTAACTTAATAAAATTCATAAAAACATAAAACAAAACTGAATAACGTCAAGGCAGGTATTAGAAATTGATCATAGCATTTAATTCATATTAAATATAACGGGTCAAATTTCACCAGGCTTTAGATTGGCAAATTAATTGTGACATCATGTTAATTAACTTAATGGAATTCATAAAAACGTATAACAAAACTGAATAACATATCGTTGTCTTAGATTTTCGCGATTATTATTCATTGAAATAAAACTATTTTAAACGGATTTAAATCGCGTATATTAATTATTTTTATCATCCCGACGCTTCGAGCACTTTGCAGCGTTCGTGGTCACGGGTAGACTAAGGTGACATTTGTCTATTTAAGATTTTAGAAAATATTTTTTACAACTACCGCCAACGGTTTCTTAGATGGTATCTTGAATAACGTTCCGGTTGCACGCAGAAGGCACTAACTGTATCTTTTGGTCTTGCAGTCTGTTGGACTTGGGATTTTAAATTTTTAATAAGTGGATCCCAGGTGTTTGAAAGTCTCCAACTATCTTCGCTATTGAAGTTCGGATGTTTTTGAATCTCAATAGCCTCGCGTATCATTCTAGGAATGAATCTGTGTTCTCTAGCGAAGATCCGTTGTTTATCGAATCGAATAAAATGGTTAGGTTTATCCAAAGCATGTTCACAGACTGCAGACTTTGAAGAACGCCTATTTTTGACATCTCCTATGTGTTCCTTGACCCTACTACCGATGCTTCTCTTTGTTTGGCCTATGTAAGATAAACCACACTCACATTCGAGTTTGTATACTCCCGCAGTCTGTAAAGGAATATTACTCTTGATAGGTCTCAAGAACTGGCTCACTTTCTTATGAGGCTTGTAGATGGTTTTAATCGAAGCTCGCATCAAGATCTTCCTTCACATATGGTAGAAATGCAGGTTGTCGCTCAACTGTGGGTGGCTTGATACGGCTTTTACGATGCTGGCGAGGCACTGGCAGCTTGTTCTGGTAGAGTGCAAGCTTGACGTGGTGTAGCTCGTCCTCTAGGTGTTCAGCATCGCAGAGATGGTGGGCTCTCTGAAACAAAGATTTGCCAACGGTAGCTAACTGACTAGGGTGGTGGTGTGAGTCACCATTGAGGCATTTATTAGTGTGTGTGTGGGTTTCCTATAAACTGTGTGACTTAATGTGTTGTCAGGATTCTTGATAATAAGAATGTCAAGAAAAGCTAAAATATTATTTGCCTTTAATTCCTTAGTAAATTGAATGTTATTATTAATAGAATTAAGATGTTGTAAAAATGCAGACGTCATATCACTAGGTAATATTGTGAAAATGTCATCTACGTACCGCTTGTAAAACCGAGGAGTGATTGGTTCGGAGTGAAGAGCCCTCTCCTCCAGGTCTTCCATGAATAAATCGGCGACCACGGGGGATACTGGAGAACCCATTGCAACTCCATCGACTTGCATATAGAATTCATCATTCCACAATAAATATCCAGATGTAAGGCAGTGATGTAACAGCTCTGCATACTCGATAGGCATGTTTTTTGTTTGTAGCTTCCTCTTGACAATTTCGATGCAGTCTTGTATAAGTAGGTTGGTAAACAATGATTAGACATCAAAACTAACCATTGTCTGATTGTTGGCTAATTTGAGATATTTGATTTCACCAACAAACTGGTAAGAATCCTTCACATTAGCTTTGGTGTGTCCTCGGAGTGGTGATAATATCCTTGCTATGTGTTGAGCCAATCTATATGTTGGTGTATCAATTTGACTTACAGTAGGATGCAACGGAGCACCAGTTTTGTGTATTTTAGGTAACCCATACAATTTTGGTGGCTTAGCACATGTAGGCACGAGTGATTTTTTATCCAGATTTAACTTTTCTTGATGTTTGGTTATTAACGCGGATGTCTTTTTGAGAATAGTATTAGTAGGGTCTTTTGTTACTTTTTTATAGGTTTTTTCACCCGATAAGATCGCGGTAATTTTCTAGTTATAGTCACACGTATCCATCACAACGGTCGCGTTTCCCTTATCTGCCCGGAGAACTAATAATAAGGAGTAATGTCTTTATTATTTCATGACATCAAAATTATGCTTTGATAAAAATTGTGAATAAAATGTTCAATTGGTGTGATATAAAAATTGAATATTTACCTAATTAGATTTATTTCATGTATCTGTTTCGAACGATACTTCGTGATGCCATAGACAGATGATCTGTTTTTATTTACTTTTGAGTGTCTAGTGATTGTGATCGCGTGTGATATTTATGTACTTGTTTAATAATTATTAGAAGAATAATGAATTTCCTTTTTTGTTTTTTAAGTAGGCTTGTTTAAGGTATAAAATAAAAAATGATATGTGAGCAAAATGTCGCAAAAACAGTTGTTAATAATTCTTACTCATACCTTCGTCAGTTTGTTACTGAAATATTAAATGACAATGATAAACAGAAGTTATTCTAATTTTTAAACATGCCAAATTGTTGTGACACATTTTGGTTTTAATATTACGTCATTAATTTTTATATTTAAAATTCTTGGCTTACGTAACTGTTGGGATACATTCAATTAAGTTTATTTACAAGATGTTGTTACAATTAGTTTGTCAGTCCGAAGCCTGATCAAGTGTGACGGTAAATTCGAATCATACCTGAGGTAATTAGACGTATTTCCGTAGGTCAATGACCTAACCACAGCTGACTGAGATCAGTGACCCGCCTAGCTATTTTGTTAAATTATCTTTCGCGAGCGTTTATACTCGTGTGTCCACCAGAAAGTGTTTATGTTTTTAAAGGTTTTGTTGAGTTTAGTGCGGTTGCTGTGTAAAAGAAATTGAAAGTATTACGTTACATTAAATGGATGACTTGAAACATGAGTATCAAACCAACATATGCAACTTACTAATTGCGTATTGGTAGGTGCTATGGACTCGACCGATTTTACTCATTACGAGGTACATAAGTGTAAACCGAAGTTGTGCAGCGTGCGCTGTAGATAGTGTAATGCGTGCGCGAGACCAGTGGACCTCGAATATTTAAATATTTCAAAAGCTTTAAAATTATTTTTGGGATTTTTTTAAATGCGAAATGTGATATGTTACACTTACCGAACCTCCCATTTGAAGGACGTTAGTATAGAGTCGAACTCCTTATATAATTTGAACATATGTTTTTATAATTTAATTCATTATTATACTTATAGTGACAATTTCATCTTATTTAATATAAATAAATTCACTTATAAATTTAAGTTGACAAAGGATACTATGTTCCTACCATTAAAATATAAAACAAATATTATTAATTTATTAGTATTTAATGTAAAAAAATCATTTATACAAAATACTGTCACAGTTAATTTATATTTAAATAATAATAATAATAACATTAAACATTAATTTAAACTAATTAAAAAGAGAAAGCCCTCCTATTTAAATATTGTACATCAAAATATACAGGGAATAGGTGGCACCTATAGGAGGAAAATGTGTCCGTTCCTGCTACCACCGAGGAGGAGATGAACTTTGCCTTAAATCGGGTTAAGTTCAAGAGGACGGCGCCCGGACCGGATGGTATTCCAGGACGAATACTGGGCATCGCCCTGAAATATCTTGGTGAACGGCTTCGGGGGCTGTTCAATAAGTGCTTATGCACCGGACAGTTCCCTGAGCCGTGGAAGGTGGGAAAGCTGTGTCTGTTGCAGAAGGCGGGTCGGTCTTTTGACTCTCCTTCTGCATACAGACCAATAGTGCTGCTGGATGAGACGGCTAAGCTTTTCGAAAAGATTCTTGCTGTCCGTCTTGTCCAGCACCTCGAAGATGTGGGTCCAGGTCTGTCAGAGGCGCAATTTGGGTTCAGGGCGGGCCGTTCGACTTTGGACGCTCTGGACTCCCTAAAGTCCATGTCCACGGAGGCGCTGGCTGAGGGGAAGGTAGTTCTAGCCATCTCGTTAGACAAAGCGAACGCCTTCAATAGCCTTCCCTTTGAGACGGTCAGGGAGGTACTCGGACCAATCCTGTGGAACATCGGATTCGACTGGCTTCTACGAGCGCCTCTTCCCCCCGGGATGAGTATCATCTGCTACGCAGACGATACTCTTGTGATAGCCCGGGGAAGAAATTATGAGGAGGTAGCCCGACTAGCAACAGTCGGAACATCGTTGGTGGTTGACCGAATCGGTATGCTGGGTCTGAGGGTCTCTGTTTCCAAAACAGAGGCTCTCTTATTCCATGGCTCACGAAGAGGGCCCCCCCGAGGAGCGCGTGTCGTCGTCCAGGGTGTAGATGTGATGGTTCGGGCCCAGATGAAATATTTGGGCCTGACCCTGGACGGACGATGGAGTTTTGGTCCGCACTTTTCTCAACTCGCCCCAAGGCTCGTCAATGCAGCGACCGCGTTAGGCATACTTCTACCTAATATAGGCGAGCCGAACTCGTCTTGCCGGCGTTTATACGCTGGTATCGTGCGAAGCATGGCACTGTACGGTGCTCCCACATGGATTGACATTCTCACCGCTTCGAATAAGATCCTTTTAAGAAGGCCACAGAGAATTATAGCGGTGAGAGCGATACGAGGCTATCGTACAGTGTCGTGGACGGCGGCGACACTTCTTGCGAGTGATCCGCCTTGGGAACTCCAGGCAGGGGTGCTTGCGGAAGTGTACCGCTACCGGATGAGCTTCGGAATGAGAGGAGAGCGTCTAAGTGCGGACCAAGTGAGGAGGATCAGGACTCTTGCTCAGAGGGCCCTGATCGATAGATGGATGGAGGACCTGGGGTCTCCGGCGGCTGGCTAAGCAACAGTAGAGGCGATTCAGCCTTTGCTTAAACGCTGGGTCAAGAGGCGGCACGGGGTGCTGACGTTCAGGTTGACGCAGGTGCTTACCGGGCATGGGTGCTTCGGTAAGTACTTGCATCAGATAGCAAGGCGGGAAGTATTCCCTGTCTGCCACGAGTGTGTTGTGCTCGTTGACACGGCGCGTCACACTCTAGAGGAGTGTGCCGCATGGGGACCACAGCGTCATGCACTGGTGGCGGTAATAGGCGGGGATCTCTCGCTGCCAAATGTGTGACGCGTGGGTAGTCTGGGGCACTCGCCTTTGCCACCAGAAGTCACACATACCCGCCTGAATTATCGGGCGGGATGCATAAACGCATTCCCCAGCGAGAAAAAAAAAGGAATAGGTGGCAAGGAGCATGAAATTGAATTATTTTCAGAATAGTATAAAATCCATATATTTTGTATTACAGAACATTGGCTCCTATGTAATGACATATTAAAAATTTTATCATGTCAAGTTCGTTTGTAAGACGGAATGCCATTCGTGGAGGTTCAATAATATTAGTTCGTAAAGATATAGCATGTAAATCTCGTCAAGATATTGTGGCTCTCTCTATCGAGTGAACTGTGGAATTGCCCTGTGTAGAATTTCAGCAGTACATTGTAGTTTGAGTATACCGCCTATGTTACCTTACGAGTTAACTATGGAGGATATTTTAGGAAACCTATGTAAAGGTAATAAATTTATATGTATAGTTGTATGTGGTGATTTCAATGTAGATTTGTTAAAGACCACGACGATCAGTACACGACTGATTAACTTATTTAAATCGTTTAATTTAACATACAGATATTGTGAACCAACTCGAATTACTAGTATGTCTTGTACCTGCATTGATAATGTCTTTTGTCAATGTGAAATTTATGAAAAGTCAATTATTAATAAAAAATTTTCACTTCAAGATAGGGTTATTTTAAACAAGAGAAAAATAATATGTAGGCCAATAACTATGAAAAAATTAAATTGTTTTAAAGATATTGTGGCGTCTAAAATAGGTAAATTAGATATGACGACAGATGATCCAGATATACATACTTTTTAATTCGGTTTTTAAATTAATTTTAAAGGAATTCAATAGTATTTTCAAAATGAAGACATTGTAATACTGTAAACTTGAAAGTAGTGACTGGGCTACTCCTGACATTTATAAAAGTACAAATAAATTATATAAATTATACAGTGTGAAGCAGTAGTATCATGAAAATTTTTAATTCGGAAGATAAAATTAAAGCTACTTGGGACGTTATTAATAGTTTATGTGGTAAATCCAACAAGCAGATTTTGCCGATTGAATTGAATATAGAGAATAAACTCGTTAATTCAGAATTAGAAGTTGTAAATATATTTGAACAGTTTGTTGATAAAATACCTACAGATAAAACATCTCAGTTAAATTCGTCTCCATTAGCTGCTTCTACATTGTTAGCAAATAATGTATCCAAACATGATTTCCAATTCTCATTTGAACAAATTACATCATTAGATATTGTAAAAACATTTAATACTCTAAAAATCAAGAAAGCAAATGATCTATGGGGTATCTCGGCTAAAGTAATTAGTAGTATCATCCGAGACATTGCTCCCTATTTAGTTTGTATATTTAACAAATGTCTTAACACGGGTTCATTTCCAGATTTATTAAAATGTAGTAAAGTTTTACCACTTTTTAAAAAGGGTAGCAAATGTGATCCTGGTAATTATAGACTTATTTCTATATTACCATCCCTAATTAAAATATTTGAAAAACTAATTTTAAATCAACTCCTTGTTTATTTTAATGTAAAGAGTATTTTTTATGGTGAACAATACGGTTTCAATAAAGGTCGCTCGACTTCAGATGCAGGAATAGCACTACTCAAACACATATATGATGCGTGGGAGAAATCACAGAATGCAATTCGTGTATTCTGTGATTTGTCTAAGGCGTTTGACTGCGTAGAACATGAAACGCTTTTATATAAACTTAAATATTACGGTGTGAAAGGTAAAGCTCTTGGTCTCATTGCTTCATACTTGACACAGAGACTTCAACATGTTACTATAAATGGAATAAAGTCTTCTGGATCTGTCCTAAAGATGGGTGTGCCACAGGGTTCAATTTTGGGTCCTTTTCTATTTTTATTATACATCAATGATCTTCCGTTTTATGTTAAAAGTATTTGTGACATTGTATTGTTTGCTGATGATACTTCGCTTATTTTTAAAGTTGACAGAAATAAAACTAATTATGACGATGTAAATAATGCATTATCATTGATACAACAAATACAAATACAAATATGCTTTATTGTACACCAATATACAGAGTTAATTACACAAAACAATGGTGAAGAGAAAAAAATGCACAAAAGGCGGTCTTATCGCTAAATATATATATATATATATATATATATGATTGATTACTATATACTATGATGCATATTGTTTTAGAACATTTTTATTTTTTATTTTGTAAATAACTTAAGGATATTCTTTTAAATGGTTGTAATATGAGTAATTTCAGTAATAGTACATAAAATTCAAGATGCTATGTTAGTTTTATTTTTTTACTTAGTTTATTATTTGCTTACTTTTGTCATATTAAATATTACCTATAAATTTTTATATGCAAAAAAGTACGTGTTATTAAACGGTTAAGGCGCCGTATAGTCGCGCCGGCGCACGCGCGGCCATTCATCGCAGGCGCCGGGGCGCCGGCGTGGCGCGACGCGTCTTTTGTTAGTTTATCGAATAGAGATTTGCAAGTTTAAAAATTAGGTATATCGATAAATATTCTATCGATATTTTCAATATTGCTATAAATAGTTATGCTTTTCACATTGAAATAATTTCATTTAAAATAACTTTTATTAATAATAAATATTATTAATCAATATTATAATTTGGTACTTCTTCAGGTAAATTAACTATGTTGTATTATTAGGATAAATCGTTAATCTACTTCTGTTAAAAATGGTGTTTTACAATCAAAAATAATATTAATGTTTGATATATCAAAATAAGTATCGAAATAATATAAATATTAAATATTTATTTATTGTTATGATTATTTAAATATCGATAATTTCATTTATCAATATTTTTTATTCGAGCCTATGCCGCCCTTTTAATAAAAAAAAATTATTAGTCAGTTCCTCGTGAAAATTTCTTCCGAGTGGATTACTTTTTGGTTACGGTTTTATAAAATTGTGTTGTTTTATAAAATGTACTTCAACCAGAATTATTTCAATATGTTAATGTGTCTAGGGAAATGTGATTGTCATTATGCGGAATCGCGTAGACTTTATGACGAACTGTTTGCTTCTCCAAGAAACATACCATTACCGTCACTTAAGGCATTTCAGCGTCTTCATATACGCATGTACAATTTCGGAAATGTCGATGGCCGTGAACAAAAACGTGCTAATGCGGGAAGGCCGAGGGTTAATAATGACGATCTAGAGGAACACATATTAGATGTTTTTCGACAGGACCCTACGCAAAGCACGCGCTCGGTGGGACATCAACTCGGTGTCAACCATACGCGTGTATGGAAAGTTTTAAAGAAAAATGGCCAGCACCCGAACCATTATCGTCGAGTACAGTTCTTAATTCCTACCGACTTCGAGCCTAGAATGGCATTCTGCAGATGGATTTTAAACGAAAACGATGAAGACAGTGAATTCTCGAGCCGTATACTTTTTAGTGACGAGTGTACTTTTGCTAGAACAGGCGTATTTAACACGCACAACGAACATGTATGGTCAGTCACCAACCCACATGTTACTAAACCTAGCCATTTCCAACATCGATGGAAAATTAATGTTTGGGCCGGTATTATTGGTGACAAAATAATTGGCCCTCTTTTTTACCCCAATCTATGAGTGGTGACAGTTATCTTTCCTTCCTGCGAGAACAACTAAGCCAGGAGCTTGATAATTTAAACTTAGATCTTTTACGCCGTATGTGGTTTCAACATGATGGTGCGCCACCGCACTTCTCCCGCCCCGTGAGAAACTATTTGAATACGGAATTCGGTGAACGTTGGATTGGTCGCAGTGGACCAATTAATTGACCTGCGCGGTCACCGGACATAACGCCATTGGATTTTTTTTATGGGGTACTATAAAGCAGTTCGTATTCAAAAAGAAGTGCGATACTAAGGCTGAAATGCGTTCACGAATCATCACAGCTTTCGAAGAAATAAAATCAAATACATCTGTCTTACAAAATGTACGTACTAACTTTATTTCCCGATGCCGTAAATGCATAGAAGTACAAGGCGGGCATATTGAGCAACACATTCATGGCCGTCAAGTAGATGTTATTATTAACTAAGTATTATTATTTTAAATTGATTTGTAACATAGTGAAACGTATCGATATTTGAAAAAAAGCGGTATCAGTAAATCGTTAAAGTTATTAAACAATCAAAATACTGTGAATGTACGTTCGAGTTCGTCACTAGTAGCGCAGCAGGTGTGATGGCGCCATGGAGTCTCATCGTGTTATACCAGTGCGTACAAACATTTTGTTACTCTACATATAATAATCATTTAAAATTTAATTTTATTATTTTAATTGAAGAGTTTGTAAATGTAAGTTGTTTGATTGTGTTACATTTTCGATACTGATAACGCAGTTAAGGGGGTTGACACAATTTTTCATACAGACTGTATATATAACAAATGATATATAATATTTATAAATAATAATAATAAACAACACTAAGTATATTTAATTAATTTAATTAAAATAAATATATAATTACAGCTATTATTCATAACGACAAATAATATGATTTTATTCGATTTTTGAAAATACCTTGTGATTGAGAACGTCTTATATTAACTGGTAAGGAATTCCAAAGACGAACTGCTTAAACAGAAAAAGATTTAGTGTAAAAAGAAGAAGAATGAGAAGGAGTTTTAAGTAGGAGATTTTGTTCAGAGCGAAGAATACGATCATGAGTGTTCGTAAGAAATTTAAAACGCTCTTTCAAATAACAAGGTGTACCAGGACTAAACAGTATACAGTAGAGAAAAAAAAGAATGTGAGTATTCCTGCGAAGGTGGATTGGGAGCCTACCGAGTTTTTACGAAAGTCAGAAATATGGTCATATTTTTTAAGTCCAAATATAAACCGAATACAGAGATTTTGTATACGCTCGAGTTTATTTAATGAGAGATTCCCTGAGGTCGAGATAACAGATTTCAGCGTAATCAAGAATTGGTAGAAGGATAGTTTGTACTAACACTATCTTGGTGGGAATCGGCAGAAGATTACGTAATCTACGAAAAGAACTCATTGCAAAATACATTTTGCGACTTACTTCACTTATTTGAGATGTCCAAGATAGATTTTGGTCAAAAAAGATTCCCAAATGTTTTACTTTGGTACTGTATGGAATAATACTGTTATTACAAATAACAGGCTGCAAAAGTGAATTGTTTAAACGACAAATTAATTTATGACTACCAATGATAATAGCTTGGCTTTTCACAGGATTAACTTTTAAGCCAAACGATTTACTCCAATTAACAATTTTATTTAATTCTGAATTTATAAATTGGATAGTCTTTTTTTTTTGTTTACGCAGGGTAAATCTTCATAGATACCCGACTCCTGGGGGGTAGACCGGGTTATGTGAGATTGTACTTACTAAAACCCCCTGCGATGGCCGCCACAGCACGGAAAACGGAGAGGCTACGGGATCGCTTTCGCAGGCACGTCCGCGGCCTCTCCCGTGCGTTGCTCCGCTCGTGGCTTGCGGAGCCCTTCTCAGGAGGGAGAAGATGGTCTCGCCCTCCCCGCACCCCTCACTGGTGCGTACACCGGCAGTCCGGGGTCCTCCTCTCGGCCGTATGAAAACGGATGCGTGAGACCCCCATCTCACGCACCCACGGCCGGAGGGAGTGCCCTATATATTCCGCCCCGGGCACTGGGGCTTTGAGGCCGTGAAGGCGACCCGTAGGTCGCCTCCGCGGTCGAGCCCGCCCCGCAGTCTCCTTCTGGACCATGACGGTCTCACAGAAGTTGACTACGGCCTCCCACGCCTATCCCTGCATAGCATCGCCGACACGACTGCTCGCAGGGAGAGATTTCGCCCGATTTGCTGGAACAAGACTTGATTTTCCGTAGTCCACGCGGGACACGCCTCCAGCGTGTGTTGGGCATCGTCTTGGTCCGCCCCGCAGTGGTGGCAAACCGCCGTCGCCTCGCGTCCGATCCTACACAGGAACTCTCCAAAGCAACCGTGACCGGTCAGTATCTTTGTAAGTCGGAAGGTGACTCGTCGCTTCCGCCGCATCCAGGCCTCGAAGGCTGGCAGGATCGCACTCACGACGCGTTTGTGCGCGTACCGGTCTCCGCGGAGACGGGTGCACCACGTCATGTGTGCCCTTTTCTGCTCCTGCCGCCTGAGCGCTTCGAGGACGCTGGCAGGGTAGGACGCACTTCCGCCGCTTTGACGGAGGGCGCGAGTCTGGTCGTAGACCCTCGCGTCCCTCTCCACCAGGATGTCCAACGGCGGAAAGCACGCCAGAAGGGTCGCCGCCTCAAAGGATATCGTGCGATATCCCCGCACCATGTGGATGGCCACTCTCCGCCGCAGACTCAGGATCTTAGTCTTGCAGCGGCGGGTGCCCGTCAGTCGGTGTGACCAAACGGGTGCTCCATAGAGGGCCATCGATCGCACGACACCAGCATAGAGGCGGCGAATGATCTGCGAACGGGGTGGTTCCCGGCCCACCGGCCACTTGTGGAACCATAGCGCCTCCGTCTTATGCGGCGCTATCCGAAGACCCAGCTCGCAGATTTTCGTTACGACGAGTTCGACTCCGAGCTCGGCTCGCCGTCTGGTCATGTCGAAGCTCAACCCGCATGCCAGCACCAGCGTGTCATCTGCGTAGCAGATCACGCTGACGCCTGCGAGGAGCTCGACACGCAGAACCGCGTCGTACGCGAGATTCCACAGGAGTGGTCCTAGGATCGATCCCTGCGGAACCCCGCAGTACCCTTCGAGACGAGAAGCGACAATCCGCTCGAAGAGCTTACCAGCCTCGTCCAGCAGGCATATGGGACGACACGCAGAGGGAGAGTCCGCGTCTCTGCCGTCTTTCCTCAAGAGGACCAGACTTGCCTCCTTCCAGGCCTTGGGGAACGTGGCGTAACGGATACGAACAGCCGCCTCAGCCTGTCCCCCAAGTGAGCCGAAGCCAACACCCACGCTCGTCCCGGAATCTCATCGGGACCGGGCGCTGTGTTCCGGGCACTCAGGCGACCAAGTGCTCGGTCAAACTCCTGCTCTGTAACCCTCAACTCGTCAGTCCAAGTGACCGGCGGTAGCGAGGGATACAGGGGACTTGACCGGATCACCGGGAAGAGCGAATCTATCACTCTTCTCAGTAGATCCGGATCTAAGGTCTCCGTCAACGGGGGCATCCACGGGCGTTACTTGAACAGTACCATGCGGTATGGGCGCCCCCACGGATCCCTGTCGAATCCCTCGAGGAGCTCGTTCCAGGACCGAGCGCTGGCGTCCGAGATCGCGACTCGTAATGCCAGCTTGGCCGCCTAAAACTCCCCGTATGCTTCGGCTATCTCCTCTGGAGTTGCTCGCCTTCTCCTTCGGGTTCTAGCGTACTGGCGTCGAGCGCGCAGACATGCCACTCGCAGCTGCGCGATCTCTGCCGACCACCAGTACACCGCCCTGCGCTCGGAGCGGCCTGCCCGGGGCATCGATACATCGCATATCGACGACATCGTGTCTCTGAACCAGACCGACTCACCTTCGGGGTCGGGCAAGACCTCGTCGGCGCTTGATGGCCAAGCCGCGACGATGGCGGCGGCTTCGAGATAGTCTCGATTTAGCCGCTTGAGGGCCCATCGCCGCGGCAGGGTGTCCACCCGTCGGCGTCAGCTGGAATGGTCGAGACGGCGGATAGCGAAATCGAAAACGATGTGGTCAGATAGAGTGACCACCTCCTCCGCTACACGCCATCCCGAAACCATGCGAATGGCAGGAGGAGTCGCCCACGTGAGATCCACGACCGACTCACCCTGCCATCGCACGCACGTACTCACCGACCCAACATTAATGAGCCGGAGGTTCAAACCAGCCGCCCAATCGAGTAGCCTCAATCCCTTCGGATCATCTCTAGAGTTACCCCAAGCCCTGGTTTGGGCGTTGAAGTCCCCCAGGACGATCAGCGGACGGGGTAGGCATCCGCGGATGCAGTCCGCCAGCCCGTCCAGGTACATCTCCTAATCGGCGAGAGACCTATTGGGAGAGACGTTGTAGTGTGTATGTATGCGACTATGTATTCGAAAAGGCAGAATTATACCAACATGCGAGAGTGACAGACGTACTATTAATTTACTCCCCCATATCCCAACATTACATGGCGACCCTGCCAGTTTATCGGCGGTCTGCTTGGGATTGGTCGTGGCAGCGTTTAAAATGTGTGAAAATTAAAATTTAAAAAACAATTGAACTTATATTTAAAGTAACATGTGTCGTTCCGATATACGAAAAGACGAAGTGTTCATTACACAAAGCGCCTCAGGAGGCTCGAACTTCGCCCAGGTAGATGAATTAAAAAATCATCTGACTGGGATATCCGTCGTGTTTATTATCATCTGTACCATTTTGGGCTTGGCCCTTATTTATGGAGTATACAAAATATACAAGAAATGCCACACAACATGGATGAGAAATGAAGTGATGATGCATAATTTGCGTCGGTCTTTCATGCGGTCACCGGACTCCGGATCGTGTACCTCGGGTATGCTACGAGTGCCACCACGAAAAGCGCCAGGAGACACCAAATATGTGAATATGTGACTATGTGAATAATGTAACATTTTTTTATTGTTTTACATTTGTATTTTTTTAAACTACATTTTAATGTCTAGTGAATTAAGTAAAATATATGAAAAATTAAAAAATATAAAAACCAATTTGGTTAAATTGAGTTATGCTAGGCGAACTAAAAGTATTTTACAAGAGAAACTTTAAGAATCGTTAGAAATACGTAAGGAATTTGATAAATGTTTAATAATTTTAAGTAATGAGATAGAAAGTAAGCATATTAAGACTAAGGCATTAAGTGAAATACAATCATATTGCGATTTAATTAAAGATTTATTTTTAGAAATAAAGATTTTTTGTAATAAGGATTATAGTTCCCAATCAACGTCCGAGGGTCCGAGTATTCAAAGCGAAATAATCATGGAAAATTTCGACTTTAAAACAGCGGTGTCGCTCCTACCAGTGATGACGGGGGAGGAATCGATCACCAAAAACTTGATGGACTCGATAGAGTTATATAGCTCTTCGCTTAAAGAAGAAGGTAAGTCCATGTTAATTAAATTTGTTTTAAAAACTCGTTTGAATGAAAGCGCTAAATTACGCTTATCTGACACATATGAGTCATGCGAGGCGCTTATAAAAGATATGAGAAATCATCTTTTAACTAAAAAATCTAGCACTTTCATTTATAACGAATTGATGCAAATAAGACAAAATAGCAGTTCTATTGATAATTATGGTAGTAAAATCGAAAAATTATTCGTGGATTTGACAATTTCTCGAGCTGATGGTGACAAAAATGCGCATAGCATTTTACATCCCATAAACGAAAAAATTGCTATTAAAAGCTTCACAAACGGCTTGCGAAATCGTCAACTCAGTACTATATTGTCGGCACGTAATTATAGCACATTAAAAGACACGATTAGAGCAGCAAAAGATGAGGAGTCGTCTTGTATGCCACCAAATGAGTACACCGAATCATCGATTTATTTCGGGAATCGAGGTGGTCCAAATACGCGAAAAAACTTACGCGGTAGGTATACATACAATAATGTATCGTCATACCCTTTGCCTACCTATACAAGAAACGTGAACGGGAGGAAGCCGATACCTCATCAGTTTTCGCGTGGAACGCAACAACACCGTGGGAATCACTTCCATAGAGGTAATTACGGTAAGTACCAAAGTCGCGGATCTTTTCGTGGTCACAATAAGCAGCGAATTAATTTTATGACTCCAACAGAAAACATATCGCAAACTTCTCAAAATAGTCAAAATAACTCTAATTACCATAATAATGAAAATAACTTGGAATTTTTTCGAGGCTAATAGTATATTAGGTTGCGAATATAGTAATTCCGTTGAATTAAAAATAGATAGTATTAAATATAAATGGCTTGTAGATACCGGTGCATCGGTATGTCCAATTAAATATAACACGGTAAGTAATCTGAACGCATCGTTACAAAAGGAGCCGATTACCATTAACGGAATGGGAGGTAAATTACGAACCGTGGGATATGTTTATTTAGCATTGTCTGTTAACGGATTGGAATTTAATCATAAGTTTCATGTTATAAAGGAGTTGCCATCTGAAACCGCTGGGATTCTTGGTATAGATTTTTTACGTAAGTTTAATTGTAGCATAAACTTTGAATTTAATAATATTACACTGCGTAATACGAATTCGATTACTTTACCATTGCAAATGGGTATTTTAGGAAGTAATAGTTATTTGAGTATACCTCCGAGATGCGAAAGTATATTTTATATCAACTCGAATATAAAAGAAGATTTTGTCGCCTTTCCGAGAGAGTTATGTGAGGGAGTTTTTCTGTCTGGTGGAATTGTCAAAATAAATAACGGAAAAATACCAATACAAATATTAAATACACGAGAGGATCAGGTCAATCTCAGGTCAGTAAAAATGTAAAATTTCATTGGGATGACAATTGTAAAAAATCCTTTTGTATGCTCAAAAACGCTTTAACAACTCCTCCTATACTTCAGTATCCAAATTTTGACCAAAATCATAAATTTATTTTAAAAACTGACGCTTCTGGTTTTGCTATAGGCTCAGTAGTATGTGATCAAGATAGACGCCCGGTTGCATATGCTAGTCGCACATTCAACAAAACCGAGAAAAATTATCCTACTATCGAAAAGGAATTATTGTCGATAGTATGGGTTGTAAAGTATTTTGGACCTTATTTATATGGACGAGAATTTATTATTGAAACAGACCATAAGCCTCTCGTATATTTATTTAACATGACAAATCCATCAAGTAGACTTATGAAGTTTAGATTATTGCTTGAAGAGTATAAGTTTGTTATCGAGTATGTAAGGGAAGCGGACAATGCAGCTGCAGATGCTTTGTCACGTATCCAAATTTCGAGTGAGGATTTGAAAGAAATGAATGAAAAAATCATATCTGTACTAACGAGAGCGCAAAGAAAGCGGATGGATGAAAAGTTAGCACAAGATAAGTGTGACAACCCTGCGATCGACAAGGTAACTGCACTGAATTATTGTTTGTTGACGAAAATGAATGGAAAAAGATAGACAGGGTGAAAGAAAAGCTCTATTCTAATACTAAATTATTCTGTTTTGTCTCGCCAAAGTCAACTATTTATGTAAATCCTTCTTTTCGATCATATTATGCACGAGATGCTTTTGTGAGAGAGTTGGATTGCTTATGTAATGAGCAAAAGATAGATCGTCTGTATATTATACAAAATAATGATAATAATATATTGATAAAAGAGTTAACTCGTATTTTAAATGAGACACGAAATAGGTCCGGACCGCGATTATTAATTTTAAACGGTGTCCGTAAAGTCGACGATCATGAGACAAAGCGCATAGTACTAAACGATTATCATTTGTTGCCCACTAGCGGGCACGCCGGTATAAGGCGTATGATAAACAATATAAGTAAGTATGTAGAAGCTTATCCACTTAGAAAAAAGGATACTGTTTCAGTGGCATCGGCTTTTGTCAACAATTTTATTTTAAGATATGGTGTTCCTCGACAAATAATATCCGATCAAGGAACAGAATTTGTTTCAAATGTTATGAAAGATGTTTGCCGTATCCTCAACATTAAACAGGTAACGTCAACGGCATACCATCACCAATCTATAGGTTCCTTAGAAAACAGCCACAAAAATCTGACGTCATTTCTCAGAATACAAACAGGTAATGAACCATATAACTGGAGTTCTTGGTTACCGTTTTGGTGTTTCGGTTATAATAACACGGTACACACGGAAACCAAGTATACTCCATTCGAACTTGTTTTTGGGAAACTTTGCCGTTTACCAACTAATTTAACTTTACATATAGACCCTTTATATAATCCATATGATTATCCACAACAACTTAAATATAGACTTCAAAAATCGCATTATGATGCAAGAAATAATTTAATATTAAGCAAACAAAGTAGAAAGCTAAAGTATGATTATTGTCTAAACCCAGTGAAATATGATGCCGGTGATATGATACTCCTTAAGAATGAACAATGTGTAAACAAATTCGATCCTCTTTATCTAGGACCATTTAAAGTAATTGAAGATTGTGAGCCGAATGTTAAAATAGATTATAAAGATAAACATAAGTTAGTAGATAAGAATCGCACTAGAAAATATATAAAAGAATAAAATTTTTATCTATACAAATATTATTAATCTTATTGTATTTTTCTCTTAAAATTTAAATAATGTTTTAAAATTACGTGTTTTACATTTTTTATGCTGTTAGTAATAATTTTATTATATAAGAATGTCAATTAAAAACAAAAATAATTCTTACACCTGTTCTTGACTTTTATATCAAATTGTATAAAAAAAAATGTGTAACTTCGTACTCATTTTTTTTTCTTTTCGCCGATAGGCATGTAGTGTATATGTATGCGACTATGTATTCGAAAAGGCAGAATTAAACCAACATGCGAGAGTGACAGACGTGCTATTGATTTACTCCCCCATATCCCAACATTACAGACATAACACCCTACAATGGTCAAGGGGCCCCACCTAACGGCCACGAATCCCTGCCCCACCTCGAGTAGGGAACAGGGTGGGACCCCCTCACCGCCCGCCCAATGGACAGCCACGGTGCCAGTGGCGTCCTCGAACCAGCGAGGGTGGTCGGGGACGCGATAGGGCTCTGCCACGACCTCGAGGCCAGTGAACCGCTCCGCAATGGTCTGCATTAAAAGTTGCTGTGCATTGCGGCAGCGGTTCAGGTTCGCCTGCAGCACTCCTACTCCCGCGAATGGGAGACCTCCATGGCCTCCTGCGGGACAGGGTCCGGTGCTGAGACTGGAGCCTCGGTGGTCGGCTGAGCTGGGGCAGAAGGAGCAGGACCACCTTTCTTCCTTCTTCCGCCCCTCGTTGGGCAGCACTCCTTAGTGGCCAGACAATGTGCCGCTGGGCGGCCCAAGTCCGAGCACAAGAGGCACCTGAGCGACGTGGCCGAGCATGAACTCGCTCTGTGGCCGCGCTCGCCACAGGCGAAGCACCGGTCGCTCCGGTCTACCCCGTTCGGGCACCTATTTTTTTTTTGTTTTGTTAACCCTGGGGAATGCATTTACGCATCCCGCCCGAGAGAATCAGGCGGGTATGTGCGGCTCCTGGTACCGAGTGTACCAGACTACCCACTAAACCCCAGGGCACTCCGCGTCGTCGCTATGGACGGGGACTGGGAATCTGGCGCAGCCTTTGCGTCCAGTCCCCGCCCGACGATGACCCGCCTTTATAACGGGGCCCCGCACGCCCCCCCCCCCAACAGTGGAGGGGCCCGGGAATGGCTGAGTGAGGGCCATTCCCGCCCGACGGTGTGGCGAATAGTGCGCTATTCGCCACCGGGTAGAGGTCGGCGGTCGTTCCGCCTTCTCCACCGTCTCCTGCGGAGCGACGCGGCGAGAGGGTCGTCCTCCCGCGCTCACTCGCCGCCTCCTTCTGCGACATCACGTCCTCTCAGAAGGAGGCGACCGCGGTCCAGGCCTCCTCGCTGCCCAGCATGGACGCGACCACGCTGGGGAGCGAAAGGTCCCGGCCGATCACGGCGTTGAGCCTGCGGCGCTGCTCCGACCACGACACGCACAGCTCTAGAGTGTGCTGCGCCGTGTCTTCTGCAGCGCCGCAGTGGTGGCAAGACGGGGCCTCCTCTCTCCCGATCCGGTGCAGGTAAGATCCGAAACATCCGTGCCCGGATAGTACCTGCACCAGACGGAAAGAGAGGAAGCCGTGGGACCGCTCGAGCCAGTCCCGGAGCACTGGCCCGAGCACGTCCAACGTCCTGCGGCCGAACGTGGCGGTGGCGAGCTCCGCCGCCCAATGCTGGACGACGGCAGCCCTCGCCTCGCGCCGGACCGCCTCCCTCTGTTCCGCCGCAGGGTGCTCCCCGAGCGCCCTGCGGTCCGCCGACCACGCGTACACCTTGGCCAGCACCCACGCCTCGAGCTCCCAAGGCGGGGTGCCCGCCAAGGCGCACGCCGCCGCGAAGCCCACCGATCGGTAGGCTCTCTCAGCCCGCTGCGCGATAGCCCTCTGGGGCCTGCGGATGGCGCTGGCGTTCTCCCTTCTGCTAAGGGAGTCCGCCCAGATCGGGGCCCCATAGAGGGCCATGCTCCGCAAGATGCCGGCGTACAACAGCCGGCATCTCGCCCTAGGCCCTCCCAGATTTGGGAGGAGCCATGAGAGGGCGCCCGCGGTCTTCAGCAGGCGCGTCGACAGCCGACGCCCTCGACTTGGATGTGGGCGTCAGGATCGCGCCTCCGCGAAGTTTCTCCCCCGGGCTGTGAGGAGGGTGTCATCCGCGTAGCAGATGACACTCGTCCCCCGGAGGAGGGACCCGCGGAGGAGCCACTCGAATCCGACGTTCCACAAGAGTGGCCTGAGGACTGACCCCTGTGGAACGCCGGATTCCACCCTGTAGCGCCGCACTGCGCCCGTCCTGTGACCTCGCGGTCCTCCAGGTAGCTGCCGAGGAGCCTCCGCAGGTATGGAGGCACACCGTGATATCGGAGTGCCTCCATGATGGTGGAGTGGGGAAATGGAGTTGAAGGCGGTGGCTATGTCGAATGACACGGCCATCACTCCATCCCCCGCCTCCACGGCCTCTCGCACCTGGCCCTTGAGTCGGGCCAGTGCATCCACTGTCGAACGCCCTTCTCGGAAGCTGAATTGGGCGTCCGACAGGTCCGGCCCCACCTCCCGCAGGAGGCTCCTCAGCGTGGCGGTGACTAACCCCTCGAACATTTTTCATCGAGCAGAACGATGGGCCGGTATGCCGAGGGGGAGTCCGCCGGGCGGCCGTCCTTCCTTATGAGGTACAGCCGCCCCTCCCGCCAGGGCTTCGGGAACCTGCCGACCGTGAAACACGCGCCGATCAAGTCCCGAAGCCTATCCTCCATGTGTCGGGCGGCGATTCCCAGTACCCGCGCTGGGATGCCGTCCGGCCCCGGAGCCGTCTTCTCTTCTTTCGTCTTTTTCGTCTTCGGTGACTCTGCGTCTCCACGCCAAGCTTCGCCGAGGTCACAGGAGGAGGGACCTCCTCCTCCTCCTCGGGCGCCGCCTCCTGCGGAGGGTCCATCGCTGGCGGTGTGAAGTCGGTCCCCTCCGGAAACAGGGACCGGACCACCCCGACCAGCAGGGCCGGCTCCAGGGTCTCCGACAGCGGGGAGCCAAAGGGGCGCAGCTTATTGCGCGCCGCCTTGTATGGCCTCCCGAACGGGTCCCTGTCGAGACCCTCCAGCAGCTCGGCATTTGCCGAGTCCTTGGCGGCGCCCATCGCCGCCTTGAGGACCTCCTTGGCCTCTACGTATGATGCGTATAGGCCATCCTCTAGTCCCGGGTCCCTCAACCGGCGCCGGCGGCTCCGGGTGTAGGCCCTCCTGGCCGCCACGCAGGCGGACCGAAGCCCCGCCAGCTCCTCCGACCACCAGAACGCCGCCCGGTGGGGAGGCGGACGGCGGGATCGGGGCATGCTCACGTTGCACACCCCAGCTGGCCCGCAGCGGCGTCGACATCCAGGACTTGGACAGGCGGCGAGAGCCAGTCCTGGAGGAACGCCGCCTCCTCGGCCGCCTGCCGGTCCAGGCGGGTGAGGGTCCACCGCGGGAAGGGGCTTCGGCGCGCAGGCGCCGTCCCCCGGGAGTTGCGGGCGGAGATGTCGAAACGCACGTACCTGTGGTCCGACAGCGTCTCGACCATCTCCACCCGCCAGTTCACAACGCGGGCGGCGAGCACGGGGGTGGCGAACGAGAGATCCACCACCGATCCTCCCCGTTGCCGCACGCAGGTGTGAACTGCCCCTCTGTTCAAGAGGGACACTCCGGACGACGCCGCCCACAATTGGCCCTGAGAAGGGCCTTTGGGTTGGCCCTGAGAAGGGCCTTTGGGTAGGAAACGCCCGGAGGCGTCCCGCAAGGGTTTCGACATTGTCGCAACGAACTGATACAAGCAAAACTAGGTTGCTACCCGCTCGACCTCAACCTGGGGACCAGGGAGAGAGCTGGGCAACAGCAAAGATAGTACTCCGGCAAGTCGTATACTATCAGACAGCGCACTTTAGCCACCCGTCTCTGCCACTGCGACACGACAGACACGTTGGCGCAGTGGTCACTGCAACTGACTGTAGCGCTAACAGTCGCGGGTTCGATCCCCGCTCACGACAAATGTCTGTATTGGCCATACGGATATTTGTCGTGGTCTGGGTGTTTGTGTTAGTGTTGTTGTATGCTTCCGGACTCCCGACACAAGGTCACAAGACCTTAATGGGGGCCGTTGAGTGTGATTGATGATTGATGATGATGACTGCGTTACCGTGGACAGCGGGGCCCAGGGGACACGACGAGGACGTATGCACTGTGGGGGGTCCCCCACTGCAGCCAGCACCTCCTCTTTTGTGACCGAGTCATCCAAGTCGGTCAATTCCAACGTCACGGTCTTTGTTGGCCTGGCAATTTTGGCCACGTCCGCTATGACCTCCTGCAACTTGTTTGCGAAGAGGTTGGCATTGGCGCCGCTCTGGGCCCCCGGAAACTCGAAGAGTCGAGCTCCAGTTTGGGTTCGGCGGCACTTTACTAGACCAATGCCCAGTGCAGCCGGGTTAGCATTCGTACGAGCCCGTTTCAGGACAGACTCATACGTTTCGCCCTTCTCGATAGCGTCCGTAGTAAGCGTCACTACGACGGCCGCGGTTTTGGGAGGAACAAGTTTCCTCCTACTTGGCTTAGGGGCTGTTTTCTCCCCCTTGCTCTTTTCCCTTCCTATGCTCGTTCCTTTAGACGAGCCGGAAGGAACATTGGCAGAGGCAGCGGGCAGCACTGACTTTTTGGCGCCTCTCTTCTTCTTCTTCTTCCTCCCAACCACCTCAGTCCACTCGTTGGACGGAGTGCTAGCGGGAAGGAAAGCATCTTCCGTCTGGGACGAGGGTGCAGCCACGTCAGTCGTAGCCGGTCGACCCACAGTCTTTTTCCCCTTACCTTTACCCTTCGCGGGTTTAGGGGTCGGGGGAGGAGGAGGAGCCATCACGTCCGGGGGAGCGGCAGAGGCTGAAACAGTCCTGTCCGCTGCCAGCGGCGGCCTGACACGCTTTTCAGGCAGGAGCCTGTCCTCAATACCTGCGATGCAGGCTCGCGTGAATGCCCTCTCCTCCATCATAATCCTGCGGATGGTTTCCTCAAGGCTGGAGGAGGAGAGCTCTACCGCCATTGCAGAAGGCGGGGCCTGGACAGGCCGTCCCACAGCTTCAGCGAGTTTCCTGTGGAGATCGCTGACCTCCTTCGTTAGGCAGTCCACCCTCTTTTGGAGCTGCCTTACCTCATCGGTCGTTGTGCGCTGCACCAACGCCCCGATTATGCCACGAAGACTGGCAGCTCGGCATTTCAGGGCCTTTTGGAAAGTCCCCTTTAGATTCGAGGACTTTGAGGCTACCCTGGCAATCTCCTCTTGGTCCTCTTCGGCCATCTTCTCCAGTTCCGCTAAGGAGTGATCCGTGTACGAGACATTTGACGTACCATAGTCCGCCTTGGCTTGGCGCACGCGTGCCTGGGCCTCCTTAGCGGCAACCTCCTCTTCCAACTCCTGTTGGATTCGTGCCCTGTTTGCCACGTTTAAGTGACTTGGGGCGTCCAGCAGACCCACCTCATGGGTGATGCTAGGGTTTAAAGCCTTAGTCCTCTTTTTCGGGTTACTCTTGGCTGAATCCGAGTAACACACCGAACTCTGCCTCAAGTAAGCCCGCTTTTTTGCCTGTCGATCAGCCAGCTCCGCCGCAAAGGCGTCAGTGTCGGATCCCGACATGTCCGCATCCCCGCTGACCAGGCTCGCCGCAGATGGTGGACGGCTATCCTCCAACGCCAAAGCGTTTTCGGGGGTGGCCCTGAGAAGAGCCTTTGGGTTGGCCCTGAGAAGGGCCTTTGGGTTGGCCCTGAGAAGGGCCTTTGAGTTGGCCCTGAGAAGGGCCTTTGGGTTGGCCCTGAGAAGGGCCTTTTGGGTGGCCCTGAGAAGGGCCTTTTGGGTGGCCCTGAGAAGGGCCTTTTGGGTGGCTCTGAGAAGGGCCTTTTATGTCGAACGACACAGCCATCTCTCCATCCCCCGCCTCCACGGCTTCCCGCACCTGGCCCTTGAGCCGAGCCAGTGCGTCCACTGTCGAACGCCCTTCTCGGAGGCCGAATTGGGCGTCCGACAGGTCCGGCCCCACCTCCCGCAGGAGGCTCCTCAGCTTTCCGGCCTCATCGAGCAGAACGATGGGCCAGTATGCCGAGGGGGAGTCCGCCGGGCGGCCGTCCTTCCTTATGAGGCACAGCTGCCCCTCCCACCAGGGCTTCGGGAACCTGCCAGCCGTGAAACACGCGCCGAACAAGTCCCGGGCCCTTCCCTCCATGTGCCTGCTCCTTCTGTCCCAGCTCAGCCGACCGCCGAGGCTCCAGTCTCAGCACCGGACCCTGTCCCGCAGGAGGCCATGGAGGTCTCCTATTCGCGGGAGTAGGAGTGCTGCAGGCGAACCTGAACCGCTGCCGCAATGCTCAGCAACTTTTAATGCAGACCATTGCGGAGCGGTTCACTGGCCTCGCGGTCGTGGCAGAGCCCTATCGCGTCCCCGACCACCCTCGCTGGTTCGAGGACGCCACTGGCACCGTGGCTGTCCATTGGGCGGGCGGTGAGGGGGTCCCACCCTGTTCCCTACTCGAGGTGGGGCAGGGATTCGTGGCCGTTAGGTGGGGCCCCTTGGCCATTGTAGGGTGTTACGTCTCTCCCAATAGGTCTCTCGCCGATTACGAGATGTACCTGGACGGGCTGGCGGACTGCATCCGCGGATGCCTACCCCGTCCGCTGATCGTCCTGGGGGACTTCAACGCCCATACCAGGGCTTGGGGTAACTCTAGAGACGATCCGATGAGATTGAGGCTACTCGATTGGGCGGCTGGTTTGGACCTCCGGCTCATTAATGTTGGGTCGGTGAGTACGTGATGGCAGGGTGAGTCGGTCGTGGATCTCACGTGGGCGACTCCTCCTGCCATTCGCATGGTTTCGGGATGGCGTGTAGCGGAGGAGGTGGTCACTCTATCTGACCACATCGTTTTCGATTTCGCTATCCGCCGTCTCGACCATTCCAGCTGACGCCGACGGGTGGACACCCTGCCGCGGCGATGGGCCCTCAAGCGGCTAAATCGAGACTATCTCGAAGCCGCCGCCATCGTCGCGGCTTGGCCAGCAAGCGCCGACGAGGTCTTGCCCGACCCCGAAGGTGAGTCGGTCTGGTTCAGGGACACGATGACGTCGATATGCGATGTATCGATGCCCCGGGCAGGTCGCTCCGAGCGCAGGGCGGTGTACTGGTGGTCGGCAGAGATCGGAGGGTGATTGATTCGCTCTTCCCGGTAATCCGGTCAAGTCCCCCGGTCCCGTCGGCGGCGCCGGTTGCCTGGTCCGACGCGTTGAGGGTTACCGAGCAGGAGTTTGACCGAGCCCTTGGTCGCTTGCGTGCCCGGAACACTGCACCTGGCCCCGACGGTATTCCGGGACGGGTGTGGGTGTTAGCTTCGGCTACCCTGGGGAGCAGGCTGAGGCGGCTGTTCGACAGCTGCCTCCGAAACGCCACGTTCCCTAAGGCCTGGAAGGGGGCAAGTTTGGTCCTTTTGAAGAAAGATGGCAGAGCCGCGGACTCCCCCTCCGCGTACCGTCCCATATGCTTGTTAGACGAGGCTGGCAAGCTCCTCGAGCGGATTGTCGCTTCTCGTCTCAGCGGGCATCTGTCGAGCGTCGGCCCCGACCTGGCCGAAAGCCAGTTTGGCTTCCGTCAGGGTCGTTCGACCGTAGACGCAATCATGCGCGTCCGGTCCCTGACGGAGCAGGCGGTGGCCCGAGGTGGCGTAGCGTTGGCGATAAGCCTAAATATCGTCAACGCTTTTAACGCTATACCTTGGGACGCCATTAGGGGGGCACTAATATACCATCGTGTGCCTCCCGACCTGCAAGCGATTGTCGGGAGCTACTTGCGCGACAGGTACATTGCGTACGTGGGCCAAGACGGTACGAGGACTCGGAGGGAAGTCTTCTGCGGAGTTCCGCAGGGGTCGATACTGGGGCCGCTTCTGTGAAACCTCGCGTACGATGCGGTTCTGCGTGTCGAGCTCCCCGCTGGTGTCAGCGTCGTCTGCTACGCGGACGACACGTTAGTGCTGGCATCCGGGTCGAGCTTCACAATGACCAAACGGCTCGCCGAGCTCGGAGTCGAACTTGTCGTCGCGAAGATCTGCGAATTGGGCCTGCGGATAGCGCCGCATAAGACCGAGGCGCTATGGTTCCACAAGTGGCTGAGGGGCACGGAGCCGCCCATCTCGCAGACCATTTGCGTTGGTGACTCAAACGTCCAGACGGTCAGGTACATGAAATACCTGGGCCTCGTTCTGGACGGTCGCTGGAGCTTTGAAGAGCACTTCAAGCTCCTGGCTCCCCGGGTAGAGAAGGTAGCGGGTGCGATGCACAGACTGCTGCCTAATCTCGGGGGGCCGCGGGAAGAGGTTCGCCGTCTCTACGCCGGTGTCGTGCGATCGATGGCCCTCTACGGTGCGCCCGTATGGTCTCACCGACTGTCGGGCGTCCGCCGCTGCAAGACTAAGATCCTGAGTCTGCAGCGGAGAGTGGCCATCCGCATAGTGCGGGGATATCGTACGATATCCTTTGAGGCGGCAACTGTCCTGGCGTGCTTTCCGCCCTTGGACATTCTGGCGGAGAGGGACGCGAGGGTCTATGACCGGATTCGCGTCCTTCGTCAAAGTGGCGGAAGTGCGTCCTTCCCCTCCAGTGCTTTCGCTGGAGCGATGGAGCGCTGAAGCGGCAGGAGCACCGAAGGGCTGTCGCGACGTGGTGCGCCCGTCTCCGAGAGGAGCGGTACGCGCATAAACGCGTAGTGGCAGCGATCCTGCCGGGCTTCGAGGCCTGGATGAGGAGGAAGCGACGAGTCACCTTCCGACTTACACAGGTGTTTACCGGTCACGGCTCCTTTGGAGAATACCTGTGTAAAATCGGACGCGAGGTGACGGCAGTTTGCCACCATTGCGGTGCGGACCGAGACACTACCCAGCATACGCTGGTGGCGTGTCCCGCGTGGGCCGCCGAAAGGCAGGTCTTGGTCCAGGAGATCGGGCGAGATCTCTCCCTGCGAGCAGTCGTGTCGGCGATGCTCCGCAGGGAATCGGCGTGGGAGGCCGTGTTCTCCTTCTGTGAGACCGTCATGGTCCAGAAGGAGATAGCAGGGCGGGCCCGGGAGAGGGCCGATCCCGCCTGACGAGGACGACCGAGGCGTCGTCCTTCCGGCCTACTAGCCCCAGTGCCCGGGGCAGAATAAATAGGGCGCGCCCTCGGGCCGTGGGTGCGTGAGATGGGGGTCCCGCGCATCCGTTTTCATACGGCCACGAGGCCATAGTAGGATTACTGTTCTTTGGTATGGGCTTAATTATGGACTTATGCCATTGATTAGGAAATATACTAGTCGTTATTAATTTATTTATGATTTTTGTAATTAATTTAACTGAATAAGGAAGCGTAGGTAATAACATATCAAGTGAGATACCATCAGATCCGATGGCGTTAGTACGCAATGACTTAATATGTCTGAATATGTCAGTCTCTGTAACAACATTTATATTAAATATTGAATGTCCAAATTTATGCGTAAGAAAGAAATCAATATCAGATTGGAGAGCATAGTTTTTTCCAGGAACCGTTAGAAAAAAGGTATTTAGTTTATTAGGATCGCGTAATTGTTCTGGTAGCTGCATGTCACCTTTCCTGTTAATATTTACATTATATTTTATATGCGTCCGAGAATTTTTGATATTTTATTCACATACATATCAAAGTATGCTTTTTTTTCATTTTTTATTGCCTGATACACTAAAATCTTTAATTGTTTATAATAATTGAGATGAACATCGCTTTTACTTTTAGTTGCCCGTGTGTGCGCACTATCCCTAAGTTTTATCATAAACTTGATGGTAGCGGTGATCCACGGGTATTGCCGATTTTTGATACTAATACATTTAAGAGGTGCTAAAGTATTATAAACACGAAGCACTATCTTGTTAAATTCCTCCACCATATCATTAACATTTTCAAGATCAGCAATGCACTCCCAATTAATTAACGCTAGATTCCGGTCTAACTCATTCAAGTCAATAGCTTTAATGTTTCTAATACATATTCTTCTAGAGTGAAATACATCTTTGTCAATACTAAGCTCGCAAGAATGGAGAGTGGCTTAATGTACTAATATGATCAACCCATAACTTGTATCTGAGCAAATTAAGTCAATTAGGGTCTCGCTATGGTTTGTAAAATGCGTCGGCTCAGTAACATGTTGAGTTAAGTTAAAAAAAGATAAAAAATCAGTGATCATATTGTAATTAACGTGATTAGTGTTAAGAAAATTAATGTTAAAATCGCCCATTATTATTAGATGATCGCGCTATGTAAACGTACTCAGAGTTTCATGCTGGCATCGAAGAATATATGCAC
This sequence comes from Hypolimnas misippus, assembly GCA_037950945.1. Lineage (NCBI taxonomy): Eukaryota > Metazoa > Arthropoda > Insecta > Lepidoptera > Nymphalidae > Hypolimnas > Hypolimnas misippus. Next base: position 4,331,831 of record JBBEEQ010000007.1, read on the forward strand.
ACTTAACTATGGAGGTCTATAGGCTGTGCCTATTACGATTTGCTTCCCTTTGATTTTAATTCCTATCCACATCTGCTCAGCGGACGAGGGACGACGAGGAAGAGTGCGTACAGTTAAACCCCGCCTCATATAAAATCCCACTCCGCCACCGCGTGCTCGTACCCCTGGTGGCCTTGGTATATGTCGCAGATTATAACCTGCAATGTTAGGCGCGCGCCCGTCTTCGCCTGCTTTTAACCACGTCTCGTTAAGGCCTAATATGTCTACTTTGTGCCTTTCCACGGCAACGATAAGTTTCTCATGATTAGTCCCAAGAGACCCAGGATTTATAAAACCAACCAATGTTACTGATACAACGGTAATTTTAGGAATAACTTTGGATATGAAAATTCAGTGGAACTCCCATTTGTTATCTCTTACGGGAAGACTCAGCTCCGCATCGTACGCGGTTAGAAAAGTTCGTCAACTAACCGATGTTGATACAGCTGGATTATTATATTTTGGTTATTTTCATAGTATTATGTCTTATGGATTGATGCTATGGGCTAGTGCCGCAGATATGAATACTATGTTTATCTTACAAAAAAGAGCTGTTCGTGGATCTAGGAGCTCGAGACTCCCTACGGGATATTTTTAGTAAAGTAGGTCTACTTACTGTTGCCTCACAGTACATTTATAACAATATAGCTTACATTTACAAAAATATTCATTCTTTTGAAAGAAATAGAGATAAACATAATATTGACACGAGAAAGAAAAATAAACTTACAACACCTTGTTTTCGACTTCACAAAGTAAATGTTTCCTTTCTGGGGCAAGGTATTCGTTTTTATAATAAAATCCCCCAGAAATGTTTGCAGTTTTCGATGAATAGATTTAAATCATATGTTAAAAAGTCTCTAATAGCTAAAGCATATTCCTCTATACAAGATTACGTTGACAATAAAGATGCGCGGGCTTAGTATATGCTGAATTTCGTACAGGATAAATAACACTGGTCAACACAAGTCTTGTTTCCATTTTTTTTTCTGTTATTGGGTATTTCTATGGCCCTGAATATGAAAAAAATACTGGAAGATTGCTAACAGCTTCAGTTTTTGAAATATAGAGTTTTATTATTTTGATAAAAAAGTACAGAAAATTAATAAATTATTTTAACGAAATTTCTATTGAGCACTATCAAATGATCTTTTATACGATTTTCTTGAATGAACGACTTTAGGTAGATCACGTTGCAAACTCCAGCAGTAGTCTGCAATCATATGTATTCTATATTCTATAACAAATTTATTATTGACTTACCCCCTGTTGCATTCATCATATATTTATATTAGTTCTAACAGTTCTTTATTAGGTAATTTTACGTAGCACACTCTATTATATTACACACAGTAACACTCGTTACTCAACTTATAATTTAATAACTTTAATTACATTAATATTATTTCTTTATACATATTTTACGTCCTGGGGACGTTTATCAGCGTTCGATCAAGTGAGCGTCTAGACTATAACTATGGCGTTCACTTTCATTCAAATAGAACACACATATATTTATAATTAATTACTGACTTTATCTATCTATTATTTTTTCGCTACCTACGACGTGACGTACGTAATTACTGGCGACCACAGAATACCAGCGTTGAAGCTCATTTAATAATGGTTTCAACACAAGCTGAGTGGTTTACCAATTTGGGCATCACATTATTTTCTGTTTTTTGTTATTTTGTATTTTTTTTTTTATGATTTGTACAATGTGTATGTCCAAATAAAGAATTTTGATTTGATTTGATTTGATATGTGAGTCCCACCGCTCCTGATACCGCTCTTCCATTGTTTGAAGATCTTGATGGAATCTTTCATCCTGCTCCTCACTAAAATCACCTAGATTTTGTGTAAATCGGTCTAAATGTGAGAGCAGGAAGTGGATTTTTATGCCCATGTTGCACCCAAACTATTGCAAGTTCGATAGCATGGACTCAACAACTCGACGTGGTCGTCAGATTTCTTTTAGCCCAGGAAATTACTCATAACCAAAACGAATGACTCCCCTAGGACGATCAGCGGACGGGGTAGGCATCCGCGGATGCAGTCCGCCAGCCCGTCCAGGTACATTTCGTTATCGGCGAGAGACCTATTGGGAGAGACGTAAAACCCTACAACCCTGGCCAAGGGGTTCCACCTAACAAATCCCTGCCCCACCATGAGTAGGAAACAGGGTGGGACCCCCTCACCGCCCGCCCAATGGACGGCCACGGTGCCAGTGGCGTCCCCGAACCAGCGAGGGTGGTCGGGGACGCGATAGGGCTCTGCCACGACCGCGAGGCCAATGAACCGCTCCGCAATGGTTTGCATTAAAAGTTGCTGAGCATTGCGGCAGCGGTTCAGGTTCGCCTGCAGCACTCCTACTCCCGCGAATGGGAGACCTCCATGGCCTCCTGCGGGACAGGGTCCGGTGCTGAGACTGGAGCCTCGGCGGTCGGCTGAGCTGGGGCAGAAGGAGCAGGTTGAGGACCGCCTTTCTTCCTTCTTCCGCCCCTCGTAGGGCAGCACTCCTTAGTGCCCAGACGATGTGCCGTTGGGCGGCCCAAGTCCGAGCACAAGGGGCACCTGAGCGACTTGGCCGAGCATGAACTCGCTCTGTGGCCGCGCTCGCCACAGGCGAAGCACCGGTCGCTCCAGTCTACCCCGTTCGGGCACCTATTTTATTTTTTGTTTTGTTAATCCTGCGGAATGCATTTACGCATCCCGCCCGAGAGAATCAGGCGGGTATGTGGGGCTCCTGGTACCGAGTGTACCAGACTACCCACTAAACCCCAGGGCACTCCGCGTCGTCGCTATGGACGGGGACTGGGAATCTGGCGCAGCCTTTGCGTCCAGTCCCCGCCCGACGATGGCCCGCCTTTATAGCGGGGCCCCGCACGCCCCCCCCAACAGTGGAGGGGCCCGGGAATGGCTGAGTGAAAGCCATTCCCGCCCGACGGTGTGGCGAATAGTGCGCTATTCGCCACCGGGTAGAGGTCGGCGGTCGTTCCGCCTTCTTAACCGTCTCCTGCGGAGCGACGCGGCGAGAGGGTCGTCCTCCCGCGCTTGCTCCGCCGCCTCCTTCTGCGACATCACGTCCTCGCAGAAGGAGGCGACCGCGGTCCTGGCCTCCTCGCTGCCCAGCATGGACGCGACCACGCTGGGGAGCGAGAGGTCCCGGCCGATCACCGCGGTGAGCCTGCGGCGCTGCTCCGACCGCGACGCGCACAGCTCTAGAGTGTGCTGCGCCGTGTCTTCTGCAGCGCCGCAGTGGTGGCAAGACGGGGCCTCCTCTCTCCCGATCCGGTGCAGGTAAGATCCGAAACATCCGTGTCCAACGTCCTGCGGCCGAACGTGGCGGTGGCGAGCTCCGCCGCCCAATGCTGGACGACGGCAGCCCTCGCCTCGCGCCGGACCGCCTCCCTCTGTTCCGCCGACCACGCGTACACCTTGGCCAGCACCCACGCCTCGAGCTCCCAAGGCGGGGTGCTCGCCAAGGCGCACGCCGCCGCGAAGCCCACCGATCGGTAGGCTCTCGCAGCCCGCTGCGCGATAGCCCTCTGGGGCCTGCGGATGGCGCTGGCGTTCTCCTTTCTGCTAAGGGAGTCCGCCCAGATCGGGGCCCCATAGAGGGCCATGCTCCGCAAGATGCCGGCGTACAACAGCCGGCATCTCGCCCTTCGCCCTCCCAGATTTGGGAGGAGCCATGAGAGGGCGCCCGCGGTCTTCAGCAGGCGCGTCGACAGCCAGTCGAAGTGCTGGTCTCCTCGCGGTCCTCCAGGTAGCTGCCGAGGAGCCTCCGCAGGTATGGAGGCACACCGTGATATCGGAGTGCCTCCATGATGGTGGAGTGGGGAATGGAGTTAAAGGCGTTGGCTATGTCGAATAACACGGCCATCACTCCATCCCCCGCCTTCACGGCCTCTCGCACCTGGCCCTTGAGTCGGGCCAGTGCGTCCACTGTCGAAGGAGGGGGATGTCGGGGGAGGGGGATTTGTAATTTTATTTAGCTAGGAGGCCTCTTAAACAACGACTGCAAGAGCTCTCGAATCTCAACAACAACTTGTGAACATCAACTAATATGAATTAAAAGATTGCTCAAACTCGGTTCTATATTTCTCTCCGCATAGTTCATATATCTGTCTTATTTTATTGAATACTAGCTTATATATATATATAGGAAAATATAATATGTCAGTCCACAATACTTGATTTCTATGATTTTTTTATAGAATAGGTAATAATGGTAACTTTTTTAAATTAGGGATGAGTGAGAGTCTTATAAACGTAAGAGTAAACATTTTTAATCAGAATGCTCCGAACTGCTTAGCTATCAGGAGTTACACGTGTTATTGTGAGTCAACCATAAAAGATAGACATATGCTGTTGCGGGATATTTTTTAGAAAATTTTATGTGGACTATTTCTATCATACATGATTTCTATGTAACTTTAACCATTAAGGCTGCATACGAGACGGAAGCTTAAAAATTGGAGTAACGTCTCCCGTTTTCCCAAAGTTTCCCTACACTACTCTGCTCCTATTGACTGTAACGTGATAAAAAGTATACTATAACCTGCCCAGGAGCATGAAGAATAATTGTACTAAGTTTCGTTAAAATCCGTCGCGTAGTTTTTGTTTCTATAAGGAACATACATACAGACAGACAGACAGACAAAAATTTTACTGATTGCATTTTTGGCATCAGTATTGATCACTAATCACCCCCTGATAGTTATTTTGAAAATATATTTCATGTACAGAATTGACCTCTCTACAGATTTATTATAAGTATAGAAGAAGAAGATAGAAAAAATGAAAATCATGTCAATCAGTCGCTCCGTTTCGTAATGAAAGTAGACCCAAACAAACAAATAAAAAGGCAACAGACACACTTTCGCATTTTAATAGTTATTAGTACTCGTAGATATCTATCGTGTTTTAACAAGTTTTTGTTAAATAACCCGAATTGTGCATTCCTGTATCAGTCGGCTGGTTCATTGAATACTTGTTCGGACTTGTTGAGTACGATTGAGCGTCGAATGAGATAAACGAGTTTATGCATGTTTGTTTTATTCCTGTCGGTGCGTGCTGCTTATGCATTCCTATATAAACAATGTAATATTTATTTTATTTTCATTTGTGGTCTCGCGCCCAATAGATGAGCAGTACTTACGCCTCCTCTACAATACTCGCGAAGTTGAACGTATTTCTCAAAGCAAAACAATGTCGGAAGTAAAAAAGAAGAGACGGCAATACTGTGCGGAATATATTAAATTCGGATTTATTGAAAATCCCACAAACCCATCGTCGTCTTTGTGTCTTTTATGTCTAAAAACATTTTCGAATGAAGCAATGAAGCCTTCAAGGCTGCAAGATCATTTGAATAAAATGCATCCAGATAAGAAAGACAAGAATGTAGCATATTTTCAAGACCTAGAGAAGAAGCATAATACTCAGCCAAGTGTAGCAAAACTATTTTCGGTGGCTGCTAAGCAAGATGACGACGGACTTCGAGCTTCGTACAATATCTCTTTGTTAATTGCTCAAAAAGGCAAACCACATAACATCGGAGAAGAATTAATATTGCCAGCAATAAATGAAGTAATAACTACTGTGCTTCATAAACCGGCCGCAGATATTATCCGAAAAATTCCTTTGAGCAATAATTCTGTGCAAAGACGAATTGATGAAATGGCTGAAAACATTGAAGAATCATTGTGCGATCACCTGAGGATAAGTCAATTCTCAATTCAGCTCGATGAGTCCACTTTACAGACTAATGAAGCATTGTTGTTGTCTTACGTGAGGTTTATTAAAGATGAGAAAATATGTGAAGAACTATTATATGCTAGAAATTTAGAGACCGATACAAAAGGTGAAATCATATTCAATACATTGGATAAGTTTTGCGATGAGAAAGAGATTCCTTTGAAAAATATTATTTCAGTTGCTACGGATGGCGCTCCGGCTATGACAGGGTGCCATAAAGGATTCATAGCGTACTTAAAAAATAAAATTCCAGATGTCCTTGGTGTACATTGCGTTATTCATAGACAACATTTAGTTGCTAGAAACTTAAGTGAAAAACTATTTCAATCACTGCAATATGTCATCAAAGCAGTCAATCAAATCCGCAACAGCTCTTTGAATGATAGATTATTTCATCAGCTTTGTGTTACTAATGACGAGGATTTCAACCGTTTGTTGTTTCATACTGAAGTTCGTTGGCTATCAAGAGGCAATTGTCTGACTCGATTTTACAACCTGTTTGACTCTGTTATAGAGTTCTTGGAAACTAAAAATACAGAATTGCACGACAAGCTCATAACATCAAAGAATGATATAGCTTACATGACAGACCTGTATAAATTGTTCAACGACATGAATCTCCAACTGCAAGGCGATAAACTAAATTTAATTAAAACAAAAAACGTCGTTGCTGCTTTCGCAGCCAAACCGCTTCTACACAAAAAGAATCTGGGCAGACGTGAGTTTTACAATTTTCCAAATTTATCAGTATCATGCAGTAACGACGAATTGTTTGCCTACTGCCAACATTTGGAAAACCTCTACATTGACTTCACCGAACGATACCAGGACATTTTGAACTTGGAAATACCAGACTGGATGTTGGATCCGTTTTCAAATGTCAACACAGCAATGTCACCTCAGCTGGAAGAAGAACTTATAGAATTGACAACAAACGAGGAAATAAAAATCAAGTTCAAAAATGTTTACCAAGAATTTTGGCTACAAAAACCGATCCCGCAATTGTACCCTGGATTGCGGTCAATCGATCAACGATTCTTGATAGCATTCCCATCGTCATATTTGTGTGAACGTGGATTTAGTGCTGTGACAACACTGCTTACTAAAAAGAGAAATCGTTTGCTTGTTACCGAACGTGGCGACTTGCGACTGTTCTTGAGTAAATTGGAACCTGATATCAACAAACTTATTAAACAGCATCAGATTCATCCTTCACATTAGTTTTTATATAAGGATTGATTATTTTAGTTATATTTTTAATAAAAGATACTCTGTTTTAATACTATAAAGTTGCGTTTCAATAATCATTCATAAAGGCAGGTGGAGCCCGTAAGAGTTAACTTGAGACCTAAGTGCCGTTGTATGTTACCTACTGCGCTCAGGTTTCAAGTTGCGGGTTATAGTAAAAGTTTCGTTTAGAATTCTCCGTTAATATACATAATATACATATATAGGTCACAATAATTAATTAATTTAATTTGAAGTTATAGTGGTTTTTAAATAGGTGAAAAAATGGGGGCGCTAAAAAAATATTTATTCTCAAAGTGGGCAGTAGACAAAATAAGTTTGGGAACCACTGCTCTAAATACTGAACAATTAGTTCAGTCTCCACCCGTCGTATATTTTTTCACCTTTCTTTGAAATCAGTATCTGTATGGTTCCAAGTTAATTTCAACTAGTTACCTAATGTTTCATAGGACGCGTTAGTGACGTAGGTAATCAGTTACTATTGTTATTTCGTTAGCGTGAACTTTGAATGGTATGATGAAAGATTTTTTAAAAGTGTGACAGATACGTATTACTTTGTAACATATATTATTTTATAATATATGTACAAATATAAATAGTATAAATCAAATCAAATCTTTCTTCTAAAGTAAAATATATAAACAAAAAAATATATATATAATATAAATTTACATACAAACAAACTGTCCTCACTGTACATCATATTAGATAAATTGCGGGTATAGTTATGGATATATACATATTCTTTACAATTCTGGGGTTTAAAAAGATGCGTCGGCCCGCAAGCGGTCTCTTAGCGCTGCATTACTCACGTCTACCGCCAATCTCACTTATTGTTGCCACTAAGGACCGTGTTCCATTCGTAACTAAGTTTTTAAATTTAAAGTAAATTGAGTAATTTAAAAGCCTTGTTTCAAGACAATTAATTCTTAATATTCCCTTTCGGGAATTAATGTTTAAAAGTGTTATTTTGTTCCCGTACTGGGTAAGTTGTGCATTTTAAAATTTAATTATAATTGTTATATCTAATTCAGTGTGCTTATAGCCTTAATATGCTTCGCCTTGTTGTTTGTAATTTTTATTTAGATTTTAGATGCTTATACAATATTAATGGTAGGTTCTTAGAGCTACAGTAAATGTTAATTGTAATCTTCCTTTTTTTTAAGTGTGTTAAAGTTATTAATTATTAAAAAAATGTAATTTATTTGGTATTAATATACCAAATATATTTTTGGGATTTTTTTTTTTATGCGGAATGTGATGAGTTACACTTACCGAACCTCCCATTTGAATGACCGCAGTATAGAGTCGAACTCCTTATATATATCATCGAAGTACCTCCCTACATATTTTATTAATAGCCAGCGGTTCTTGTAACCGTGTCTGATGAATTTAGATTTGCCCAACCAAGACCAATAATTTAATTTATAGAAAACAATTGAATAATCAATTAAATTAATTATTATTATCCTTAGATGCCTTTTAGTTGATTCGCCAAGCTATTGCTATTATGGGCTTATTGCGGTTTAAATTGTTAATGTGCAAATGCCGTAACGCGTACTGGTTTCCGGCATTTCAGGAGCTACCCTAGGACTATTTCTACGTGTTGGCTTCACTGGTCGACCTTGCGCGACCTTGCCGCTGTCGACGGCCGCGTCGAGTTGGAGCCGCACCCACTAAGCTGCGCCTACCTCCCAGCTATACAAGGAGCGTTACCCTCAGTATCCCTGTCACGCCTGAGCCTAACATACCTAATTTTAAACGCCTGGATGCATAGCTTTAATTCTTGTAGTATTATTATAGTTTTATTATAGTCTGTACATTCTTAGTTTAAATATATATTGTGTTAAAAATGTTCACGTCTTGTTTTTTTTTATTTTTTTTACTTTCTGTTAGTTAAAACAACGACGTGACAATGGTGCCCAACGGAAGAAAGGCTTAGACGTTACTTTTTTTTTTATTATCTTTGTTTTGTCTGGTGGTTGGTGATTTTTTTTTTCTCTTTCTGTGTGTAAAACGATATAGGTGTTTTATCAGCTTTTATGTTGTACTTGTTTTAGATTATGTAGTCTTTTGTATTCTAGTCTTTTTATATTTCATATTATCTTGGAGTTATTTATTGCCCTCCTGCTCTTGACTATTTCCCTTCACTTGAACCTGTCCTTGAGTCCCTATCATCGGATTACACACATCATATAATCATGGGCGATCTGAATACAGATATGTTAAAAATTACTCCACGTTCTTTAAAACTTTCTAGCCTCTTAAATTCTATCAATTTCAACATTCTCCCTTCTGGAGCTACACATCATAACTTTGACTCGCCTGATACTTGGTTGGATGTTATTATGGTCTCCTCAACAAATGATGTCATTAAACATGGTCAATTATCAGCTCCCGGATTCTCTCGTCACGATCTTTTATATTTGTGTTACAAGCTTAAGCCTCCTAAAATAAAACTCCTACAGTGTGGATGCGCAATCTTGCTAAAATCAACTTAGAAAACTTAAAAAAGGATGCAGAATCGCTTGACATGTCATTGGTGTATAATTCATCAACAATTAATGATAAAGTTTCTCATTTCAATACATACATTTCATCACTTTTTGATAAACATGCACCAATGAGTCCTGTCAAAATAAGAAGACCGCCCGCTCCGTGGATTACTAAAGGGGTGCGTATGGCTATGTCTCGTCGTGATTGTGCTTTCCGCAAATATAAACATGACAGGTGCAAAGAAAATTGGGAATTATATAAGGCTGCTCGCAACCGGTGTAACTTAATGGTAAGAACAGCCAAACGCCACTATTGTCATATTAACGTAAGTAACTCGTCTTCGGCCTCAATATGGAAGTTTCTACAAACATTAGGCATAAATAAGCGTAACAATAAACTTTCTTTGCCTTCATTGTCTCCTGATAGTTTAAACTCACATTTTTCTTCTTCTACACTATTATGTCCTAATATTAAATTACGTACTATTTTAGAAATTGAATCCATGGCCTCACCTTCTATTAACGACTTCGTTCTTTCTCCAGTGTCTGATGAAGAAATTCGTAAAATAATAATGTCTATCACATCTAATGCTACTGGTGTTGATGGCATTAATCGATATATGATAACATCTATTCTAGACTATATACTGCCAGCTATAACTCACATTGTAAATTTTTCTATTTCATCAGGAGAGTTCCCTGTACTATGGCGTAAAGCTTATGTTATTCCTCTTCCTAAAGTTTCCAACCCCTCCCAGTTAAATCACTTCAGACCCATTTCCATTCTTCCTTTCTTATCAAAAGTCTTAGAATTAAGTATTTACCAACAAATGTCTTCCTTTGTTTATAACAATAATATTCTCAGCTCATATCAGTCGGGTTTCCGACCAGGCCATAGTACAGCTACTGCTCTTCTCAAAGTAACTGAGGATATTCGGATTGGTATGGAGAATAGATTGATCACCATACTGGTCCTTATTGATTTTTCCAACGCGTTTAACCTGGTAGATCATGATATTGTCCTTGCCATTTTTAAGCATTTAAACTTTTCTTTATCAGCTCTGGACTGGTTCTCCTCATATCTTCGCGGCCGCCAGCAAGCGGTCAGGCTGGATCAATCTCTTTCTGGGTGGCTTGACCTATCTTCTGGCGTGCCGCAGGGTGGCATCCTTTCTCCTTTGATTTTTTCTATTTTTATAAATTTTCTTACTTATAACATCGACTGTTCTTACCATTTCTACGCCGATGATCTACAGCTCTATATACATACTAAGTTGGAGGATTTCGACTCAGCTGTAAATAAAATTAATCGAAACCTTACGTACATATATAATTGGTCTAATAAATATGGTATCATGGTAAATCCAGATAAGTGTCAGGCGATCATTGTTGGTAGTTCGCGTATCATTTCTAAGAGCGATATTTCTTCTTTGCCAAATATTGTATTTAATAACAATATCATACCTTACTCTCAACATGTTAAAGATCTCGGACTCCACATCGACTCAACTTTGAGCTGGAAGCTGCATATTAATGAAGTTAGTCGCTCGGTTACTGCCACCTTAAGGTGTCTCAATAGATTAAGAAATTTTCTCCCTATTAAAACCAAAGTCTTGCTAGTGCAAGCCTTTATATTGCCGATCATCGATTACGCTGATGTGTGTTATCTCGATCTCAATGAAATTTATTTAAACAAACTCGATCGCCTCATAAATAATTCCCTGCGTTTCATCTTCTGCCTTCGCAAATTCGACCACATTTCCCACTGTCGAGCCGAACTCAAATGGCTCCCTATCCGCCAACGCAGAGACTTACGGCTACTATGTTCTCTTTTTTCTGTTCTTTTTGACCCTCTTTCCCCCAATTACTTAAAGGATAATTTCAAATTTCTTTCTGACAACCACAATCGACACCTACGTTCTAATGATTCTCTCCTTCTCTCTTTTCCCAGTCACTACTCTAGTTTCGTAACTAACGCTTTCTCTGTCCAAGCGGTCAGATTATGGAATAAACTTCCGGTAGAAATTAGGAAAGCTCCTACTAAGGCATGTTTCAAGCGTCGTTTACAGGACCATCTTATTAAAAACCTCTCTTAATTTTTTCCTTCACTCTTTCTCTACGTTGTGTTTTTAAAATTTCTATTTTTTTTTCTCTGTTATTTTATCTTATATTTGTATATATAATTAGAAATATGTATTCTCATGCATGTATTGTAAATTTATTGTTACCGCCTTCATGACTTTCTGTTTGGCCTAAAGGTTGACTGGCAGAGAATGCCTTCAGGCATTAAGTCCGCCTTTTGTTCCAACTATTGTTTGTTGGTTCAATAAAGTATTTTAAATTCTTAAAAAATTATTTTACTGTTTTTTTTTTTTTGTTAATAACATATAAGCTGATAATTTAGTATTTTTTAATAATTTTTTTTTTTTAGCTTTAGTCCGTGTTTATCCAATTTTGGTTTCGAAAACACTTATCGTTCTGTCACAAATTCTGATTTTATTGTAACAGAACGGAATACTGCTTGGCTATCTTTCTTCTTTCTTTCTCGCATTAGTTTGGTGTTTTATTTTTAATCTGCACAACTTAAGTATTTTTTTTATATATGATGCCTTATCCAATTAAATTTTTACTTCTTCAAAAACCGGAATTAATCTATGAAGTAGCTATAAGAGGTGAGACTCCTTGCGATAGAGTAATTGATCTGCGCCGTCAAGTCACTAAACTTACCCAACTATACCCGTCAGAGGACATTTTCGAGACGTGTTTTGATTTTTCGGAAGATGTAAAAGGAGTGTCGAACACATTAACAAAAATTATTATTAACTTAGATAGCCTTAAAAATAAATTTCAAGATTCATTGTCCGATAGAACTCGTTCCCTTTTACACCATTTACATTTTAGAATCCTTCGAATTATTAAACCTATAAATTCCGACGAAGCTACTACCTTGAAGTCTCTTTCATCTCAATTTAAAAATATTTTTTCAGAATTTTCAGAATTAATTACGTCACATAATTTAGAAAATAGTTCTACTGCCAATCTAGTATCGTGTAATACTGGTGAAGAAAATCCCTCTGAGAATATCGCAATTAATGTAACTTGCGACCGTGGTGTTTTGTCTGATCTCTCAAAAATTAAATTTGATGGCAAAACGTGTGTACGCGCTTTTATTCAGCGCCTACAAGAATTTAAATTAGCTAAAGGGTTACAGAATCAAAAAATGTTCTCCTTAGCGTATGATATTTTTACAGGTGACGCGTTACATTGGTTCCGCAGCGTTAGCCAATATATCAATGATTGGGATAAGTTGCGGGTTACGCTAAAAAACGATTTTGATATTCCCGATTATGATTATCGAATGTTAGCGGAAATTCGTAATCGCACTCAAGGCGAATCTGAGTCTATCGTTGTTTACTTGGCTATTATGGAAGGAATGTTTTCTCGGATTAGTAAAATGTTAAGTGAGGAAGAAAAACTCGAAATTATCTTACATAATATACGTCCTTGCTATCTAAATATCTTAGCTACTTGTACACAAATAACTAATTTAGAGACTCTTAGATCACTTTGTCGCAATTTTGAGCAAATTAAAATAAGATCTGATGCTTTTAAAGAACCTCCTAGTATTACATCTAAAACTCTCGCTCCGGAATTCTCTTATAATTATAAAAATTCTTATAAATCTCTAAACAATTCTAACAGCAGTTACGCGAACAGTAAAATCAATTTCAATTCTACTTCTAACCCTAAAGTTTACGCTATCACTCCTAATAAACAATATTGTTTCCGATGCAAAGGGTTATAAAATGTTTTAGGTGTGGTCTTAAAGACGTTCGTCTGCCTGAGTGTCCTAATTGTAATCCAAAAAACTAATTAGTGAAAATTTTAGCAGAGCATCAAGTAGTTTTGACAGTAACGCGGATTGGCAAAATTGGCTGCTCACTATAAACCATTTTTTCAATTCTTATAGAACTGCTTCAATTTTCAATACTATTCCTCATGATGACCCGCGTCCCTTTATTAAGGTTAACATTAACAATGGCAACGATAGTATATTTTTTCTGGGATTACTAGATTCTGGATCTGTCGTTACAATCTTAGGAGATAATTCTCATTTACACATCTTAAAATTTAATCTTATTCTTTTTAATGAAGAAAAAATTACAGTTTGTGCTGCTGGTGGACATAAATTTCAATCATTAGGTTACATTCTTCTTCCTATTGCTTTTGAAAAAGACACACATATCATTAAAGCTCACGTTGTACCTGAAGTTAAAACCTCCTTAATATTAGGTGTAGATTTTTGGCTGAAATTTAAAATATGTCCCAAATATTTAAATAATGTAGAATACCATTCTCAATCTGATGCTTGCTTAGACAACATTTCAAATGCTACACAGACTCTGTTGTTAAATTCGTACGAAAATCTAGATGAAGATCAAAAGAAGGTTGCTGATAGTTTAATTTCAGATTTCAAAGAAATTTCCTTTCAACGCAAGGGGTTAGGTAGAACTCATCTCATAGATCATAGAATTGATACCGGGGATACGGAACCAATTAGGCAACGATATTATCGCATGTCTCCGGCCAAACAACAAATTATTACAAAGCAAATAGATGAAATGTTATCATTAGACGTAATAGAACCTTGTGAAAGTCCCTGGTCTTCGCCTGTTCTTTTAGTTAATAAAAAGGATGGTAACCCTCGTTTTTGCCTTGATAGTAGAAAACTTAACGCGTGTACTAAAAAGGATGCTTATAGTCTACCTTATGTCTCGGAAATTCTAGACAATTTAAAAGATGCTAGGTATTTATCCAGCCTTGATTTATCAAAGGCGTTTTGGCAAATACCAATTCGGGCTTGTGATAAAGAAAAAACAGCTTTTTATGTTCCAGGCCGTGAAACTTTCCAATTTAAAGTTACTGTTTTCGGCTTAACCAATGCCCCTGCAACTCAACAGAGGCTTGTCGATTTATTATTTGGCCCCGAATTTGAATTAAAAGTTTTTGCTTACCTAGATGATATTATCGTAATAAGTAAAACTTTTGATGGACATGTCTCTCTTTTAAGACGTGTCCTCGATAAAATAAATAAAGCCAATCTTACGATTAATTTAGAAAAATGTAAATTTTTTAGACCTCAGTTGCGTTACTTAGGCTATATTGTGGATGCTTATGGCTTACGTACTGATCCAGCGAAAGTAGAAGCAATTTTAAACTATCCAACTCCTTCTAGTAAAAAGGAGGTAAAACGTTTTCTCGGCACGGCCTCGTGGTACCGTCGTTTTATACCCAATTTTAGTTCAATTGCTGGTCCCTTAAACAAACTGACATCAACTAAAAAGAATGCTCCCCCTTTTCGTTGCTCTCCTGACGCTGAAAACGCTTTCCTCCGTCTTAAAAGTCTCTTAGTTAAGGCTCCTGTATTAGCTTGTCCAAATTTTGATTTTCCATTCGAAGTCCACACGGACGCAAGCAGCTATGGAGTAGGAGCTATGCTATCTCAAACAATTAACGGCATAGAACATCCCATAGCTTTCATGAGTCGCTCCTTGTGTGGCGCTGAAAAAAATTACAGTGTGACGGAAAGAGAAGCTCTAGCCGTTCTCACTGCCCTTGAACACTGGCGTTGCTATCTAGATAACGGACAGACTTGTTTAGTATATACTGATCATTCAGCCTTAAAATGGTTTTTGTCTTTAAATAATCCCACTGGTCGTCTTGCTCGTTGGGGGATAAGACTCTCTTCTTTTAATTTTCTTGTCAAACATAGACGCGGTAAAGATAATATAGTTCCTGACAGTCTTTCCCGTTCTGTTCCTATAAATATTATTTCTCATTCCCTTGACACCACTGACGAATGGTTTATTAAAATCTTTAATGGCTGTATCAACTCACCGAGTAGTTTTCCAAATTATAAGGTGGAAAATAATCGTTTATACCGTTTAATGAAAAACAAGTGTTCCTTAACATCAGAATTTGATTGGAAAGAGGTTATTCCAAAAGAAGAAAGACTTAATATAATTAATAGTAACCACTCTGAACCTACTTCTGCACATTTTGGTATTTTTAAAACGTATAAACGATTGAGTTTACACTACTATTGGCCTAGTATGTATCCAGAAATAGTTACATTTGTATCTAATTGCGAAATTTGTCAAAGTTATAAGCAACCTACTCATTCTATACTTGGCACTATGGGTAGGCCTAAAAACTGTGTCAGACCTTTTCAAGTGCTATCAATAGATCTTGTAGGTCCGTTGCCTTGTACAAGAAAGCAAAATTCTTACATATTTGTGGTAACTTGTTGCTTTTCTAAATATTGCTGATTATTTCCTATTAGAAGAGCGACTGCTCCCATCATCTGTAAACAGATGGAGGACGGCGTTTTTTTGGTGCACGGCGTACCTCAGACTGTCATTCTTGACAATGGAACTCAATTTATTAGTCGTGAGTTGGATAATTTATTTAAAAAGTATAAAATTCCCAATATTCATTTTACACCAAAGTATACTCCACAGGTAAATACGGTTGAGAGGTATAATAAAACCATAGTTACCGCTTTATCCATGTTTGTTGATAATGATCATCGTTCTTGGGATATCAATATGTCAAAAATTTATTTTGCTATTAACAACTCAATTAATGAAACTACTGGATTTACACCAGCATTTTTGGTTCACGGCAGGGAACTTGTAACGTGTGGGTCTCATTACATAGATAATGATAACCCTAATGAACTTTTGTTTCTTCCTCGTGAAATTTATGCGGAAAACTTAGGACACTTGAGTAATATTTTTGATAAAGTACAAAAATTACTTTGGCAAAGTCATTTGAAGAATTCGGAAAGATATAATTTGAGGCGTAAAGAAGTTGACTTCAAGGTCAAGGAAGGATATAGTCTGGAAACGCAATTACTTTCAAAGCGATAAAGACGCTTACTTTAGTAAAAAGCTTGCTTCTCGCTTCCAAAAGTGTCGAATCAAAGAGAAACGATCGTCACTAGTTTACATATTAGAGGATATATCCGGGCGAGATTTAGGAGCATGGCATGTCAAAGATTTTAAGTTCTCGAAAGGTTATGTTTAGTTTCTTGGGATTTTCCTATAGTAGGCAAATCCTTTCCAGAGAGTACAAATATAAATAGTATAAATCAAATCAAATCTTTCTTCTAAAGTAAAATATATAAACAAAAAAAAATATATATAATATAAATTTACATACAAACAAACTGTCCTCACTGTACATCATATCAGATAAATTGCGGGTATAGTTATGGATATATACATATTCTTTACAATTCTGGGGTTTAAAAAGATGCGTCGGCCCGCAAGCGGTCTCTTAGCGCTGCATTACTCACGTCTACCGCCAATCTCACTTATTGTTGCCACTAAGGACCGTGTTCCATTCGTAACTAAGTTTTTAAATTTAAAGTAAATTGAGTAATTTAAAAGCCTTGTTTCAAGACAATTAATTCTTAATATTCCCTTTCGGGAATTAATGTTTAAAAGTGTAATTTCGTTCCCGTACTGGGTAAGTTGTGCATTTTAAAATTTAATTATAATTGTTATATCTAATTCAGTGTGCTTATAGCCTTAATATGCTTCGCCTTGTTGTTTGTAATTTTTATTTAGATTTTAGATGCTTATACAATATTAATGGTAGGTTCTTAGAGCTACAGTAAATGTGTAATCTTCCTTTTTTTTAAGTGTGTTTAAGTTATTAATTATTAATTTTTTTTTTTTTTCGGGTAGATGTCAAAAAGTAAACACAGTTTTTAAATTTTTCTCTGCATTATTTAATTGTTTAAATAATAAATTCCAGTAATAACTTACATTGATTGTGCAATCCCTCACATATAACAATATATAATAGTGTAAATTACAGTTAAATTATGCTACTTAAGCTTTAAATTTAAACCACCTGCACTACTGCTGGTACTGCACTTTCTTCACTTCACTTCACTGAGTCTTCTAGACAGTTTTACACTCATTTGGTTATTAAAACATAATGGCGAAACTTGAAGACATCCTTGAGGTGCACAGAAGCATTGCGGATTCCCTTGGGCAACGGATGTCTGAATTTGAGAACCAATTAAAGAGTTCATCCAATAGTGACCCGGTGAAACCAAATTTAGAGAAGTTGGAATGTGAGTTCAAGGAATTCAAGATTTCAGTGTTTAATATTCTTGACCTACTAAAATCCCTTACACTGAACCTGGCTACTCAGATTGATGACATTGACAATCATACTCGTAGAAATGCCTTATTGTTCAATGGAATTCAAGAATCTGATAATGAAAATCTAGCTAATTCCATACTCAATATAATTCATGGCACAATGGGTCTTCTTAATATTCAGTCTTCATCAATCCAATATTGTCATCGCTTAGGAACTAAATCTGACAGCAAAATTCGGCCCGTCTTGGTTAGATTTGGTGATATCCATGTAAAATCTTTAATTTGGAACAACAAGAAGAAACTTAAGTCATCTAGTGTGTCGATAAGTGAGTTCTTAACAAAGCCTCGTCAAGCTATTTTCAGTGCAGCCAGAAAATACTTTGGTATTCCTAACAGCTGGACTCATAATGGCACTGTTTATGTTAAACTCCCCACCAATGATAGGAAACGTCTTTTAAATCGTGAAGCTTTAGATGATTTAATCGAAAAGTTCCCAAGATGTGGCAGCTCATCAGTGTCTGTGAAAGAAGCTGCTAACAAGACGTCTACAAACATTGGTCTTAGCCACAAAGCTTCATCGGATAAAGCGCCTGAGCGTTCCAAGAAGGTCAGTCCTACTCCAGGGATCGTCACTCGCAGGAACATAGCAAAAAAGCTGTAAAGGTTAGCTTTTTCTTCGCTTCTTGTGTTTATTATTTTTGTTATGGACTGTGCGCTTAGTTATTGTTTGTAATTGTGTGTTTTTATGTTCATAGTTGTTGTTTTAGTACTCTTTTTTTACCAATTACTTGATTTTCATGATTTTGCACGATGTTACGTGTAATATTTTTTCATAAAATTAATTACTACGTTTTTCACAAACTACCTCTTAGCTCACAGCATAATTTTTGCTTGTCAGTTGTCAACTTGTCACTAAGTATATAATTTGGCATCCATACGTCAATATAACAGTATTGACTTGGACTCTTGTATTTTAAGCCAACTTTGTCGGTGTGGCAATTGATTATTAATTTATAATTTTTTTTTTGTTTTTTTTTTTTTTCTAAGACCTTTTTTTTTAAATACTTTTGTTAAGTAGTTACAGCAAATAATAATAGTGTTTTTTTTTATTGTAACTAATTAGCTGTGCTGCTTACAAAAAATTAAGTTGTGCTTGTGTATAATATATTTGCATGGCTTTTTTTTTTAATGATTTTGTTAATTTAGTTTTTGTTTTTATACTTTTTCACATTTGTGTTGTAGAAAGAAGTTTAGTATGTACATATTTTTTATGGTTTAAATTAGTCCATATGCTTTTGTTGTAATGCTTTTGTCGAAGTGCCAGTTCTAGCAGTATGTGCAAAAAAGAGATTTTTTTTTTTTTGCTTTTTATTATTTTTTCACATTTCGTGTAATTATTTTATACATTTTATTATAATATAAATAATATATATATTTTAATATTAATTCATTTATTATATTTTATATTATATATTATTATTATTTATTAAATTAAATAAATACACAACCACATATGATATCCAGTGATGATTCTTTTCATTCAGCCGAATCTCACGATGATTCCTTTAGCAGTTTAAACAATAGTAACAGTTTGTTAACTTTTGGTGATATACTAACTACTGAGTTTCAGGGCTTGGGTAAGAATTTCAACGTTTGCCACATTAATGCACAGAGTGTGCCTAGTCACTACACCGATTTGTTAAATTCCTTTAATATTAACTATACTATTCATGCGATTTTAATCTCCGAAACTTGGTTAAAACCTTCACTTTCTTCAACTTGCTTTCCCATTCCAGGCTTTGTGTTAGTGAGAAACGATCGTGTTGGGAGGAGAGGAGGTGGTGTTGCCATTTATTTAAGGAGCCAATTTAGCTATAAAATTATTTGTCAGTCTCCTTCTAGTTCTAGCTCTAACCCTGAATTTCTCTTTCTGGAAATAACCTGTGGAAGGAAATTAGTTCTGGGCGTAGTATATTGTCCCCCAACCATTGACTACTTTTCTACAATAGAAGAAACTTTCGAAAACATTTTATCCAATTATACTGAACTTTTAATAATGGGCGATTTCAATACCTGTATGCTTAAACACAACTCTCGATCATCTAAATTACGCTATGTAGTAGCAGCAGTGAACATTGAAATTCTTCCATTATCTTCTACACACCACACTTCTACTTCCGATTCTCTTCTAGATCTTATACTTTGTTCTCATGTTAATCGCGTAAATAAATTTGGTCAACACTCTGCTCCGGCCTTTTCACAACATGACTTAGTCTACGTTTCCTACAACATTAAAAGTCCTAAGTCTAGAACGGAGACTTTATCCTTAAGAAACTTAGCCAATCTAAATTTTAATCAATTAGAGTCTGATGCTCTCAGTATTAACTGGGGTCGTGTAAGTGATTTAGATTCTATTGATGATAAGGTTGATTTTGTATGCTCAAACGTAATTTCTCTCTATAATTTGCACGCACCTTTGCGTGTAGTCAAAATTAAAAACCAAGGGACAGCTCCTTGGATTAATAGTGACATCCGCCATGGCTAAGAGAGATCGCGCTTTTCGTAAATTTAAATCTGACCGCTCGGAGCTCAATTGGTCTATCTAAAGGGCTGCAAGGAATAGGTGTAATCAGATGTGTCGAACATATAAACGCCGATATATCTCTGAAAAAATCTGTAACTCGTCTCCTTCTGAAACGCTAAAATTTCTTAAGTCTCTTGGCATTGGCAGAAATTCTAATATGTCCAAAACCATTTCTATAGATATTAACAGTCTTAATCGCCATTTCCTATCTTCTCATCATTTTGATGATAATGTTAAACTTGATACTCTTTCGAAGATTCAATGCCAGCCAAAATTTAATAACTCTTTATTTACCTTCTCCCTGGTGAGTGATGCTGACGTTCGGAAACGTATAATGGCAATTAAGTCGAAGGCCATTGGGTGTGATGAAATAGGTCGCACAATGATTCTTCTCATTTTGGAAATTTTACTACCAACTATAACCCATATAATAAATTACTCACTTAGCACAGGTACATTTCCGGAGCTGTGGCGAAAAGCCGTAGTTCTGCTACTAGCCAAGACCCCAAATCATTGCCTACCCATTATCGTCCTATTTCCATTCTTCCTTTTCTTTCAAAAATTTTAGAATCCATTGTCCATTTCCAGTTATCCGAATATCTTTTATCCTGCGACCTGTTAAATCCACTTCAGTCTGGTTTTCGCACTGGCCATAGTACTACCACGGCACTAATTAAAGTAACGGAGGATATCAGAGAAGAGATGGAAAATAAGGCTGTCACGATTCTCTTACTTATCGATTTCTCTAATGCGTTCAACGCTGTCGATCATGACTTATTACTATCCCTTATTTCCCGAATCAACATCTCGGATATCGCTCACCAGTGGTTCTCCTCCTATCTTCGAGGACGCAAGCAAGCGATTTGTATTGGAGCCGATCGGTCGGACTGGTGTGATGTTGCTGCGGGTGTTCCTCAAGGCGGTATTCTTTCTCCACTACTATTTTCATTATTTATTAACTCTATTACCTCAATTCTCACTTGTCAGTACCATCTTTATGCCGATGACTTGCAGCTTTATAAACAGTGTAGTGTAGATAATCTGGATAACACTATTTCCGCCCTCAATGACGACCTCGCTCGTATTTCTTCTTGGTCCAAGAATTTTGGAATTAGTGTGAACCCATTAAAATGCCAAGCTACTATTATTGGCAGCTCTAGACAGTTAGCCTTAGTTCAACGTCTACAATTGCCCGGTTTGTTATATAATAATAGTGTAATACCTATCACATCAAACGTTAGGAATACCACTCTACATACCCTCATGCGTTTTAAAAATTTTCTGCCAATCAAACCAAAAATCCTATCAGTGAATTGTTTATTATTACCAATTATGGACTATGGTGATGCATGTTATCCAGATCTAAATGTCACACTATTAAATAAATTAGATAGATTGCAAAACATCTGCATACGCTTCATTTATGGCCTCCGTAAATACGAGCACATTTCTTCTTACCGCTCAATGCTTAATTGGCTTCCAATTAAGGAGCGTAGGTATCTAAGGATATTATGTATTTTATACTCTTTAATTTATAACCCACTTACACCCTCATATCTGAAGTCTAAATTTAACTTTCTCTCTGATACTCATACAAGGGAACTACGCTCTTCTCAAAACCTTCTTTTGTCTATTCCTGCTCACAAATCTGGATTTGTATCGAATTCATTTACTGTTACCGCTATACGGCTCTGGAATGAATTACCAATAGATATTAAAGAATCATCCTCCAGAGACTCTTTCAGAATTAAAGTTAAAAAATTGTTCCTAAATAAACTCAACTCTTAGTTTTTATTATTATTATTTTGAATATCTTCGACCGTTTTTTTTATTTTTTATTTTTTTTCTTGATTATTAAAATTTTTTGTGTATTATTCATACTATTTACTTTGTACTAGTAGTGTTAGTTATATGTATGTATATTTATTTTCAGATATGCTTTTTTATGTAATATGTACTCCTAATGTATATATTTATGTATAGTATGTATATATTTATGTAAGGTATATGTTTATGTATGTTATGTATGTGTTTATGTATGCAAGTAGATTTACTTATATTTATTGGACTTTATATGCATCTACTGAACGCTCTTTTTTGCACGTCTTAAGGTTGGCTGGTAGATAAGGCTATATAGCTTTAAGTCCGCCTTTTGCTCAATGTATTTTTTTTTAATTGTTGTGCAATAAAGTGAAATAAATAAAAAATAGTAATTTATTTGGTATTAATATACCAAATATATAAGGAGTTCGACTCTATACTGCGGTCATTCAAATGGAAGGTTCGGTAAGTGTAACTCATCACATTCCGCATGAAAAAAAAATTCCCAAAAATAGTTTTTAAACATTTAAAATATTTAAATATTCGAGCTCCACTGTTCGTGCGTACGCATTACAATATCTAAGGCGCGCGCAGCACAACTTTGGTTTACACTTACCTCGTAATGAGTAAAAGTGGTCGAGTCCATAGCACCTACCAATACGCAATCCGTAAGTTGCATATAAGGTTTGATACTCATGTTTCGAGTCATCCATTTAGTGTATCGTACTTTAATTTTCTTTTACACAACAACCGCACTTAACTCACTGTATCACTTAACAAAACCTTTAAAAACATAAACACTTTTTGGTGGACACACGAGTGTAAACGCGCGCGAAAGATAATTTAACAAAATAGCTAGGCGGGTCACTGATCTCAGTCAGCTGTGGTTAGGTCATTGACCTACGGTACCTACCTAATACGTCTAATTACCTCAGGTATGATTCGAATTTACCGTCACACTTGATCAGGCATCGGACTGGCAAAGTAATTGTAACAACAGCTCGTAAATAAATTTAACTGAATTTATCCCAATAGTTACGTAATAAGCGTACGTATAGTTACGTAATTTCAAAAACTAATCACGTAACATTAAAATCAAAACGTGTCAAAACAATTTGGCGTGTTTAAAAATTAGAATCATCTCTGTTTACCAAAGTCATTTAATATTTCAGAAACAAACTGACGAGCGTATAAATAAGAATTATTTATAACTGTGTTGCGACATTTCGCTAACATAACATTTTTTTAATACCTTAAACAAGCCTACTTAAAAACAAAAAAAGAAAATTAATCCTTCTTCTAATAATTATTAAACAAGTACATAAATATCACACGCGATCACAATCACTAGACACTCAAAACTAAATAAAAACAGATCATCTGTCTATGGCATCACGAAGTATCCTCCGAAACAAATAAACAAAATAAATCAAATTAGGTAACACCAATTGAATATTTTATTCACAATTTTTATCAAAGCATAATTTTGATGTCATTTGTTATACCCACTATATTAATATTTTGCACGATATTTGTCATAGCCTATACGTGTTTATAAAAATCGTAATTTATAATAACATATTTTGACTATTTTCACGAATTTAAAGTCAATTAAAACATTACGAATCAACGACTTTGTCACAACAATTCGGCATGTTTAAAAATTTAAATAATCCCTATTTACAGTTATATCTCTTTTTAAAAAACTATTATGATTATTTGAGTTTATAAAATTGAATTAATAGAAATTAGACAATATGATGACAACGCGTATAATATTAAACAAGTGTTAAGTTCTAACCTAACCTACACACTTAACAAATGAAGAAAAAAAACAAAGCAATATCAACTTGTAGTTGCGCGAGCAATTCATTGTATCGCCATTTCTAAGGGCTAACGAAATACTAATAATTCTAATAACCACGCCGACGCGCGACGTGCGATCCCGGGACCTCTCTGTCCCACCCCCTGCACCCTGCCTAACGATGAAGGAGAAAGACTCTTGCGCAGTGGCGATGGCCGTACCGCCCGTACCCCGGCGCCCCACTTCCCATATCTCTGTTATTTTTTTATACGTGCCAAAACAGAACAATAAAATTATTTTTGTTTAGCAAATTAGAATAATATTACTAGCTACCTTAAACAGATTTTTTTTTTAATTTGCATTCCACACTGCCGTATAAAATATGATTAATTTTCTTACTAAACTGTTTTATTTTCGTACTTTTATACTATTTCAACAGTAATACATTTATTTATAAATAATAAAATGACGATGTTTTATCGTTTTATTATTTAACCGTATTATTGAACCGTGAAATAGCGCCATTGGACTTTTATAACATTGTTTTCATAATACTCATATTAGGTACATACAACAACATCAACACTAATATTTATTATTGTCGTGTATTAATCAAATTCATTTTCAAATTCAATTTTACTTATGGAATAACTTTAATTTACTAAAACACAATAAAACATTCTGATGAATGAACTCTTAAAATTTTATAAAAAGGATAAAATACGTAAGTGCTTAAGCAGAAAAATTATTTGTCTTATAATAGACTCTTGTTATTATTAAAAAGTTGTAAATAATAATAATTAAAAACAAAATAATTTTAGTTCATAAAAAATTGTTACGTAAATTAAGTGTATTCAATCCTATTATTTTTCTTTGAAGTTGTATTGTTAATAATATGTTATTACATTATTAGTAGATAATAATAAGTCAAATATCGACTTATTTTTTTAATTGCGAAAATCACGGCTAATAGTAGTGACCTTGAAACTTGATGCTTCGACCTCACATTAAGCGACATTAAAGGACACTTTCCGTGACATGACCTTTAAAGAGAATAAGAGAATGTAAGATACAAAGAACAAAATTTCTCCTTGGTAGATTTGAACTTACTTTAAATCGAATTATTTTGAAATTGTAAATTAATTCAATTCGAGACTTTATAGTACCTACCTCTTTCCACGTTCAGTAACTAGTAAATGAAGTAGGTAATATTTTTTTTAACAAACCTAACCCATAGTTCATTCAGTTTTCGCTGAAGTACGGTTTCATCATTTTTTATAAAGAAAGCTAATATGTGGTTGATGATAAGGGTTTAGTAACAAAAACAAACAATTTAGAATTCAATAACTAAAATAATACGTAAGTTGCAGAGGTCATGCGAAAAATGAGACTTCATAATATTGTGTAAACTAGCGAAGTTCAATAATATTAATGTACTAAGGTATTTTTAAATAATACTTTTGAAAAAACGAATTACATGTTTAACACTCCGCCGTACTACTGTTGAGTAATATTTTATTTATTTTTACGTAATTCTGTATTTTATAATTATGTATTAAATATTTTTAAATATTGATAATTCGTTTTAAGTTATCAGTTTCGCCGCTAGCGCGGCCTTGTCCTTCGAGTCTTCGTTGAGTATCTTCGTCTCACTCCCACTTGCATTTCTCCTTGTTTTTTTAACTTTAGTTGCAAAAAACTTCCGGTATCTCCAGACGTTAGAAATTACGCGTGTTACATTTTTAGTTTCGAATGTGTAAAAACAGTGAATTAATGACAATAATTGTGTTATTAGAAGTACAAAAATTTTTAAACGATGATTACTGTGAAAGATATCGTAATAAATATGTTTAATAGATACTGTGAAAAATAGTTCAGTGTTATAAAAATATCTATTCACCTAAGGATACTTGGTGAGCTATTTTTTTAAATATTTTGTGTACGTTTCAGATGTATAGTGATGACATACGTGTGACACCATTTAATTTTATTAGAAAAGTATTTCATTACTTTTTTTATTACTTGAATAGGCTTGTTTAAGGTATAAAAATTATGATTGTTATTTAAGATAGCTTATGAAAAATTAGTTGTGATAGACTATAAATACAATAGTAGAACATTTTTAAATCTAATAATTATTAAAAAAATAGTATTTTAATACTTAATTAGGTAAAGGATTATGTTGTTACTTCAAATATTTTCTTACTAATATTATAAACGTGAAATGTGTATGTATGTATCGATGTTTGTTATTCTATCACGCAAAAAGTACTAAATGGATTTTAATGAATCTTTACAATAATAAAGCTTCTACATCAAAATAACACATAGACTACCTATTCTATCTACTTTTATCAACATACCACGCGAGTGTAGCAGGCGGAGGCTAGTATAATAATTATTATAAATAGAGATGAGTCCAATTTTTAAACACACCTGATTGTTGTGATACATAGTTTATTTATTTAAATGCTATGACCAATTTCTAATACCTGCCTTGACGTTATTCAGTTTTGTTATATGTTTTTATGAATTTCATTAAGTTAATTAACATGATGTCACAATTAATTTGCCAATCACAAGCCTGGTGAAGTTTGACGGAAAATTCGAATTATACTTAGGTAAAGTTAAGTAATGTCGTAGTTGTACGTAGTTTGGTAGGTCCATACAGCTGACTTTTGTCAGTGACTTACCTAGTGATTTTGTTCACTTATCTTTCACACACAATTTGACTCGTGGTTTGTGTGTACACTCGAAAGTGTTTGTTTTCTATCTTAAATGGTACGTTGAGACTCGAATACTTCGTAATGCCATAGACAGATGATCTGTTATTATTTAGTTTTGAGTGTCTAGTGATTGTGATCGCGTGTGATATTTATGTACTTGTTTAATAATTATTAGAAGAAGGATTAATTTTCTTTTTTTGTTTTTAAGTAGGCTTGTTTAAGGTATTAAAAAAATGTTATGTTAGCGAAATGTCGCAACACAGTTATAAATAATTCTTGTTTATACGCTCGTCAGTTTGTTTCTGAAATATTAAATGACTTTGGTAAACAGAGATGATTCTAATTTTTAAACACGCCAAATTGTTTTGACACGTTTTGATTTTAATGTTACGTGATTAATTTTTGAAATCCTTGGAATGTAATATAATAAATTCAATTAAGTTTATTTACGAGATGTTGAAGAATTACTTTGCCAGTCGGAAGCCTGATCAAGTGTGACGGTAAATTCGAATCATACCTGAGGTAATTAGACGTATTAGTTAGGTACCGTAGGTCAATGACCTAACCACAGCTGACTGAGATCAGTGACCCGCCTAGCTATTTTGTTAAATTATCTTTCGCGCGCGTTTACACTCGTGTGTCCACCATAAAGTGTTTATGTTTTAAAGGTTTTGTTAAGTGATACAGTGAGTTAAATGCGGTTGTTGTGTAAAAGAAAATTAAAGTATTACGATACACTAAATGGATGACTCGAAACATGAGTATCAAACCTTATATGCAACTTACGGATTGCGTATTGGTAGGTGCTATGGACTCGACCACTTTTACTTATTACGAGGTAAGTGTAAACCGAAGTTGTACGGCGCGCGCCTTAGATAGTGTAATGCGTGCGCACGAACAGTGGAGCTCGAATATTTATATATTTTAAATGTTTAAAAACTATTTTTGGGATTTTTTTTTTTATGCGGAATGTGATGAGTTACACTTACCGAACCTCCCATTTGAATGACCGCAGTATAGAGTCGAACTCCTTATATATATAATCGAAGTACCTCCCTACATATTTTATTAATAGCCAGCGGTTCTTGTAACCGTGTCTGATGAATTTAGATTTGCCCAACCAAGACCAATAATTTAATTTATAGAAAACAATTGAATAATCAATTAAATTAATTATTATTATCCTTAGATGCCTTTTAGTTGATTCGCCAAGCTATTGCTATTATGGGCTTATTGCGGTTTAAATTGTTAATGTGCAAATGCCGT
The DNA here is from genome assembly GCA_037950945.1 of Hypolimnas misippus. Lineage (NCBI taxonomy): Eukaryota > Metazoa > Arthropoda > Insecta > Lepidoptera > Nymphalidae > Hypolimnas > Hypolimnas misippus. The sequence goes on from JBBEEQ010000007.1 coordinate 4,359,754, forward strand.
AACGCGTACTGGTTTCCGGCATTTCAGGAGCTACCCTAGGACTATTTCTACGTGTTGGCTTCACTGGTCGACCTTGCGCGACCTTGCCGCTGTCGACGGCCAAGACTCGCGTCGAGTTGGAGCCGCACCCACTAAGCTGCGCCTACCTCCCAGCTATACAAGGAGCGTTACCCTCAGTATCCCTGTCACGCCTGAGCCTAACATACCTAATTTTAAACGCCTGGATGCATAGCCTTAATTCTTGTAGTATTATTATAGTTTTATTGTAGTCTATACATTCTTAGTTTAAATATATATTGTGTTAAAAATGTTCATGTCTTGTTTTTTTTATTTATTTTTTTTACTTTCTGTTATTTAAAACAACGACGTGACAACTTTTAAACACAGATTTTATTATTTTAATAAATAATAAAATCCTTCGTGACGCGAGGGGGTATTGTAACGATGTACAGTTATTTTTTATATATATAAAAAAATTCATATATTTTTAAATAAAATTAATAAATAAAAAGTAAATAAACATACAATAAAACGGCACTATTTACATTTTTAAATAATTAAGTACATAGATATATAATGGTAACACATTTAGTTTTAAAATATTAACGTCCGAATGCTCACGGCTAATAGCTCGCTTCAATGATTCATTCTCGACCGTCCCCCGCACCCCTCTCGGTGGCGGCTGCGCTCGCGCCGCCGTGCCGGCCGTCAGACACGATCAGCTTCGAAGGAAGGAGCACGTTTACGCTGTCCTGCCTCCCGCGACGGCGTATCTTTTTACGAGCCCTTCCGTTTAGTCGAAGGTTTGCTCGCAACGTTTTTGCGTTGCAACTTTGGTTGTAAAGTATATATAACGTTTGAACCCCGTTTTGGGTAAGTGTTGAACAAATATATTTTGTACGTTTTTGTTGTAGGAAAATGTAAGGGTGTGTTGTAACGGTTACTTTTGAAATACTTTGTTCTGCCAAATCCTATGTACTTATGTTATTTTATTTCTTTAGCTTGGCTTAATGTTAAATTAATTATTATTTTATTGCCTTTCTCCCTTCAAATTCATAACCGTTTTTTATTTTAAATTCTTTTGATTTTTTTGATTGTGAATGAACAAAATATTTAATCAAATTTAAATATAGCTTTTTTTTATTGTGTAATATACAGCTCTGATCTGATTGTGACAATCACTCACCAGGATTAATGTATTGCACCGTACTTGCTTGCTTTGCTTTCGCGGCTTGTTTGTAAGGGTCACAAAGAGGAGCGTATGGTGTGCAGTGATAAAAGTTCTGGGACGTAAATTCAAGGGTTCTACGTTATCCTTGAAATTCTTCGGCGTGACGCAAGTTCTCCACCATCCCGTCTATAGGT
>JBBEEQ010000007.1:4361618-4431618 GCA_037950945.1 Hypolimnas misippus
TCAATCCTTTTATCTTTCTTTGAAGTTGTATTGTTAATAATATGTTATTACATTATTAGTAGATAATAATAAGTCAAATATCGACTTATTATTTTAATTGTATTTTTTTATTGCGAAAATCACGGCTAATAGTAGTGACCTTAAAACTTGATGCTTCGACCTCACCTTAAGCGACTTTAAAGGACACTTTCCGTGACATGACCTTTAAAGAGAATAAGAGAATGTAAGATACAGAGAACAAAATTTCTCCTTGGTAGATTTGAACTTACTTTAAATCGAATTATTTTGAAATTGTAAATTAATTCAATTCGAGACTTTATAGTTCCTACCTCTTTCCACGTTCAGTAACTAGTAAATGAAGTAGGTAATATTTTTTTTAACAAACCTAACCCATAGTTCATTCAGTTTTCGCTGAAGTACGGTTTCATCATTTTTTTTATAAAGAAAGCTAATATGTGGTTGATGATAAGGGTTTAGTAACAAAAACAAACAATTTAGAATTCAATGACTAAAAGTATACGTAAGTTGCAGAGGTCATGCGAAAAATAAGAATTCATAATATTGTGTAATCTAGCGAAGTTCAATATTATTAATGTACTAAGGTATTTTTAAATAATACTTTTGAAAAAACGAATTACATGTTTAACACTCCGCCGTACTACTGTTGAGTAATATTTTATTTATTTTTACGTAATACGTAATTCTGTATTTTATAATTATGTATTAAATATTTTTAAATAATGATAATTCGTTTTAAGTTATCTATCAGTTTCGCCGCTAGCGCGGCCTTGTCTTTCGAGTCTTCGTTGAGTATCTTCGTCTTACTCCCACTTGCATTTCTCCTTGTTTTTAGGGTTCCGTACCTTAAAAGGAAAAACGGAGCCCTTATAGGATCACTTTGTTGTTCGTCTGTCTGTCTGTCTGTCTGTCGGTCTGTCTGTCTGTCTGTCTGTCTGTCTGTCTGTCTGTCTGTCGGGCTGTCAACCCTTTTTTCTCAGAAATGCATGGACGTATCATGTTGAAATTAATATCATATACTCAAGTCTACGACGACATGCGGCTGTGAAAAAATTAAAGTTCTAAGTCAACGCAATCAAAAGATAATGGAAAATATGTCGTATATTTTGACCATTTTAGCGTTTTCGCAGGGGAATCAAAACCTATAGGGTACTTCCCATTGACCTAGCACGATTAAATTTGGCAAGAAGTAAGATCTTATGGTACCAATAAAGGAAAAAAATCTGAAAACTGTAAATTTTTGTATGTATGTTTGTCTGTTTGTAAGTTTGTCTTTTCACCTTTTTCTCAGAAACGCGTGAAGGTAACAAATTTTTATCAACGTCAAGTACTCAGAGTTGTAATAACTAAAAGTTGTGAAAAAATCAAAAAACTTAGTTAACGCAACCAAAAATTCGGTCATTTATGTCCCATATTTTAAGTATTTTAGCGTTTTTAACGTTTTCGCAAGGGAATCAAAACCTATAGGGTACTTCCCATTGACCTAGCATTATAAAATTTGGCCAGAAGCAAGGTCCTTTTGTATACATAAAGGAAAAAATCCGAAAACTGTAAATTTCTGTTTGTGTGTCTGTCAGTCTGTACGTTTGTCTTTCAACCTTTTTCTCAGGAACGCGTAAATGTATCAAGTTGTAAATTGATTAAGCGGAAAATATATTAATCTTAGAATTAAAATTATATGTACTTGTAACAAATTAACATAGAAGTTGACCATGATCAAAAAAACAATTTTATAAACACTGAGGAGAAATTTGTATCAATACGAAAACATTAAAAAGCAGCAAACCTTTATAAACAACGTAATGCAATCTATATATCGCAGCTAACAAAATGGTAGCGCGATGTAGCATACAGCTTATGCCATCTATTAAAACATTATGATATTAATTGTGATATAATTCTGCTCGATTAAAAAAAATTTAAAATAATGTTACCAGAGATAACATCATTTTAAAATATTATTTAAACGCGCTAAAAATAATAAAATAAACTTTTCATTTAAAAGTTTTATCGTGGATTTATAACGTCATTACGTAATTAACATTAAATTACCTACCTAGTATAACCTACGATGGAAGCCAAATTGCATATAGTGACCAATTAGTGAATCTAGGGTTAATTATAGATTGCAATCTCTCGTGGCGAGCGCAGGTTAATGAAGTCAGTAAGCGTGTTCACTACTCATTGCATTCTCTAAAACGTTTGCAGAATTTTCTACCCTTTCAAACAAAAATTTTACTTGCACAGTCGCTCCTTCTTCCTATCCTCGATTATGCTGATGTTTGCTATCTTGATGCGAATGAGGATCTACTTGACAAATTAGACAGACTTCAAAATTTGTGCATTCGTTTTATCTATGGACTGCGCAAATTTGATCATATTTCTCAATTTCGACGTCACTTAAAATGGCTCCCTATCCGTCTTCGCCGGAACTTGCACATCTTAACACTTCTCTTCAATGTCCTGAAAAATGCATCGCCTACTTACTTACATGAGCGTTTTCTGTTATGTCCTCCTCGCGACCGACCATTACGCTCATGTGTCTCAATTAAATCACTTGAGGTTCCTTTTTTCAACACAATCTATTATGGCAACTCTTTTACTGTTCTCGCCGCGCGCCTCTGGAACTCTCTTCCCAATAGCATATTCTACAATAATCCTAATACTAATTCTTTTAAAATCAGAGTTAAGCAGCACTTTCTTTCCACATCAATTTAATTTTATATATACATATATATGAATATGTACATATATGACGTTTTAGAAATGACCCTGTATATATATATATATACAGGGTCATTTCTAAAAGGTCAAAAACCTCGCAGGACGCTGTTACTAATATAATAAACAACAACTTTTGTTCTATGACTTTAGACAAAACATAATAAATTTTCCAAAAATAGACTTTAAAATTTTTCTGGAATTCTCTAACATATTTTACATCTGTATTTTCTATTATAAGCAACGTTCACCAATAGCATGCCAGCTTTCGCGAACGATGGCACGCTATTGGCCAGCGGTGATCGCCTGCCGGGGAGTCAAGGATGTACGACGCACGCGCCTTTCTTTCTACGTCGAGTTTATTATTCTTCGCAACAAAACGCGTTTAAGTTCAGATCATTTATTGTACGTTAATCGAACTGTACCTGCGCTACAAGCAAATGTGGGATGCTTTTGAAAAATCGTGTACTCAGTGCAGTACTCAGCAGCAAAAATTAAAAAAAAAATAGGTAATAATTACTTAATAAAAGTTTAAATTGCTAAACATACCTAACCGTTCTCCGAATTGGACGGTCCCGAGTACTGCCGTTCGTTTACGAAAATTATAAAAGACTTAAAAAAAATAACCAACTGACCCCAAAAGCTAATAATAGATTTAAAATAAAAAAAAACCGCAATCTACTTATTGTGACCATTTCAACGAGCCTCCAAACGATATTTCTGCTGTAAATTCGTGAGAAGTTGTGTATCCTGTTGATTCCAACTGATGTTGCAGCATCAGGATAAGGTTACACAAATATGTTATTTTGATATCATTGATAGTATAGTACATTTCGAGTCGATGATACAAGTAGAAGTTACTCAGATCGTTTCAACAATTGAAAGAGTTAATAACCTTGAAACGTTTGATCATTTTTTCATGAATTATAGCTAAAAACCACCTCGATTACCTCAGCTTTTAAACAAAAAAAAACGCATTAAAATTGGTCTCCTCATTAGGGAGCTATGATGACATAGACAGACACACAGATAGACACGTCAAACTTATAACGTCCCTCTTTTGTTTCGTTCACTGTAATGTTATAATTAATCAAGTTATATTGATATAAAAACCAAAGTACTGAACCGATATTGATGAAAATGCTATGAAACTTATCTGAAATGTTATTCAAGGTAAAAAAGTAAGGAAATCGCTCAGGCTGTTTAATTGGGGAACATACATAAAAAAATCCTCGGTGGACTGAATACCTTCCCCTTTTTTTAAGTCGGGTAAAAGAGATGCGCAACGTCATAATAAAACATCGATTGTTTTTTTTTTTTATTAATTGATTTTCAGACGATTCTATTAGACAATTTATTATTCAAATCGAGTACAAAAAGTATAATTCCATTTTCTGTTCAATTTAAAAATTACATATGAAATTAAATTTATTCCAATAATGTCTTATAAAAATGTAAGAAAGCGGATTTATTTTCTTAAAAAAAATAAAGAACGAATATTAAGTATTCAATGTAATAGCGGTTTAAAATATCTTAAAGCCTAAAATAATGATTAAAATATTAATATCATTAAATACATTTTAAATTTCAAATACAAAAAAATATACTTATTTATTATTATCACCGCCGTGTCATTTAGACAGCATTGTTTTAATACTGTATAAATACAAGAAATAATAAATTAATATTAAAGATTATTGTTGAATAATTAACAATAATATTCATCTAATGTAACATTACGCATTTCACTTTTAAGGTGATAGTTTATTTAATAAAATAAAAAACAATACATAGCAAAAAAATATTCAAAAGTTATAAAAAGTTTTTTTTTCAATCGATCACAATATTTAACCATGTAAAATGTAAATGATTACTTGTATACGGCAAGTACATTATTACCTGACAAACATCGCGTTCCGTGTTCACCTCTTCCTACAAACAGTTAATTTATTATGGATCATGTTAAGAATGCAGTTTAAATGACAATCGTTGATTTGTCTTGTTATTATTTATACTGACTAGGGATTATTAATATTCCCCCAATAAACACATGACAGATACATTGAATCCACAATCCCTTCATACTTATCCAGGCTTAGGACTGGCTACATTAAAAAATGAAATAAGAATAAACTGTATGTAAGCATCTAAATCAAACATTATTTACTTACTTTTAAAATACATACACATCATACCTATTTCTCATTTCAATTTTTAATGCAGGCGTATTTAAAAAGTGGAATCAGCGTATTTTTAACACCCTTTTCTTAAATGATAGTTTTAAAAAACAAAAAAACCCTCTTGTCGCACTTTAAAATGATAAAAGAATAAAATTATTAATTAATTTTGTGAGCCATCTTCGTTACCTCGGGGTTTCATAGTGATTTCATATAAGAGTCCGAAATTCAAGTTAACAAGGTTATTACGGAACGCAAACATAACAATACTTAAGGGAACCCGGGGCACCGGCGCGTTTCCTCGTATGCGTGCGCGCTGCTCGCGACCGAATAACTCATCGCGTCGCCGCACCCATTTACTCTCCGCGCCTCCCGTCCCCTCTAGGGTTCGGTCGGGGAATAACTGAACGTACCATGTTATAATGTACTATTTCATAAAAACTTAAAAAAAACAAACCGACTTCGAAACCGAAACAAGTATAATAATAAAAATAATAATAAGTAATAAGTATAATAAAAAAAATAATAATAATTATTACAAAACATTACATAGTATTGCTTTTCTCGATGCAGGGCTGTTAATGATTGAGGAGTTCTCCTAGTATCGCATCATCAGGCTCACTTCACCATATGCATTGTGACGACTATAAATTTCTTAGCAATCATATTGAAGTAATCGAATCGCAACCAGTGAAATGCTCGTTATTGGGTAGTTCCAGTAGCCATCTGTGGTCTTCATCATCAGCTCCACTTCGTTAAATGTGGTTTTTCGAAAGCAAATGAACAAGTTACTATCAAAAATACTAAAATCGGTAAAAAATCAGCAGTGCTAGCCGGGTTTGAACCCGCGATCATCGGTTGATTTCGACGTGTTCTAACCACTACGCCATCTCGGCTTTCATTTTTTTTTGGTATACATACCTTTCATTAATTTAAAGAAAGGAATCCATGAAATAGTCTTCAACCGACTACAAAAAAAATCTCAAATCATAGTGTGTAGTTTTATCCGACTTTCAAAAAATAAGGAGGTTCTCAAATCGTCGGGGGCTTTTTTTTATGTATGCTTACCGATAACTTCGTCGATTGTGGTCCGATTTTCAAATTTTTTTTTGTCTGAAAGAGTATACTTCCAGGGTGGTCACATTATCACCAAGTCAGGATCTAATGATGGGATTCTGGAGAAATCGAGGGAACTTTTCAAATATTATAGCCACACCTATAGCGATTTACGTATTTTTGATAGTAACTCGTGCATTTGCTCTTGAATTGTTACATTTGGTGAAGTGGAACTGATGATGAAGACCTCAGATGGCCACCCAAACTCCCCGATACACTTGTTGTGTTTCACAGGTTACGATTCGATAATTTCAATTTGAATGTTAAGCAATTTATGTTATTGTGGAGCTGATGGTGCAACACCAGGAGAACTTCTCAACAATTAACGGCCTTGCATCGGGAAAAGCCATATTTTGTTAATGGCGATAAGCAGTCGACTTAATTTATTGTTAAGTTGACACTTTATTGTACTTATTAAATTCAGTTTTGAAGTCGGTTATTCAAATAAAAAGATATTTTTAATAATTTTTATTGTGAAAAAAATGTATTTTTTTAACCACATTATTTATAACAAGTTATTTTTTACTTACACTTTAAATTTAATTTTATGAAAAATTATTACCTCCCAAGTGAAGTCTTGTGCATGGCAGCGAGTATCGCGCATATGGCGAAATAGCATTTAACATAATCACCTTTACAACTGACATAAAGACCATAACAAAAAAATTTATTCATTTTAATTTGACCAAATTTTAAATATTTTTTCAATTATCATGTTACGGCTCGTGCTGTTTATCCCTCGTCCAGGATAAACTATATTCAATACATCTCTAGTTTGACTTGGCGAACATTGTGCCTCGTCACATTGTGTTGATCGTAGGTACTACATATCATATCATGGCGAGTGGTATATCCTTTTTCAAAACAATTGAAATCACAATTGTTGCTCACACATTTACACTAAAGCGGTGTTGAAGTTTTTATGCGGGTTCTTACGGGTTATCACTACAAATGTTCGAATATCGATACACTGATCCTGCAATTATTGTTGATTAAACACAACCGAAAAGTAGGGCTACTAGGACACGCAGCGCGGGCGCATTAACGCGAACGACCGGAGCAGCTGACGACCGCCGCTAACTAGGTCAAGTTCAGGCATCGCTCCCGACTCCGGGGCGGCCCCGAGCGGCCTTGTCTGCGCGCATCCCCACCCCTACATTTCGCATTTGACTGTTTCTTATCTTCTTTCTTTTACTTGCACGTAGAGTTTAATAAAACTAGAGAAATCAATTTAAATATTTTTAATTTTGTATGAATGTAAAATATTATGAATTATTAAAAGTCGTAGAACAAAAGTTGTTGTTTACGATGTTACGAATAAAACCCTACGAGGTTTTTAATGTTTTAGAAATGACCCTGTATATACATGATTATATATAAGTAATGGTATTTAATTATATTATAGGTATTTAAGTAGTTTATTTTTTTTATAGCTATCTTATATAGCAATCTTTTTTAAACATTTATATGTATATTATTTTAATGACACTGTGTTTTGTTACTTTTTCTTTGCTATTCTGTTGGTATTGTACCTATACCATAATGATTATAAATAATCTCCGTTATGTTAAGGGTTTCTGGAAGAGATCTCTTATAAGAGATAAGTTATCCCATGTACACATTTGGTTTCCAAAAAACATTATTTTCTGTGAATTTTGTTTGGTACATAAATAAATAAATAAATATGTATAAAAACTTCACGCGATTTAATTTAAGTACTCGTATTAACTTAGTACGAAAATTTTAAAATTAAATTCAAACAGATCGAGTTATTTAATTTACTTTTTTATCTATACATATAAGTGTTCTGGTTATTAGTAAAATAATTAGTTATTTATAAATAAACAATTAGTTTTGTTCGAATTAAGGACTACTTATTTTCGTCTTGGCAACACTAATATATATTTTGATATTTTGATTGATAATGTAAATCTAAATATTTTACGAACGTAGTGCAGGGGTAGTGGAGTGTAGTAGAATATAAATAATGTAGTGTAGTATATAAGTAGACGACACCTAATGTTGAGAGGAGTAATAAATTTATCTTCATACCTAAAACATCTACTTTATTTACCTAGTCCCGTCCTTACAATAAAAATAAAACGAGAATAAAAAATAATATAATTATGTTGTTAATTTCAAAGTCAACAAGTTAGTTCATTGAAATTGTTAAAAGATGGCGCTGGATGTATCCTGAATCGCGCTATAACTTTGCTTTTTTGAAAGTATAAGGTGTTTTAGTACTTAATATAAAATTTTATGTTTCCATGAATTGAACCAATGATTTTGTTTTAAAGTGCTCCTAAGTAGTTTCAAAATAGTTTTTGGGACGTGATCATATGTACATAATATTTGATTATATTTAAGCGACTTCTAAAAAAAGGAGTGTTTTCAGTTCGACCTTGTATTTAATTAATTTTTTTTTTATGTTTGTTCGCCGATTACGCCGCCATTTGTGGACCGCTTTTCAAAAAAAAATTTTTTTTTTAAAGGTATACTTCCAAGGTGGTCCCATTGTCTTCAGGTCAGGATCAGATGATGGGATCCTGTAGAAATTGAGGGAACTCCTCAAATATTATAGGCACACCTATACCGATTTAGGTATTTTTGATAGTAACTTATGTATTTACCTTCAGAAAATCACTTTTGGTGAAATGGAACTGACGATGAAGACCACAGATGGCCACCAAAACTACTCAATAACAAGTATTTCACGGCTTGCGATTCGTTTATTTCGATAAAAATGCTAAACAATTTACGCTCGTCACAATGCATATGGTGAAGTGGAGCTGATGATGCAACACCAGGAGAACTCCTTAATAATTAACAGCCCTGCATCGGGAAAAGATATATATTGTTGACGGCAATGAACAGTTGGCATTAGGCTATTGTAACTTAGGTAAATCAGTTAATCTTACTATATTCATAACTCAAAAGTGTGAAATATTTTTTTTTTTATATAATTTAACCGACTCCAAAAATGAACCGAAGAGATGCAAATTAACTAAAAGGCATAAAATAAATGTTTACTACAACATTTTGAAATCGGCGCCAGTGTTATTTACACTTAATAGGTTTTACATGGCCCCGACTTCGAAGGTTTTACCTGGCACGCGACTTCAAAATGTGGTAGAAAATATTTATTTTTTACTTTTTAGTTTACTTGTTTGAGTTTATGGAGGGCTGAGACGTCGCATCGGTTGGTGTGCCCTTTGATGACTATTTTTTTTCGCAAATGTGCACTTTGGCTATAAGTAAAAACACTATTTACATAGTTATATTTTCGAAGCATAGGTGGGTTGGTCTTATATATATTTCTACAAGTTGGTACGGAACCCTCGGTGCGCGAGTCCGAGATTTATTATTTGAATAGGTTTGTTTAAGGTATAAAAATTATGATTGTTATTTAAGATAGCTTATGAAAGATTAGTTGTGATAGACTATAAATACAATAGTAGAACATTTTTTTAATCTAATAATTATTAAAAAATAGTATTTTAATACTTAATTAGGTAAAGGATTATGTTGTTACTTGAAATATTTTCTTACTAATATTATAAACGTGAAATGTGTATGTATGTATCGATGTTTATTATTCTTTCACGCAAAAAGTACTAAATGGATTTTAATGAATCTTTACAATAATAAAGCTTCTACATCAAAATAACACATAGACTACCTATTCTATCTACTTTTATCAACATACCACGCGAGTGTAGCAGGCGGAGGCTAGTATAATAATTATTATAAATAGAGATGAGTCCAATTTTTAAACACACCTAATTGTTGTGATAGATTATTTATTTAAATGCAATGATCAATTTCTAATACCTGCCTTGACGTTATTCAGTTTTGTTATATGTTTTTATGAATTTCATTAGGTTAATTAACATGATGTCACAATTAATTTGCCAATTTCAATCCTGGTGAAGTTTGACGGAAAATTCGAATCATACTAAGGTAAAGTTAAGTAATGTCGTAGTTGTTGTAGAGGTCTGTGACTTATCGTTGTCTTAGATTTTCGCGATTATTATTCATTGAAATAAAACTATTTTAAACGGATTTAAATCGCGTATATTAATTATTTTTATCATCCCGACGTTTCAAGCACTTTGCAGCGTTCGTGGTCACGGGTAGACTAAGGTGACATTTGTCTATTTGAAGTTTTAGAAAATATTATTTACAACTACCGCCAACGGTTTCTTAGATGGTATCTCGAATAACGTTCCGGTTGCACGCAGAAGGCACTAACTGTATCTTCTGGTCTTGCAGTCTGTTGGACTTGGGATTTTAAATTTTTAATAAGTGGATCCCAGGTGTTTGAAAGTCTCCAACCATCTTCTCTATTGAAGTTCGGATGTTTTTGAATTTCAATAGCCTCGCGTATCATTCTAGGAATGAATCTGTGTTCTCTAGCGAGGATCTGTGGTTTATCAAATCGTATAAAATGGTTAGGTTTATCCAAAGCATCTTCACAAACTGCAGACTTTGAAGAACGCCTATTTTTGACATCTCCTATGTGTTCCTTGACCCTAGTACCGATGCTTCTCTTTGTTTGGCCTATGTAAGATAAACCACACTCACATTCGAGTTTGTATACTCCCGCAGTCTGTAAAGGAATATTACTCTTGATAGGTCTCAAGAACTGGCTCACTTTCTTATGAGGCTTGTAGATAGTTTTAATCGAAGCTCGCTTCAAGATGTTGCCAATTCTGTCTGTAACTCCCTTCACATATGGTAGAAATGCAGGTTGTCGCTCAACTGTGGGTGGCTTGATACGGCTTCTACGATGCTGGCGAGGCACGGGCAGCTTGTTCTGGTGGAGTGCAAGCTTGACGTGGTGTAGCTCGTCCTCTAGGTGTTCAGCATCGCAGAGATGGTGGGCTCTCTGAAACAAAGCTTTGCCAACGATAGCTAACTGACTAGGGTGGTGGTGTGAGTCACCATTGAGGTATTTATTAGTGTGCGTGGGTTTCCTATAAACTGTGTGACTTAATGTGTTGTCAGGATTCTTGATAATAAGAATGTCAAGAAAAGCTAAAACATTATTTGCCCCTAATTCCATAGTAAATTGAATGTTATTATTAATAGAATTAAGATGTTGTAAAAATGTAGATGTCATATCACTAGGTAATAATGTGAAAGTGTCATCTACGTACCGCTTGTAAAACCGAGGTGTGATTGGTCCGGAGTGAAGAGCCCTCTCCTCCAGGTCTTCCATGAATAAATCGGCGACCACGGGGGATACTGGAGAACCCATTGCAACTCCGTCGACTTGCACATAGAATTCATCATTCCACAATAAATATCCAGATGTAAGGCAGTGATGTAACAGCTCTGCATACTCGATAGGCATGTTTTTTGTTTGTAGCTTCCTCTTGACAATTTCGATGCAGTCTTGTATGAGTAGGTTGGTAAACAATGACTGGACATCAAAACTAACCATTGTCTCATTGTTGGCTAATTTGAGATCTTTGATTTCACCAACAAACTGGTAAGAATCCTTCACATAAGCTTCCGTGTGTCCTCGGAGTGGTGATAATATCCTTGCTATGTGTTGAGCCAATCTATATGTTGGTGTATCGATTTGGCTTACAATAGGACGCAACGGAGCACCAGTTTTGTGTATTTTAGGTAACCCATACAATTTTGGGGGCTTAACACATGTAGGCACGAGTGATTTTTTATCTAGATTTAATTTTTCTTGATGTTTAGTTATTAACGCGGATGTCTTTTTGAGAATAGTATTAGTAGGGTCTTTTGTTACTTTTTTATAAGTTTTTTCATCCGATAAGATCGCGGTAATTTTCTGGTTATAGTCACACGTATCCATCACAACGGTCGCGTTTCCCTTATCTGCCCGGAGGGCTGTAATGTCTTTACATTGACTACATGCAAACAGCCAAAGATAGGCAATATTGGGCTTCTTTGGAGGAGGCCTTAACCTGCGGAGGGGTTCTTGCAGATTAATTATATAATTTAAAAATGGAATTAAGTTCATTTCTTTTGTTTTTTGTTTCTGCAAGAAATAAGAAGGCTTTTTTATTTTTATTTTATTTACATTAATTATAAAAGCTTTACACGATTTGATTTAATTACTCGTATTAACTTAGTTCGAAAATTTTAAAATTAAATTTAATCAGATCGAGTTAATTAATTTACTTCTTTATCGACACATGTAAGTCTTCTGGTTATTAGTAATATAATTAGTTATTTATAAATAAACAATTAGTTTTATTCGAATTAGGGACTACTTATTTTCGCCTTGGCAACACTAATATATAAGGAATTCGACTCTATACTGAGGTCCTTCAAATGAGAGGTTAGGAAAAAAAATTCCCAAAAATAGTTTTTAAACATTTAAAATATTTAAATATTTGAGCTCCACTGTTCTTGCGCACACATAACACTATCTAAGGCGCGCGCCGCCCAACTTCGGTTTACACTTACCCCGTAATGAGTAAAAGTGGTCGAGTCCATAGCACCTCCGCATCAATACGCAATCCGTAAGTTGCATATAAGGTTCGATACTCATGTTTCGAGTCATCCATTTAGTGTAATACTTTAATTTTCTTTTACACAACAACCGCACTAAACTCACTGTATCACTTAACAAAACCTTTAAAAACATAAACACTTTCTGGTGGACACGCGAGTGTAAACGCGCGCGAAAGATAATTTAACGAAATAGCTAGGCGGGTCACTGATCTCAGTCAGCTGTGGTTAGGTCATTGACCTACGGAAATACGTCTAATTACCTCAGGTATGATTCGAATTTACCGTCACACTTGATCAGGCTTCGGACTGGCAAAGTAATTGTAACAACATCTCGTAAATAAACTTAATCGAATTTATCCCAACAGTTACGTTAGCGAAGGATTTCAAAAATTAATCACGTAACATTAAAATCAAAATGTGTCAAAACAATTTGGCGTGTTTAAAAATTAGAATCATCTCTGTTTACCAAAGTCATTTAATATTTCAGTAACAAACTGACGAGCGTATAAATAAGAATTATTAAAAACTGTTTTGCGACATTTCGCTAACATAACTTTTTTTATACCTTAAACAAGCCTACTTAAAAACAAAAAAAGAAAATTAATAATTATTAAACAAGTACATAAATATCACACGCGATCACAATCACTAGACACTCAAAACTAAATAGAAACAGATCTTCAGTCTAAGGGAAATCGAAGTATTCGAGTCTCAACGTACCATTTAAGATAGAAAAAAACACTTTCTAGTGTACACACAAACCACGAGTCAAATTGTGTGCGAAAGATAAGCGAACAAAATCACTAGGTAAGTCACTAACCTCAGTCAGCTGTATGGACCTACCAAACTACGTATAACTACGACATTACTTAACTTTACCTAAGTATGATTCGAATTTTCCGTCAAACTTCACCAGGCTTAAGATTGGTAAATTAATTGTGACATCATGTTAATTAACTTACTGAAATTCATAAAAACATATAACAAAACTGAATAACGTCATGGCAGGTATTAAAAATTGATCATAGCCTTTAAATAAATTATCTATCACAACAATTAGGTGTGTTTAAAAATTGGACTCATCTCTATTTATAATAATTATTATACTAGCCTCCGCCTGCTACATACGCGTGGTATGTTAATAAAATTAGATAGAATAGGTAGTCTATGTGTTATTTTGGTGTAGAAGCTTTATTATTGTAAAGATTCATTAAAATCCATTTAGTACTTTTTGCGTGAAGGAATAACAGACATCGATACATACAAACACATTTCACGTTTATAATATTAGTAAGAAAATATTTCAAGTAACAACATAATCCTTTACCTAATTAAGTATTAAAATACTATTTCTTAATAATTATTAGATTTAAAAAATGTTCTACTATTGTATTATATACAGTGTGTATGAAAAATTGTGTCAACCTAAGGGGGTTGTGTCAACCTAAGGGGGTCAACCTAACTGCGTTATCAGTATCGAAAATGTAACACAATCAAACAACTTACATTTACAAACTCTTCAATCAAAATAATTAAATTAAATATTAAATGATTATTATATGTAGAGTAACAAAATGTTTGTACGCACTGGTATAACATGATGAGACTCCATGTCGTCATCACACCTGCTGCGCTACTAGTGACGAACTCGAACGTACATTCACATTATTTTGATTGTTTAATCACTTTAACGATTCACTGATACCGCTTTTTTTCAAATATCGATACGTTTCACTATGTTACAAATCAATTTAAAATAATAATACTTAGTTAATAATAACATCTACTTGACGGCCATGAATGTGTTGCTCAATATGCCCGCCTTGTACTTCTATGCATTTACGGCATCGGGAAATAAAGTTAGCACGTACATTTTGTAAGACAGATGTATTTGATTTTATTTCTTCGAAAGCTGTGATGATTCGTGAACGCATTTCAGCCTCAGTATCGCACTTCTTTTTGAATACGGACTGCTTTATAGTACCCCATAAAAAAAAAATCCAATGGCGTTAAGTCCGGTGACCGCGCAGGCCAATTAATTGGTCTACTGCGACCAATCCAACTCAAACTCAAACTCAAACTCAAAATATACTTTATTCAAATGGGCTTTAACAGCACTTTCGAATCGTCAAGTTACATGTCATATTTTAATTTTTATAAAGCTACCACCGGTTCGGAATGTAGTCTCTACCGAGAAGAACCGGCAAGAAACTCGATAGTAACTCTTTTAAAATAATTTATACATAATGTATTTTTATTACATTTTAATTATGTTATCCGGATAGAAAATCAACGCTTATCAAATCCACGCCTCTTTGTCGTCAAAATATTCTTGTATGGTATAATATGCTTTATTTATTAAAGATTTTTTAACGTAGGCTTTAAACTTATTAAGTGGCAAATGTAAAACTGTTTGCGGGATTTTATTATAGATGCGAATACCAGATCCCAGAAACGATGAACTGACTTTATGAAGACGAAAGTTTGGTATGAAAAGTTTATTTTTTCTTCTAGTGTTTACACAATGCCTGTCACTGTTCTTAGGAAAACCATCACTATTTTGAAAGATATATAAAATATTAACGTAAATGTATTGTGACGCAACCGTGAGAATATCTATCTTCTTAAATACATCCCTAAGGGAGTCTCGAGCTCCGAGACTATATATTGCTCGAATAGCTCTTTTTTGTAAGACAAATACAGTCTCAATGTCTGTGGCATTACCCCAAAGTAATATACCATAAGACATAACACTGTGAAAGTAACTAAAGTATACTAGACGAGCAGTATCAATATCAGTTAAATTTTTAATTTTTCTAACAGCATAAGCTGCGGAGCTGAGTCTTCCTGCAAGGGATGACAAATGGGGCTTCCACTGAAGTTTTGAATCTAAAGTAATGCCCAAGAATACTGTACTATCAATTACATTAAGTATTTCATTATTCAAAACAAGATTAAAATTTTGTTTATTAACGTTAGGTAGTGCAAATTCGACACATTTTGTCTTTTTGGCACTTAAAACTAAATTGTTTAGAGTAAACCATTTCTGTACAACGTTAACCGAATTCCGTATTCAAATAGTTTCTCACGGTGCGGGAAAAGTGTGGTGGCGCACCATCATGTTGAAACCACATACGGCGTAAAAGATCTAAGTTTAAATTATCAAGCTCCTGGCTTAGTTGTTCTCGCAGGAAGGAAAGATAACTGTCACCACTCATAGACTGGGGTAAAAAAAGAGGGCCAATTATTTTGTCACCAATAATACCGGCCCAAACATTAATTTTCCATCGATGTTGGAAATGGCTAGGTTTAGTAACATGTGGGTTGGTGACTGACCATACATGTTCGTTGTGCGTGTTAAATACGCCTATTCTAGCAAAAGTACACTCGTCACTAAAAAGTATACGGCTCGAGAATTCACTGTCTTCATCGTTTTCGTTTAAAATCCATCTGCAGAATGCCATTCTAGGCTCGAAGTCGGTAGGAATTAATAACTGTACTCGACGATAATGGTACGGGTGCTGACCATTTTCCTTTAAAACTTTCCATACACGCGTATGGTTGACACCGAGTTGATGTCCCACCGAGCGCGTGCTTTGCGTAGGGTCCTGTCGAAAAACATCTAATATGTGTTCCTCTAGATCGTTATTATTAACCCTCGGCCTTCCCGCATTAGCACGTTGTTGTTCACGGTCATCGACATTTCCGAAATTGTACATGCGTAAATGAAGACGCTGAAATGCCTTAAGTGACGGTGACGGTAATGGTATGTTTCTTGGAGAAGCAAACAGTTCGTCATAAAGTCTACGCGATTCCGCATAATGACAATCACATTTCCCTAGACACATTAACATATTGAAATATTCCTGGTTGGAGTACATCTTATAAAACAACACAATTTTATAAAACCGTAACCAAAAAGTAATCCACTCGGAAGAAATTTTCACGAGGAACTAACTAATTATTTTTTTATTAAAAGGGCGGCATAGGCTCGAATAAAAAATTTCGATAAATGAAATTATCGATATTTAAATAATCATAACAATAAATAAATATTTAATATTCATATTATTTCGTTACTTATTTTGATATATCAAACATTAATATTATTTTTGATTGTAAAACACCATTTTTAACAGAAGTATATTAACGATTTATCCTAATAATACAACATAGTTAATTTACCTGAAGAAGTTCCAAATTATAATATTGATTAATAATATTTATTATTAATAAAAGTTATTTTAAATGAAATTATTTTAATGTGAAAAGCATAACTATTTATAGCAATATTGAAAATATCGATAGAATATTTATCGATATACCTAATTTTTAAACTTGCAAATCTATATTCGAAAAACTAACAAAAGAAGCGTCGCGCCACGCCGGCGCCGCGACGCCTGCGATGACTGGCCGCGCGTGCGCCGGCGCGACTATACGGCGCCTTAACCGTTTAATAACGCGTAATTTTTTGCATATAAAAATTTATAGGTAATATGTAATATGACAAAACTAAGCAAATAATAAACTAAGTAAATAATAAACTAAGTAAATAAATAAAACTAACATAGCATATTGAATTTTATGAACTATTACTGAAATTACTCATGTTACAACCATTTAAAAGAATATCCTTAAGTTACTTACAAAATAAAAAATAAAAATGTTCTAAAACAATATGCATCATAGTATTGAGGAATAACAAGAATAAAACATAAAAACAAATAAAAGTAAATAGTATGTATCATATTATTCGGGAACACTTTTTAGCAGTTTTTTAAAAGTAGTGTTTAAAGTAAATTTTAAGTCGGTATTTAAAGGGTTAAGGTAAGCTGGTTATTTATGGGTCAGATGTTTGAAACGTTTTTTCAAATAATGTCGATTTAAAACTTATTTAGCCTATGCACTGTAACTGACCTCGGCTTGATATTTTTTAAGTTATACTATTTTTAATAATAAGCTTATACTTATATGTATACATGCCTTTAAGGGAGGACACAGTTTTTAGAACACGCTGTATATCTCAACTCCTTTTTAGATTGCAGGTTCAATTCTATTTTTGTCCCGTATTGGAACGCCCTTTGTGAAAATCCAGCTCTCCTAAAGATGATTGCGGTTCAATTTCTGTAAGAGGGGGTTGTTCTATGTGTGATGAGCTGGATTCGTTAGTGTAGTCTGGAATATTTGTGTTATAATAATAGTCATAGTCATAGTCGTGGGATGAGTAATAGTACTCATTGGGGTCATAGTCATAATCTAAGTTAGGATTTTGGTCATTATAGTCGTATGTCTCATTATAATTCATTTCCCTAGATTTGAAGTAGTTAGAAGGGGGTGGATGGCCAAACTTTGTCCAATCATGTCCTTTAATCGCGGGTGGAAAAGGCTTAGCTACGTAATGGCTAACGCCACTCATAGGTTTAGGTCCCAGGTTTTTTAGCAGATTTTTTAAAAGTAGTGTTTAAAGTAAATTTTAAGTCGGTATTTAAAGGGTTAAGGTAAGCTGGTTATTTATGGGTCAGATGTTTGAAACGTTTTTTCAAATAATGTCGATTTAAAACTTATTTAGCCTATGCACTGTAACTGACCTCTGCTTGATATTTTTTAAGTTATACTATTTTAATAATAAGCTTAAACTTATATGTATACATGCCTTTAAGGGAGGACACAGTTTTACAACACGCTGTATAGTCTATCACAACTAATCTTTCATAAGCTATCTTAAATAACAATCATAATTTTTATACCTTAAACAAGCCTATTCAAATATTAAAAAAGGTAATGAAATACTTTTCTAATAAAATTAAATAGTGTCACGCGTGATCGGTTGATCACTATACATCTGAAACTTACACAAAATATTTAAAAAAAAATAGCTCACGAAGTATCCTTTCTTAGGTGAATAGATATTTTTATAACACTGAACTATTTTTCTCAGTATCTATTAAACATATTTATTACGATATCTTTCACAGTAATCATTGTTTAAACATTTTTGTACTTCTAATAACATAATTATTGTCATTAATTCACTGTTTTTACACATTCGAAACTAAAAATTTAACACACGTAATTTCTAACGTCTGGAGATATCGGAAGTTTTTTGCAACTGAAGTTAAAAAAAAAAACAAGGATAAATGCAAGTGGGAGTGAGACGAAAATACTCAACGAAGACTCGAAGGACAAAGCCGCGCTAGCGGCGAAACTGATAACTTAAAACGAATTATCATTATTTAAAAATATTTAATACATAATTATAAAATACAGAATTACGTATTACGTAAAAAAAAATATTACTCAACAGTACTACGGCTGAGTGTTAAACACATAATTCGTTTTTTCAAAAGTATTATTTAAAAATACCTTAGTACATTAATATTATTGAACTTCGCTAGTTTACGCAATATTATGAATTCTCATTTTTCGCATGACCTCTGCAACTTACGATTTATTTTAGTTATTGAATTCTAAATTGTTTGTTTTTTTTTACTAAAACCTTATCATCAACCACATATTAGCTATCTTTAGAAAAAAATGATAAAACCGTACTTCAGCAAAAACTGAATGAGCTATGGGTTAGGTTTGTTAAAAAAAAATATTACCTACTTCATTTACTAGTTACTGAACGTGGAAAGAGGTAGGTACTATAAGGTCTCGAATTGAATTAATTTACAATTTCAAAATAATTCGATTTAAAGTAAGTTCAAATCTACCAAGGAGAAATTTTGTTCTCTGTATCTTACATTCTCTTATTCTCTTTAAAGGTCATGTTACGGAAAGTGTCCTTTAATGTCGCTTAATGTGAGGTCGAAGCATCAAGTTTCAAGGTCACTACTATTAGCCATGATTTTCGCAATAAAAAAAAAACACTTAAAATAATAAGTCGATATTTGACTTATTATTATTTACTAATAATGTAATAACATATTATTAACAGTACAACTTCAAAGAAAGATAATAGAATTGAATACACTCAATTTACGTAACATTTTTTTTATAAACTAAAATTATTTTGTTTTTAATTATTGTTATTTACAACTTTTTTAATAATAACAAGAATCTATTATAAGACAAATAATTTTTCTACTTAAGCACTTACGTATTTTATCCTTTTTATAAAATTTTAAGAGTTCATTCATCAGAATGTTTTATTGTGTTTTAGTAAATAAAAGTTTTTCGATAAGTAAAATTAATTTTGAAATTTTATTTGATTAATATACGACAATAATAAATATTAGTGTTGATGTTGTTGTATGTAGGTACATATGAGTATTATGAAAACAATGTTATAAACGTCCGATGGCGCTATTTCACGGTTCAATAATACGGTTAAATAATAAAACGATAAAACATCGTCATTTTATTATTTATAAATAAATGTATTACTGTTGAAATATTATAAAAGTACGAAAATAAAATAGTTTACTAAGAAAATTAATCATATTTTATACGGAAGTGTGGAATGCAGATTAAAAAAAAATCTGTTTTAGGTAGCTAGGAATATTATTCTAATTTGCTAAACAAAAATAATTTTATTGTTCTGTTTTGGTACGTGTAAAACAATAACAGAGATGTGGGTGGAAGTGGGGCGCGGGGTACGGGCAGTACGGCCATCGCCGCTGCGCAAGAGTCTTTCTCCTTCATCGTTAGGCCGGGTGGAGCGGGTGGGACAGAGAGGCCCCGGGATCGCACGTCGCGCGTCGGCGTGGTTATTAGAATTATTAGTATTTCGTTAGCCCTTAGAAATTGCGTTACAATGAATTTCTCGTGCAACTACAAGTTGATATTGCTTTGTTTTTTTTCATTTGTTAAGTGTGTAGGTTAAGTTATACACTCGTTTAATATTATACTCGTTGTCATCATACTGTCTAATTTCTATTAATTCAAGTTTATAAACTCAAATAATCATAATAGTTTTTTGAAAAGAGATATTACTCTAAATAAGGATTATTTAAATTTTTAAATATGCCGAATTGTTGTGACAATGTCGTTAATTTCTAATGTTTTAATTGACTTTAAATTCGAGAAAATAGGGACAATATGTTATTATAAATTACGATTTTTATAAACATGTATATGCTATGACAAATATCGTGCAAAATATTAATACAGTGGATATAGCAAATGACATCAAAATTATGCTTTGATAAAAATTGTGAATAAAATATTCAATTGGTGTTACCTAATTAGATTTATTTTGTTTATTTGTTTCGAAGGATACTTCGTGATGCCATAGACAGATGATCTGTTTTTATTTAGTTTTGAGTGTCTAGTGATTGTGATCGCGTGTGATATTTATGTACTTGTTTAATAATTATTAGAATAATTATTAATTTTCTTTTTTTGTTTTTAAGTATGCTTGTTTAAAGTATAAAAAAAAATATTATGTTAGCGAAATGTCGCAAAACAGTTTTTAATAATTCTTATTTATACGCTCGTCAGTTTGTTACTGAAATATTAAATGACTTTGGTAAACAGAGATGATTCTAATTTTTAAACATGCCAAATTGTTTTGACACATTTTGATTTTAATGTTACGTGATTAATTTTTGAAATCCTTCGCTTACGTAACTGTTGGGATTAATTCAATTAAGTTTATTTACGAGATGTTGTTACAATTACTTTGCCAGTCCGAAGCCTGATCTAGTGTGACGGTAAATTCGAATCATACCTGAGGTATTTAGACGTATTAGGTAGGTACCGTAGGTCAATGACCTAACCACAGCTGACTGAGATCAGTGACCCGCCTAGCTATTTTGTTAAATTATCTTTCGCGCGCGTTTACACTCGTGTGTCCACCAGAAAGTGTTTATGTTTTTAAAGGTTTTGTTAAGTGATACAGTGAGTTAGGTGCGGTTGTTGTGTAAAAGAAAATTAAAGTATTACGATACACTAAATGGATGACTCGAAACATGAGTATCAAACCTTATATGCAACTTACGGATTGCGTATTGATGCGGACGTGCTATGGACTCGGCCACTTTTACTCATTACGAGGTAAGTTGTGCGGCGCGCGTCTTAGATATTGTTATGCGTGCGCAAAAACAGTGGAGCTCGAATATTTAAATATTTTAAATGTTTAAAATAATGTAGTTAAACAATAAGTTAAGGGGAGGGCCAGTAGTGAGTGGGCCATTTTTATAGCTTCATTGGTGATGTTGTCTGAGCCAAGGCTTTTATTTGTTTTTAATCTATTTATTTCTTGGATTACCTCTGTTATTACGAATGGTGTTCGTTTCGTTGAATTTACGTCTGTCTGATACGCGTCATGGTTGACATTCTCATGTTCTTGGGCGCTATATAGTTTTCTATAGAATTCTGTTGCAATTCCTACAACATCATTACGACCGTTTAGGGTTTTTACTTTGCAATTCAGTCCGTCAATCCATGTCTTGTTTGTTCGTAACTCCTTGAAAGCCTTTTTTTAGCTACCTGACTGCGCTAGATGTTTTTCAATAGTGTCCAATCTGTACCTTGTGTAGTCGTAGTTTATACGCTTGCTTATTAGCTTATATAACGCCGACAGTTCGTTTCTCAAGGACCTAGTTTTGTTTTTGGTATTTTGCAGTATCTGTCTCCTCTTCATGAGCGCTAAAGTGTTCTCAGATAAAATTTTATGTGTTTTATTTGTATTTTTATTTATTTATTTATTTATTTATTCAACTTTATTGCACACAAATAAGTACAGAGAGAGAAAACAAAAATGTATCACATTGTATACCAAAATAGCGTGCAAAGGCGGCCTTATTACTAGCAGCAATCTCTTCCAGGCAACCTTTGTAGCTGGAAGTTTTGAGAGATTTATAAATTGTAGGGTAGGAAAATTTATTGTTATTCCTCAATACTATGATGCATATTGTTTTAGTAATATGAGTAATTTCAGTAATAGTTCATAAAATTCAATATGCTATGTTAGTTTTATTTATTTACTTAGTTTATTATTTGCTTAGTTTTGTCATATTAAATATTACCTATAAATTTTTATATGCAAAAAAGTACGCGTTATTAAACGGTTAAGGCGCCGTATAGTCGCGCCGGCGCACGCGCGGCCATTCATCGCAGGCGCCGGGGCGCCGGCGTGGCGTGACGCGTCTTTTGTTAGTTTTTCGAATAGAGATTTGCAAGTTTAAAAATTAGGTATATCGATAAATATTCTATCGATATTTTCAATATTGCTATAAATAGTTATGCTTTTCACATTAAAATAATTTCATTTAAAATAACTTTTATTAATAATAAATATTATTAATCAATATTATAATTTGAAACTTCTTAAAAACTAAAAATTGACTATGTTGTATTATTAGGATAAATCGTTAATCTACTTCTGTTAAAAATGGTGTTTTACAATCAAAAATAATATTAATGTTTGATATATCAAAATACGTATCGAAATAATATGGATATTAAATATTTATTTATTGTTATGATTATTCAAATATCGATAATTTCATTTATCGATATTTTTTATTCGAGCCTATGCCGCCCTTTTAATAAAAAAAAAATATTAGTTAGTTCCTCGTAAAAATTTCTTCTAAGTGGATTACTTTTTGGTTACGGTTTTATAAAATTGTGTTGTTTTATAAAATGTACTCCAACCAGGAATATTTCAATATGTTAATGTGTCTAGGGAAATGTGATTGTCATTATGCGGAATCGCGTAGACTTTATGACGAACTGTTTGATTCTCCAGGAAACATACCATTACCGTTACTTAAGGCATTTCAGCGTCTTCATATACGCATGTACAATTTCGGAAATGTCGATGGCCGTGAACAACAACGTGCTAATGCGGGAATCTTATAATAAAAAATTACAAAATAAAATAAAATTGAAATTGAATTAATCGTTTAAACAAATATTTATTAATACATTTTAGTTTTTTAGATTATTCTAAATTGTGTTGATAAAATTTTACAAGCAACTTTTACATCTGATGAGCAAGAACCCCTCTCAGGTGAAGGCGTCCTCCAGAGAATGCCACATGTCTCTATCACTCGCCGTTCTGACCCAACTCCGGTCTGCTATGTGTGTGATATCGTCTGTCCATCGTGTTACCGGTCTGCCTCTTTTCCTATAACCAGCTGGTCCAGGCCAAACAGTTGTCCGCAACGTCCATCTATCGTCATTGGTCCTAGCTATATGGCCAGTCCACCTGAATTTTAGTTTTTGTGCTTAGTTTAGAGCATCTATTACATCTGTTTTTTCACGAATTTCTATGTGTGGGATCTTTTGCATTTTATTAATTTTCATCATACTTCTCTCCATAGCTCTCTGGCATGTTCTTATTTTATTTTTAATCTTATGTGTGAACTTCCAAGTTTGACATGCGTACGTCAGAGAAGGCAGAGGACATGTGTTCATTATTTTTCTTTTTAGTTTTATAGGGAAATCTCCCTTTAAAACTTCTTTATAACTCCAAAATTTGTTCCAGGTTTTTTGGACTCTTCTCTCTACTTCCTGTTCGTTATTATTAATTGAGAAAGAAATTTGTTTCCCTAAATATATATGACTACTTACATACTTAATTTAGATGTCATTCAAAGATATAGGTTTTTGAATGTTGTTTGTCATTACTTTTGTTTTATTCATATTTATTTCAAGGCCTACGTCTTTGCTAGCTTTATGTAAAGTCATCATCATGTTTTCTAACTCATGATGGTTTTCGGATAGAAGTACGATGTCATCGGCGAACCTTAGATGTAAAAGATACTTTCCATTAATGTTGACTCCTAGTTTATTCCAGTCCAACCCGCCAATGACCGACTCTAGCACAGCTATGAAGAGTCTTGGCGATAACGGATCGCCTTACACCTTTTTTAATTTCTATTGGTGGTCCTACTTTTTCTAGTTGAACTCGACTTCGACTATTATCATACAAATGTTTTAATATTTTAACGTAGGTTTTGTTTACTTTTTGATTAAGAAGTGTCCGCCATATTGATTCATGTGAAATGGTGTCAAATGCTATTTGGTAATCGACGAAAGTGATGTAGAGTGGTCTTTGAAACTCTTGGTATTTCTCGATTATTTGTTCAAGAGTGTAGATGTGATCGATTGTACTGTATCCTCTTCTAAAACCAGCTTGTTCTATTGTTTGATTAGTCTCTCTCTCTCTATATATATTGTATACTAGCTGTGCCCGCGACTTCGTTCGCGTGGATTACAGAATGCTTGGCATGTCTCCTGCAAACCAAGG
The DNA here is from genome assembly GCA_037950945.1 of Hypolimnas misippus. Lineage (NCBI taxonomy): Eukaryota > Metazoa > Arthropoda > Insecta > Lepidoptera > Nymphalidae > Hypolimnas > Hypolimnas misippus. Next base: position 4,386,348 of record JBBEEQ010000007.1, read on the forward strand.
TTATAATATTCTGCAGTGCTGCTCAAGAAAGGAGCTTTTTACTTTGAATCTGGGAACTTTCTGGTTGTATTTATAAGCAGACACTAACTCAGATATGGTATTCCTCCACGGTTTTCACTATAAATGTTGAAGAAAAGTTGTTTTGTGGTAGTCTTTAAAATATCGACTGCAAAACAGTAAGTTCGCACCTAGGTTCTCCTTGTATTATATATCGGGTGACTTTTTCTACTGGGCTTAATAGGCCAAATCCGGAACTATAAGGAATCGCGAAAGATACTTAATGGAGTCTCGTGTCCGATTTTGAAAAAGTCTAAAACTGCATCATATTTTTTTTTATTTCATGATTTTCCTGACCTGAAATAGAACCCACTAATTAAAAAAAATACATTCTGTATTATTGCACCACCTAATATTGTCACTTGTAAAGATCAACTTTTGGAAAGTAATAGTAAGCGGCAAATTAAAGGAAAAGGTTTTTTTTACAAAATAACATTAAATCTATACATTAGTTAAGTATTCGATTCTACATAGACATAGTCAAATATGTGGGTTAAATCATGGGTTCCGGTAAGTTTAGAAAAAAATGTACGTTACTTCGAACGATTTATTTATAAATTGTATCAAAATGCTAGTCACCTACTAAAGTGAGGAAGAGTGTGAACAATATAATCGAAAATATAAAAAATGAATTACACACAGTAACTTCTTTTATGTTTGTCTTTTTTTTCTATGTGAGTTATACAAAGTTGATAGAATGTCACGTTTGTTTTGGTCCCCGTCATCTACTCAGTTACCTAGGTAGGTTTAGATAATTCTTAAAAAGATGAATCAATTTGTTGAAAATCTACATTTCACTGGACTCGGCTATTGTACTCACCCGTTATTAGCGTTACAACATCCCGTTGCTAAAGATTTAATTAATGTAAGAATTTGATAGAATTTTGTTAAAAAAATAGCCTTTTCTTTTTGTTGCAGTTTAGTGTATAGTATTACCTCACTAAAGTTGATCTTTATAATGTGTGAAGGTATCAGATGGTGCAATACTACAGAATGTTATTTTTTTGCAAAATCAACGTGTTCGTTTCTGGCTAGGAAAACTTATTTTTCAAAAAACTAATGATGCAGTTTTAGTTTTAATCAAATCGGCTCTGTGACTTAAATTATTTTTCGCTTTTGCTTATAGTTTCGGGTTTGTTCTATCATATCCAGTAAAAAAAGTACCCAGTAAATATATTATTTTTTAAAATGATTATATTAATATAATATATATCTTCCCTATTTGAATCAGATATTATTAACTATTTCATTGGTTTCAATTTTGTTCCTTATAAAATTGGCTTTCTGTTAGTGAAAGTTTCATCAAAATCGGTCCAGCTTTTCAGATATTAGCCGAAACATACCGAGTGACAGATAGACAGACAAAAATTTTCAAATTGGTAATTTTGTTGTAAGTACCGTGTATACTTTCATATGCATTTATTTAAAATTACAAACAGACACATCAATTTTATTTATTTGTATAGATGTATACCTTCCCTTCTTAAATCGGAAAATGCTCACTATTTTATTGGTTTCTCCAATGTTTTGTTATCGTGTAATTTTTACTCTTTTTTACTTATTGATTAAAAAAATATATATTTTTTAATATAAGTCGCCTAGTTTAATCCTTATAATATTAGCTATAGGGGCTGCTGTAATGTTTTTAAGAACTTTTTAGAATTTGTGATATTTTGTGATTGTTTTCTTCCATTCTCACTTCCTTCTCTGGGCCTCACGTGATTAATAGACATCCTCTAACTGCGAGTGAAAGTCCCATCAAATTTGATTCAGCTGTTTCAGAGATTAGTCGTAAAAAACAGACTGACAGTACTTGATGTAAGTACTTTCATGCATTTAGTGAAAATCACAAAATAATGTTCGACGTGACCCCATAAGTTGACATATCTTTTTTAGCGGACACAAACGCACAGATAAACAGACAAACAGACAAAAATTCTAACAAATTTTGTTTTGGGTTCTATTGCGTAGGTAAAGGCCTCCAATATTTTTTTTCATATATCTTACATGTACAGACAGCGACCCGTTAGAATTTTTTTTATATATATAAATTTAAAAATATCTAAAATAGAAGTAACCCCAAGTCACTCCATATAACATTTGCTAAATGCAAAAAGTACCATCAGAACCGGTTAAGTCGTTTCAGAGATAAGTCGGAACAAACTGATAGACAGACAGACTGACAGACAAAATTTTTAAAAATGTATTTTTTTTATCTAAGTACTGTATATACTTTTATGTATTTAGTTATAAACACAAAAAAAAATGTTCAACGTGATTCCTTAAATTGACATAACTTTTTTATTTATGGACCGATTGACATGAAACAAACCCTAAATGTTAAGTGAAGCTTACCACAATATATTAGTGAAAACCGCATCTAAATCGGATAAGCCGTTTCTGAGATTAGCGTGCACAAACGCACAGATAAACAGACAAACAGATAAGAATTCTAAAAATGTTTGTTTTGGGTTTTATTGCGTTGGTAAAGGCCCCCAGTAAGATTTTTTTTCATATATCTTCCATGTACAGACAGCGACCCGCTAGAATTTTATTATTAGTATAGATATATATATTTAAATATTTACGAAGATAAATAATAGTTTTTCACTTTTTTTTTAAATATGGCTAACGATTGCGTTTGTCTAATATCGTACGGTAAAGAATTCCTATAATAGCTTAACAACTCTAACAGTAAAAGATTCACTATAAAACTGTGAATGGCTGGCAGGCAATTTGAGTTTATTGTCATTTTGGGAACGGAGGTGAATATGATGATCTAAATCGGAGCCAATGTAGGAGAAGCTTTCTTTCAAGTATATAGGAGTAGAAGGAGAGAAGAGGATACGATAAAGAAGGGAAAGAGTATGAAGATTTCGACGTTGCCGTATAGGAAGCCATTTAAGTTGGTTACGATGTTGAGATATGTGGTCGAATTTCTTCAAACCGAATATAAAACGAATACACAAATTTTGTAGGCGTTCAAGCTTATTCAGAAGTTCTTCGGATAGGTCTAAGTAGCATGTATCTGCATAATCTAAAAGAGGAAGCTGGAGAGAATGGGAAAGGGATATTTTGGTTGGGATAGGTGGCAAAAATTTTGCGACTTCCTTCTGAAATTTGAGGTCTCCAAGAGAGAGTTCTATCTAAGATAATTCCAAGATTTTTTACAGTTAAGCTATATGGAAGTATAGAACCATTAAAGATGACAGATGGAAGATAATCGAAATCTAAACGAGAAATTAACTTAGAACTACCTATTATAATTGCCTGAGACTTACTAGCATTTACTGATAACCCAAAGGATTTGCTCCATTTGCTAATTGTTTCAAGATCGGAGTTTAATTTACGTATAGCTGATGAAATATCGTTTGTACTACTAGTAATGTAAATCTGCAGGTCATCGGCATAAAGGTGATAAGAAAAAGAAAGATGCTTTGTTAGAGTATTTATATAGATAGAAAAGAGAAGGGGGGAAAGCACACCGCCCTGAGGGACACCAGCTCTAAGAGAACAGTATGAGGATAGACTTTCTTCAAAACATACACACTGCTTGCGGTCGCCAACTTGTGTAACTTGTCTCGCTATAGTTTCTCCACTTTGGCGGATTTCTATTTTTTGATTATCTAGATCTTTTTGTATGTGTCTTAGAGCGCACATAATTTCCTCCATGATTAAGACGATAAGTTGTATGCTCCGTCTTCGAAGTAACTCTTCTATGTAACGCTCGGACCAATCTTGGTTAATGTTGTTTGATGTTCAAAATATCACTCTTCGTTAATACAATTTAAATCTCCAATTGTTTTTTTTAATTATTATTATTTTTTTTTTGTTTTGTAAATTATGTAATGACGATAAAGTTATGTAAGACGATAGTTGATGATAAAACTTTTAAAGGAAAAGTTTATTTTATTTTTTTTAGCGCGTCTAAATAATATTTTTAATATATTATTTCTTTATTTTCATGTTTAGAATAATTTCAACGAACTTTTTCATGGAAACAATAAGATTAAATATTTATTTGTTAATAGGCTGCTTGCTTATTGCCAAATTAATTGTTATTTGTACTTAAAATATTTGGACAGTTTTAACTAAAAATTTAAATTTTAAAATGATGTTACCTCTGGTAATATTAATCGAGCAGAATTTTATCTAGGTAATGTCATAATATTGTCCAGAGATGGCGCTGGCTTTACGTCGAATCGCGCTATTATTTTGTTAACTGCGACAAATAGATTGCGTTGTTTATTAAAGTTTGCTGCCCCAATGTTTTCGTTTTACTACATATACAAATTTCTTCTTTCTTGACATATATAAATTCTCTCTTTCTTTACATATACAAATTTCTCTTCATAGATTGTATTGTAAAATTGTTTTTTTGTCCTTGGTCAACTTCTATGTTAGTTTATTTTAAGTACATAAAATTTTAATTCCAAGATTAAATTATTTTCTGCTTGATACGCTCTGTTCTTGTAAGATCTCACACACAAGCTTGGTTTATTTTCCAAAAATAATGCGTTTTTAATTAATTGGATACGTATTTATATATTTTAAACTTTCGCGGTTTATTCTATTCATATTTAATATAACTGGTCTTATCGCGATAACAAATGGTAGTAATACACGATAACTAAGGGTAGGCGAAGAAAACTCGCGCACTCGTCGCCGGAGGGCGCGCGGTACACCAGTCAGCTCGTGACCACGGCGAATGTAACTTCGTCGAAACGTCGGGCAATAAAAAGGTATTACTACCATTAGTTATCGCGATAAGACTCGTTATATTAAATATGAATGGATACGTATTGATTTATAATTTAGGTTTCGTTAACAGCTTCAAGTGAATGCAGCTCTGAATATTTGATATAATTTACAACTTGATACATTTACGCGTTCCTGAGAAAAAGGTTGGAAGACAGATGTACAGACTGCCAGACACACAAACAGAAATTTACAGTTTTCGGATTTTTTCCATTCAAACTCAAACTCAAACTCAAAATATACTTTATTCAAATGGGCTTTAACAGCACTTTCGAATTGTCAAGTTACATGTCATATTTTCATTTTTGATTTTTGAATTGAATTGAATTATTTATACTATAAGACCTTGCCCCTGGCCAAATTTCATGATGCTAGGTTAATGAAAAGTATCCTGTAGGTTTTGATTCTCTTGTAAAAACGCAAAAATGCTCAAAATTTTCGACATATTTACCATTATTTTTTGATTGCGTTGACTTAGAACTTTAATTTTTTCACAGCCGCATATCATCGTAGACTTGAGTATATGATATTAATTTCAACATAATACGTCCATGCATTTTTGAAAAAACAGACAGACAGACAGACGGACGGACGGAGGTGAGTAGATATTTTTATAACACCAAACTATAATTCAAATTCAAATTCAAAATATTCTTTATTCAAATAGGCTATTTACAGCACTTTTTAATCGTCAAGTTACACGTACATTGGTTATAGATTTTTTTTTACGCTACCACCGGTTCGGAATGTAGTCTCTACCGAGAAGAACCGGCAAGAAACTCGATAGGTACTCTTTAAAAAAAAACATTCATACATTATGGATTTTTATAACATTTTTTTTGTAATCCAGTGAGAACATCAACGCACATTAGATCCACGCCTCTTTGTTGTCAAAATATTCTTGAATGTTATAATACGCTTTATTTATTAAAGATTTTTTAATGTAGGTTTTAAACTAATTAAGTGGCAAATTTAAAACTGTTTGCGGGATTTTATTATAGATGCGAATGCCAAACCCCAGAAACGATGAACTGACTTTATGAAGACGAAAGCTCGGTATGAAGAGTTTATTTTTTCTTCTAGTGTTTACACAATGCCTGTCACTGTTCTTAGGAAAACTATCGCTATTTCGAAAGATATATAAAATATTAACATAAATATATCGTGACGCAACGGTGAGAATATTTATTTTCTTAAATATATCCCGAAGAGAGACTCGAGCTCCGAGATTATAAATAGCTCGAATGGCTCTTTTTTGCAAAATGAACACGGATTCAATGGCTGTGGCATTGCTCCAAAGCAATATCCCATAAGACATAACACTATGAATGTAACTAAAGTATACTAATCGAGCAGCGTCAATATCAGTTAAATTTCTTAGTTTTCTAACAGCATAAGCTGCGGAGCTGAGTCTTCCTGCAAGGGATGACAAATGAGATTTCCACTGAAGTTTTGAATCTAGTGTTATACCCAAAAATACTGTACTATCGATTACATTAAGTGCTTCGTTATTTAGGACTAGATTATTTTTTTGTTTTTTTACTGTAGGTAATGAAAATTCTACACATTTTGTCTTTTTGGCATTTAAAACTAAATTATTAAAAGTAAACCATTTCTGTACATGAGATAGTGCATTGTTTACGTCGTCATAATTATCCTTCTTTCTATCAACTTTAAATATTAACGAAGTATCATCAGCAAACAACACAATATCACAAATGCTATTTACATAAAACGGCAAGTCATTAATATATATTAAAAATAAAAAGGACCCAGAATCAAACCCTGTGGAACACCCATTTGGAGAACAGATCCAGAAGACTTAGTTCCGTTTATAGCAACGTGTTGTGTTCTATCGCTTAGGTATGAAGCAACGAGATCAAGAGCTTTATTTTTAATACCATAATAGTTAAGTTTGTTAAGCAGCGTTTCGTGTACTATACAATCAAATGCTTTTGACAAGTCACAGAAAACTCCGATAGCATTCTGTGACTTCTCCCAAGCATCATAAATATGTTTAATGAGGGCCACCCCCGCATCAGTCGTAGAACGACCTTTTGTAAACCCGTATTGTTCATTATGAAGAATATTATTTGTTTTAAAATGTACAAGTAGTTAATTTAAAATAATTTTTTTGAAAATTTTGCTTAAAGATGGGAGTATAGAAATAGGCCGGTAGTAGCTGGGATCGCACTTATTACCTGCTTTAAAAAGCGGTATTAATTTGCTATTTTTCATGAGATCTGGAAATGTTCCCGAATCTATACATGTTAGAGAAGGGTTTTCATGCTGATAAAAACCACCTTCGTTATTATTCATACTTATTTATTAACTGAAACACAAATTAAACATTAATTAAACAAAACCAATAAATAGCATTAAACACCAATTTATTTTCTAGAGTAAAACACTGATGCGATAAAACTAAAAAAAACACAAAATGAATAATTTATCTTCACTTCAAACTAAACACAATTGAACAGGACACAATAAAACAAAATAAAGAATAAATCTTCACACAAACACTACTTTTACTTGAAGTCACTTCGAGAGGCGAAATGTGAATGTGTCCCGAACGTCGTTCGCAGATGTTTTATACGAATGTTCTAGTGGAGTGGTGGTACGGCAATGTCAGTTAATTTCGCAACTTGATCACTAGATGGCGCTATCACAAACATTTTAATTCTAGCGCCGATACGGCCATACTGCTTAGGCGCGTCTCTGCACCTACACAGATTATTTATCTGTAAATTAAACAAAAATAAATCTTAATTACTTTATAGAAAAAGAAATCTTGCCAATCACATTAATTAATATGCTAAAACAAATATTTCGAAACCTCATAGCCTCAGCGCTAATTTTGGTTCAACCTCAGAGCCTCAGCGCTCATTTTGCTTATCTCGTAAATGCACGTATTACACATAATAAACACACATCACGTACGCAACAACATGTAACTTACTCAACAACACTTTTCGCTTTTTCAAAGTCCTTATTCATTGCCGATACGGCCACGTCACTTTGCAAGCCAAACATTGGAGCGCAACGGAGTTGCTCAAGACAAACTTTTCGAGATCGCCTACGATGATTACTTCGGCGAATTTCATATCTGTCGTGTGGTAATACCTTTGTTACTTCGTACGGTCCGTCATATTTTTGACTCAACTTCGTGCCTAATCTTGGTGGTTCTTTTAATAAAACATATTCACCTTTTAGAAATCTTTTTACTCTAGCTTTGCCATTCTCGTAACGTAACTTACTTTTTTCAGCTTGCTCGGTCATTCTTCTTAATACAGCTTCTTTTAATTTTTCTGGGTCAACTCGTTCATTTTCCTCGTCTATAAGTTTTAGTAGTTGAGGGGGAACACATCCTTTCTTGCCAGTTAATAGTTCAAACGGGGTATGCCCCGTTGCTTTCGAAATAGTACAGTTTATTGCTAATTGTAAAGTTCCTAGTGATTTTTCCCAATGTGATTTCTGTGTGTTCTTAATGACAGTTAAACCGTTCTTTACGATTCGCATGATTCTTTCAACTTGCCCATTTGCTCGACTTGTGTATCCGGCACATTGGTGTAATTCTATCCCGTATTCACTGCAATAAGATTTGTAATGAGACGTAAAAGCGCCATCACCATCTATGATAATACGTTTTGGGGCACCGAATAAAAATACTATTTCTTGCAGGTGTTTCAAAGCACTTGATTGAGTTTTGTCTTCAGCATGCTGTAGCATAACAAACTTTGTATAAGAGTCAATTGCAACAAAAACATATTCCTTTTGATTTTTCGCTCCACTGAGTTTTCCAGATATATCTATATGAACGGTGTGGAATGGTTCTGGTATTTTCTCAATGGGGTATAATCGACTTTGTATAGCTCCTGATGTTCCCTTCATTGTTTCACAAGTCACACAATGTTCTACAAAGTATCTTACTGTTGACGATATTTTAGGAAACCAAAAATTTTCTTTCATTGAAATAAAACTATTTTAAACGGATTTAAATCGCGTATATTAATTATTTATATCATCCCGACGTTTCGAGCACTTTGCACCGTTCGTGGTCACGGGTAGACTAAGGTGACATTTGTCTATTTGAGATTTTAGAAAATATTATTTACAACTACCGCCAACGGTTTCTTAGATGGTATCCTGAATAACGTTCCGGTTGCACGCAGAAGGCACTAACTGTATCTTTTGGTCTTGCAGTCTGTTGGACTTGGGATTTTAAATTTTTAATAAGTGGATCCCAGGTGTTCGAAAGTCTCTAACCATCTTCTCTATTGAAGTTCGGATGTTTTTGAATTTCAATAGCCTCGCGTATCATTCTAGGAATGAATCTGTGTTCTCTAGCGAGGATCTGTGGTTATCAAATCGGATAAAATGGTTAGGTTTATCCAAGGCATGTTCACAAACTGCAGACTTTGAAGAACGCCTATTTTTGACATCTCCTATGTGTTCCTTGACCCTAATACCGATGCTTCTCTTTGTTTGGCCTATGTAAGATAAACCACACTCACATTCGAGTTTGTATACTCCCGCAGTCTGTAAAGGAATATTTCTCTTGATAGGTCTCAAGAACTGGTTCACTTTCTTATGAGGCTTGTAGATGGTTTTAATGGAAGCTCGCTTCAAGATGTTGCCAATTCTGTCTGTAGCTCCCTTCACATATGGTAGAAATGCAGGTTGTCGCTCAACTGTGGGTGGCTTGATACGGCTTCTACGATGCTGGCGAGGCACGGGCAGCTTGTTCTGGTGGAGTGCAAGCTTGACGTGGTGTAGCTCGTCCTCTAGGTGTTCAGCATCGCAGAGATGGTGGGCTCTCTGAAACAAAGATTTGCCAACGGTAGCTAACTGACTAGGGTGGTGGTGTGAGTCACCATTGAGGTATTTATTAGTGTGCGTGGGTTTCCTATAAACTGTGTGACTTAATGTGTTGTCAGGATTCTTGATGATAAGAATGTCAAGAAAAGCTAAAACATTATTTGCCTCTAATTCCATTGTAAATTGAATGTTATTATTAATAGAATTAAGATGTTGTAAAAATGCAGACGTCATATCACTAGGTAATATTGTGAAAGTGTCATCTACGTACCGCTTGTAAAACCGAGGTGTGATTGGTCCGGAGTGAAGAGCCCTCTCCTCCAGGTCTTCCATGAATAAATCGGCGACCACGGGGGATACTGGAGAACCCGTTGCAACTCCGTCGACTTGCACATAGAATTCATTATTCGACAATAAATATCCAGATGTAAGGCAGTGATATAACAGCTCTGCATACTCGATAGGCATGTTTTTTGTTTGTAACTTACACTTGACAATTTCGATGCAGTCTTGTATGAGTAGGTTGGTAAACAATGACTGGACATCAAAACTAACCATTGTCTCATTGTTGGCTAATTTGAGATCTTTGATTTCACCAACAAACTGGTAAGAATCCTTCACATAAGCTTTCGTGTGTCCTCGGAGTGGTGATAATATTCTTGCTATTTGTTGAGCCAATCTATATGTTGGTGTATCGATTTGGCTTACAATAGGACGCAACGGAGCACCAGTTTTGTGTATTTTAGGTAACCCATACAATTTTGGAGTAGGATTTTGGAATGGTTTTGTGAACAAAGAGAACTTTTTTCAAATTACATTACGGGTTTTAGAAAAGGACATTCCACTTATGAAAATCTGGCTTTATTAGTGACAAACATACAAATAGGTTTTTCTGATAAAAAATGTTCAGTGGGATGTTTTCTAGATATAGACAATGCATATAACAATGTTGATATTTTAACGTTGCTTAATATTATTAATGATTTAGGGATTGGATTTAAATTTTGTAGATATTTGTGGAATTTTCTTATAGACAGACGACTTAGGTTACAAGTAAATGACAGTTATTTGTGTCGTTCTACGGGCCGCGGTTTGGCGCAAGGGGATCCAATTTCGCCAATTCTTTTTAATTTAGCCACTTTACACATTTCTAGGCAAGTTGATAATGTGTTTATATCCCAATATGCAGACGACTTTGTTCTGTATGCTATTAGTTCAAGTATAGAGAAATGTAGATATAACTTACAAAATTCTTTAAATGTTCTTACACGGTTGTTTTTGGAATTGGGTTTAGAAATATCTCCCACTAAGAGTAAAGTTTGTATTTTTAAAAGAGGATATAAGCAGGAATTAATATTTCTTACTTTGGGAACTGAACGTATTCAGGTAGTGAACCACGTTAAATATTTAGGAATGTGGTTGGATAGATCGTTGAATTGGTCTAAACAAATAATAAATGAAACTAAAGAAAAAGCTTCAAAATTTTTGAACATCCTTAAAGTTTTAACAGGGTCTGGGTGGGGCGTACATCCTTGCCATTTAAGACGTTTATATATGGCCGTTGTGAGGAGTAGACTAGAATATGCTAGTTTTCTTTACGATACCATCAGTAAAACTAATTTAAACAAATTAGATGTTATACAAAATCAGTGTATGCGAATTATCGGTGGTTTTATCAGATCTACAGCTATCAACGTGATGGAAGCTGAACTAAGCTTACCCCCTCTAAGTGTACGTCGAAAATATTTGGCGGGAAAATTTTTATTAAAGTGTAAATCGTTAGACAGTCAAGATATTTGTTCTTTGTTAGACTGCTTAGAAGAACGGATTAATAATAGTTTTTGGAGACATAAAAAGAAACCTCTGCTTCTTCAGTTACACGTTACAAATTTTAGGAAGTAAACCTATTTTTAAAAGTAAAAAATTAGAAATGTTTTCACTGTCAACTTGGGTCAGCAATATGGATCTTGGATCAGCTGTTCAGTCGAATATTGATTATGTCACCAGAGCAAAGTGTCAGTATAATCCGATTTCATTAGGTGTTTTGTGTAATCGGTTCATACAGGATCGTTATGATAATTTTTATAAAATCTTCACCGACGGTTCAAAAGACCATTCAGGTGTAGGTGCTGCCTTTTATAATATTCAGAACGACATTAAAGTTTGTCTTAAAATTTCACCAACTATTTCAATTATGCGAGCGGAATTGTTAGCTATAGCAGGGGCTTTGTCTTATGTTGGGGATCTTCAAGGTCAAAACATTGTAATTCTGTCTGATTCTAAAAGCGCTCTACAACATGTTGCTCGGTGTGCCTCGATTGTTCGATGCCTCCCGATAGCCTATTCAATCATGCAATCTATGTATGAATTGTTGAAGCATAATAATAATGTATTATTGCAGTGGATACCTTCGCATACCGGCATTCCAGGGAACGAGAACGTCGATAGTTTGGCTCGAAATGCTACAACAGAAGGCGAAGATTTACATTGTGTGCCATATTTTTCAGAGTTGCTGGGCTGGTTGAAAGATTTGTGCTGGAAGCAATGGAAAGAGCATTTTGATGAAAGAACCTTAAGTAAAGGAATATGGTACAATACCATCCAACCTAATTTGTCAAGGGGACCTTGGTTTGCTAATAGTGGTTTAAGTAGGGATAATATTATTATAGCCCATAGACTCCGATCTGGTCATATTCCAATGAACAGCTTTGGTTTTCTTTTGAAAAAAGTCAATTATCCATTGTGCTCAGTCTGTAACCGCTTAGAAGACGTTTACCATGTGTTAGTGGAGTGTGTGTGTATTGAAGCCGAACGTAAACAATTCGTTTTGCATTATCCACACTACAATTTAAATAATGTAGGGATATTTAATAGTATCCTGGCCACACCTAGCTCCAGAGAGGCTAGGCATTTATATAAATTAGTCAAAATTTATTTAGATAGAAGAGGTTGATGTAGTTTGGAACGATTGGGGTGACATGGTCATTATTGACAAAACCCTCTTATAAATAAAGATAAAAAAAAAATAAAAAAATTTTTGGGGGCTTAGCACATGTAGGCACGAGTGATTTTTTATCCAGATTTAACTTTTCTTGATGTTTAGTTATTAACGCGGATGTCTTTTTGACAATAGTATTAGTAGGGTCTTTTGTTACTTTTTTATAAGTTTTTTCATCCGATAAGATTGCGGTAATTTTCTGGTTATAGTCACACGTATCCATCACAACGGTCGCGTTTCCCTTATCTGCCCGGAGGACTGTAATGTCTTTATTATTGCGTAAGTTCTTCAGTGCAATAGATTCATCACGAGTAAGGTTTCTTTTCGGTGGCCAGTTTCGACGTAAAACACTCGAAATGTCCTGTCGAATTGCTTCCGAGTCTTCCTTCGTGACATTATTCTTGAAAAGACACTCCTCTACGTGGCAAATAATGTCTTCAAACGGTATTTTGGATGGAGCCGGTGCAAAATTTAAGCCTTTATTTAATACCGTAATGGTTGATTTATCTAAAGTTTGTTTTGACAGATTGACAAGTGACGTACTGTTACGTTGGTCTTTGTAGAAGGCGTTTTAAAAAAATGTTTTAATGTTTTAAACAGTTTATTAATAATATAAGACTGAAATTAAAAGATGTAGAAATGATATAGAAATGATATAGAAAATGATTTAAAAGACGTGTGGCCCAAAGCGCGCCCACTTCCCACTTGCACCCCTCTCTGCAACGTGGCTGACCACGTCAGCATTTAGGTTCAGGTGCTAAGTAAAGTAATCCATTCTAGGGAGTCTCGTTTCTACCGCGCTTTGGGCCACAAGTCTTTTAAATCATTTTCTATATCATTTCTATATCATTTCTACATCTTTTAATTTCAGTCTTATATTATTAATAAACTGTTTAAAACATTAAAACATTTTTTTTAAAACGCCTTCTACAAAGACCAACGTAACATTGGTGGCAGCGGTGGGATATAAAGTATCCCCGGGCTCATTTCCGAAGTATTAAGCGAAGTAAAAGTTTAAGTAGTGGTGAAAAAGTGTGTGAATGTGACAATTTACCAGATCGTCCAGCTCTTCTACATCGCCTCCTCGCTTAACCCTGGAAAATAAGATACTTACCAGATCGTCCAGCACTCCCGTATCTTCTCTGCGTTCAATCCTGAAAAAATAAGATACTTACCTGGCACCGCATCTGCCGAGAAACGTTCCTGACGCCGTATCCTGCTAAGTACTACTCATACTTACCTTCGCCAGCTCCATCGAAATGACCTGGCTCTCCTACATCTTCGCTGCAGCTGTCCTGTAAGTCATCTTACCACATATTCTCACAGGATAAAAATCTGGAAGAAAGTGCAGTGCAATATTCTAGAACAACATATATTTTTATTCTATTTTATCTTATTCGTCGAACTGTTAATCATTCCACGAAGTGAGCGTAGCCACAACAAACGCTTATCTTCAATGCTACCTAACGTCGCCGTCCCGTCGCATACGAGTACTTGCTGAGTCGCCGAAATAGACATTCCAATATTGTTATAACTGTTTTTTTCTGTGTACTTATAATATTTCTTTTTCTCTCTGTTTGTTTGTTTGTGCATGTTTTTTTTTATGCTTGTATTTTACAACTGTATTTTTTCTAATTCTTTCTGATTATGCCAAAATCCACAAGAACTGACATCTCAGAGAAATTAAATATTGAAATTCCGGAAGGATTAGAAATCTCTCCTTCACCAGTAAACATTACACCGCACAAATCCATAAAAACACTTACTATGTCTCATTCAAAGGAAGAAGTCGATTTAAACACTTTATTTAAATTCATTAAGTCTTACAACGGCTCGAGAGAAACATTAAATTCCTTTATAATTAATTGCAATAACGCTATTGACCTTGCCTCAGAAACCCAAGTCCCAATTCTTTTTAAATATATTATAAGTCAACTGGAAGGAAAAGCCGAGGTGGCCTGCTCCATTAAAGAATTCTGCAATTGGGAGCAATTGAAACAATTTCTTAAAAATCAATTTTCAGAAAGAAAGCATTACTCACACTTACTCACGGAATTACAAGAAAGTAAACAGCAATCGGCCGAAAACGTTAATCAATTTGCACTTAGGCTTGAAACGCTCCTATCTCAACTTTTAACTGAAATATCTTTGGCTAACCATCCAGGCATCGAAATTCCTGGTCGCACAGCCGCCATGGAAGACCTGGCTCTGCACCATTTTATTATCGGTCTTAAACCGAACTTATCGATGACTGTGCGATGCAAATCGCCTTATACACTAAATGAAGCTATAAACATCGCTATTTGTGAAGAACGTATCTTACAAACGATGTATCGCAGACCACAGTCAGAGAAATTGTTTAGGCCTAATCAAGGAAATCTTAAATCAAATTTACAGCATAGTCGACTTAATCTATCTAATACGCCGATTCCCATTAAAAACCAAATAACTTGTCGCTATTGTAAAAATATTGGTCATTCCATTGAGCAGTGCCGTAAACGCGAATACAATAATCGTAAATTTAATCGCGAAAACCCATCGACGTCTGGTTATAAACCGCAACCCCGTGTCAATTTTATCAACGATGATTACGCCACTGATGAAGTAGACACTTCAAAAAACTAAATCGCGTCTCGTATCGGTGTCGTGCGAGACACTAAATGTCTACTAAATCCGACGCCACTGTATCCTCTGTATCAGCTGTATCCACTGTGTCCACTGTATCCGCTGTATCCGCTGTATCCACTGTATCCGCTGTACCCACTGTATCCGCTGTACCCACTGTATCCACTGATTCCGTATCCACTGTATCCGCTGCATCCGCTGTATCCACTGTACTCACTGATTCCACTGTATCTGCTGTATCCACTGTATCCGCTGTATCCGTTGTACCCACTGTATCCACTGTACCCACTGTATCCACTGATTCCGTATCCACTGTGTCCACTGTATCCGCTGTACCCACTGTATCCACCGATTCCGCTGTGTCCGCTGTATCCACTGTATCCACCATGTCCACTGTATCCTCTGTACCTACAGCATCCGCTTCATTCGCCACATCCTTATCGTCCACTGTTTTTACTACACCTATAATTGATAAAGTTTATGAAATAAATATCAACCCAAATAAAGTACTACTCCCACATATCCTTGTAAAATCTCCAATCTCGGAAACACCTTTGTCTTTGCTTATAGACTCCGGATCTTCTGTAAGCTTAATTAAATTTGCGAGTATAAACCAAGAATTAAAATTGACAAATGAAAAAATAAATTTAAAAGGTATAGATCCTGTTAAATGTAGCACTAAAACTTTAGGGCATTTTCCACTCAAATTACAAATAGATGAAACTTTAAATAAATTTATAACTTACAAGTTTCACGTAGTAGAAGACATTGATCTTCCCTGTGATGGTATCATTGGCACAGATATGCTAAACTATTTTGGTTGTAATATAGATTATACACAAAATCTTTTAAAACTAAATAAAACTAATATTAAACTTCTATTTCATGAACCAATTTATGCCATCCCAGCCAGATCCGAGATGGTAATAGAATGCTCCGTTTCTAACCCTGAAGTAAAAGAGGGAATAATTGTAGATAAACCAAAAATCAAAGACATTTTATTTGCCAATTGTCTCGTAAAAGTAAAAAAGAATAATAGAATAAATATTACAGTAGTTAACACTTCAGAACATCCTATATCCCTTAAATCTAATCTTAACGTAACTCTGTCTCCTGTAGATCTCTTGCAATCTCCTACTGATATCCATGATTCTTCCCGAACATATCCTATAAATAATATCAGTTACTGCAATTCCTACGAAAGGACACAAAAAGTTCTAAATCAATTACGCGTATCTCATTTAAATTCTGAAGAATCAGAAGCACTCTATGACCTCTGTTCCGATTTTTCTGATATTTTTCATTTAGAAGGCGAAAAGCTTACACATACTAACGCTCTCAAACATTCTATCAAAACAAGTTCTACAAATCCTATCCACGTTAAATCTTATCGCTTTCCGGAGATTCATAAACAAGAAGTTCAAAAACAAATCAATTCAATGCTAGACCAAGGTATCATAGAACCTTCAAAGTCACCCTGGTCTGCCCCTATCTGGGTTGTCCCAAAGAAGTTGGATGCTTCTGGTCAAAGAAAATGGCGTATAGTCATTGATTTTCGTCAACTCAATGACGTTACTATTGGAGACACTTATCCTATTCCTAATATTAACGAAATTCTGGACCAATTGGGTTCAAGCAAATACTTCTCCACTTTGGATATTTCCTCTGGTTTTCACCAGATTCTTGTTGAAGAGGAAGACAAGCCCAAAACTGCATTCTCTGTCTCTCAGGGACATTACCAATTTACACGCATGCCTTTTGGGTTAAAAAATGCTCCTTCTACGTTTCAGCGCCTAATGAATACAGCGTTATCCGGTCTTCAGGGTGCAAGATGTTTTGTTTACCTTGACGATATTGTCTTATACGGATATGATTTACACACTGCGATAAATAATTTAAGAACTGTTTTCGAAAGATTACGAGATTACAACCTAAAACTCCAACCAGAGAAATGTGAGTTTTTAAGAAAAGAAGTAGCTTATTTAGGACACATCATCACTGAAAAGGGAGTTAAACCAAACCCCGAAAAAATTAAAGCAGTCGTCGAATTTCCTATACCCAAAAATCCAAAAGATATAAAATCTTTCTTGGGCTTAGTTTCTTACTATCGACGATTCATCCCTGATTTTTCTAGAATCGCTAAACCCTTAACTCACCTTTTGAAAAAGGATAACATTTTCGAATGGTTAAACGAACAACAAGTCGCTTTCGATCAATTAAAAACAAAATTAACAACTGCTCCTATTTTATGCTATCCCGATTTTACTAAACCTTTTGTCCTCTCTTGTGACGCTTCCAATCATGCCATAGGTGCTGTACTATTCCAAGGTCCTATCGGGAAAGATAAACCAATCGCGTTCGCCTCACGAACACTTAATCGCAGTGAAAGTAACTATAGCACCACAGAAAAAGAACTCCTGGCTATTCTGTTTGGTTGCAAAACCTTCAGACCTTACTTATACGGTCGTCAATTTCAAATCATAACAGACCATCGTCCTCTGAAATGGCTCTTTAATCATAAATATCCCTCTAGCAAACTCCAAAGATGGAGACTTAAACTAGAGGAGTATGAATACGAAATTGTTTATAGAAAAGGTAAACTCAATGCAGCTGCTAATGCACTGTCTCGATATCCTCCTGGTGGTCCTGCTCCTGTAAATGTAATCGGTACAAAATCCACCGACACCCCTAATCCAACTCTCACAAATCCTACTAGATCGTCACCTTCTGCTATCCCATCAACTTCTAGAAATCCAGAAGAAATTGAAACGCAAGTTTTACTAAGTCCTTCTAATTCAGAGGAATGGAATTTACCTTTTCTGGAATCATTGCAGCAACTTGGCGAATTTCCTTATACTCCTCCTAATCCTGAAAATTCAAACTTAAATCTAGAAGAAAATGTTAATCCTACTAATGCTAATCCCTACTCTACTAATCCTAATGATGGTGAGAACTTACCTGATACTTACCTTCACGATATTCTAAATCCTATTGCTAATCCTAATTCGGGTACTTACCCTCATAATTTACTAAATCCTCCTACTAATTCTAATGACGAGATTCTACTAAGTCGTGACACTTACCTTGCTGACATACTAAATCCTAATGCTAGTTCTAATGAAAATAATGCGAATAATAACTTACCTTTAAACTTACCTAGTCCTGATCTATCCAACGACTCCTATTCTGATTTCCTAAAATCCATATCCAATAGGGGCTCTGCTTTCAATACCGTCATTCATGAGTATACTAACCCCTTATTGATGTCTGATTCCAAAATAATTGTATTACCCACTTCAATTGATTTAGAAGATACAAACCCTTACATCGAAGAAGTTCTTTCTAATCAAAACGATATAACCGATTTCATGAACAAAGAAAGAAAATTAAAATCATTCCTTAACCTAAAAACTGATACAAAATCTTACTATTTCCTTTTCACTAAAGTTCATCACTTCGATGACGTGCCTTACCCCGATTTATACGAATCCCTGAAGCAACTCAGAAACGAATTGTTGATCGGTTGCTTACAAACTCCCACAGAAATTGCTATCTCAGACTTTAGAGATCCTTTTGTGAAACTTTCCTATACAAGAATTTATAATATAATTTCCTATCTTTTCCACAATACAAATATTGTCATCAAAATTTATCGAAATACCCTTACCTTTCCTACTCCAAGTGAAATTCCAAAAATATTGAAAGAAAATCATGACATACCTATCGCTGGTCACGTAGGAATAAATAGAATGTATGACCGAATAAAAGATAGATATTATTGGAAAAATATGAAGTCTGACATTGAGACCTATATAAAAAAATGTTCCCATTGTCAATCAAATAAAGCACTTCGTCAAATTAATAGGGCTTCTATGCAAATTACTTCTACTTCCACTGCTCCATTTGAGAGAATAAGTCTTGACATCGTAGGTCCCCTTCCTGAAGCTGGAACAATAAAATTGAAGTTCATACTTACTCTCCAAGATGATCTTACCAAGTTTTCTACAGCGTATCCAATCTCCAACGCAACAGCTGAAGAGTGTTGTGAATGTCTGATTCATTTTATTTCCTTATTTGGCATCCCCAAAATGATTCTAACTGATCAGGGTACCAACTTCACAGCTGATCTATTCAAAAAGACTTGCGAATTCTTGAAAATAAAACAGCTGTGGTCCTCACCATATCATCCTCAAACCCAAGGTGCTTTAGAGAGAAGCCACTCAACTCTAAAAGAGTACCTAAAGTCTTACGTTAATGATAATCAAACAGACTGGCACAAATTTGTATATACTGCTATGTTATCCTACAATACCAATGTCCACTCTACAACAAAATTCACTCCTTATGAACTCCTTTTTGGCCATAAGCTCTACTTACCAAATGCAATTTTTGAAAATAATCCCTCAGGTACTTACCTGGAATATATTAAAATGTTAAACCACCGTCTTCGAATCTCACGCGAGAAAGCCCTTGAAAACATAGTTAAATCAAAAGAGAGATCCAAGGGATACTACGATAGACACTCTCGTCCTGTTACCTATAAAGTTGGTGACATGGTGTATTTAAAATCCCATCTGAGACTTCGAAAATCTCTATCACCCATATGGAAGGGGCCGTACAAGGTGGTAAAAATACATGGCAACAATACATTATCCCTTTTGATCAACCGTCGTCATGTAAAAAATCATTTCGATGAAGTCAAATATACCATCCCATTAAATTAGAACTATATATAATTAATTAATTAATAATTAGTTATTAACTGACTTAATCATTTTTCGTATACTATATCAATTTTATTATACTAAGTCATTCCTATATACAATTTTCATCTAATCTACATTCACAATCCACACTGATTCAATCACTTTATTTCTATTTTCTTTTAATCTACAATTTGACAGTATTCTGTCTCAAAGTAAATAATTTACTTATAATTTAATAAAGGTAGTATTCTATTTCTCTCAACATCTTCTATCTCTAATTGCAGCCTGGCAATGATCTGTCACGGTGCCAAATATAACGAAGAATTAGTGGAACAGATCACGAAGAGCCCAGGAATTTACTTCAACCCTCTAGGTTCCATTAAATTAATTAACGACTATTTACACGTTATTGTACCCGTAGAAATAGAGTACATTAAACCCCACATTGACAATATAGAAAGTACTCTTCTTATAGCACAGCATCTTTGCCCGAAAAACAACGAACTTAATCCTTCTGAATGTCAAAATCTATTTCAACCGCTACGCTCTATGCTTGAGGATCTCATGCGAGATTACAATTCTTTGTCTCATTTGATATCGTCTAAATCTAAAAGATCAGCATGGTTTTCGGGAATCGGTACAATATTTAAACATGTATTTGGTACTATGGATGAAAATGACGCTATCAGATATAATGATGCGATTCAAAAATTAAAAAATAATGATAAGAAATTATTAGAATTAGTTAAAGAAAATATTCTGATTTCAAAATCCGCTATATCGTATTTTAATGAAACTTGGTTTTCAATTTCCCCGGTGTTGCCATTGTTAAATTTATTAGAATTCGATTTCACTCCGCTAAGTTTTTCGAACTTATTTATCTGTTTTAATTTTAGATTATTATATTTTATAGCGGCTCGTTTATTAGTAAAATCGTAGCATTTTTGCCAATCTGTTTTTGATAAACTTGACTCGAGTTCTTCTTTTCTCCTTCTTTATTTTGTTTTGTGGCTTTTAGTTCTCGAGTTCTTTACTTAAGCTGTCAATTTGGTCGTTTAACCGTCGCGCTTCAAACCGATGTTCCCGGATTAGTTGTAATAACAATTTCTTACTTGCCTGGTTAAGTATTTTATCACCATGCTTTATGTCCTTCTTAGGCGCGATCCTTACACAAACCGGAATTAAATTATTGTCACGGCATCTTTTAAGGAAGTTAATGGACGTTACGTATCTTGCATGTTTCGTTTTCAAATACTCCAACCGGCGAATTTTATTTGATGTTTCCAGTCCGTACTGGTTCACATATCGTTGTTTTAGATTTTCGCGATTATTATTCATTGAAATAAAACTATTTTTAACGGATTTAAATCGCGTATATTAAAAAAAAACTTATAAAAAAGTAACAAAAGACCCTACTAATACTATTCTCAAAAAGACATCCGCGTTAATAACTAAACATCAAGAAAAGTTAAATCTGGATAAAAAATCACTCGTGCCTACATGTGCTTAGCCCCCAAAATTGTATGGGTTACCTAAAATACACAAAACTGGTGCTCCGTTGCGTCCTATTGTAAGCCAAATCGATACACCAACATATAGATTGGCTCAACAAATAGCAAGGATATTATCACCACTCCGAGGACACACGGAAGCTTATGTGAAGGATTCTTACCAGTTTGTTGGTGAAATCAAAGATCTCAAATTAGCCAACAATGAGACAATGGTTAGTTTTGATGTCCAGTCACTGTTTACCAACCTACTCATACAAGACTGCATCGAAATTGTCAAGTGTAAGTTACAAACAAAAAACATGCCCATCGAGTATGCAGAGCTGTTACATCACTGCCTTACATCTGGATATTTATTGTGGAATGATGAATTCTATGTGCAAGTCGACGGAGTTGCAATGGGTTCTCCAGTATCCCCCGTGATCGCCGATTTATTCATGGAAGACCTGGAGGAGAGGGCTCTTCACTCCGGACCAATCACACCTCGGTTTTACAAGCGGTACGTAGATGACACTTTCACAATATTACCTAGTGATATGACGTCTGCATTTTTACAACATCTTAATTCTATTAATAATACCATTCAATTTACTATGGAATTAGAGGCAAATAATGTTTTAGCTTTTCTTGACATTCTTATTATCAAGAATCCTGACAACACATTAAGTCACACAGTTTATAGGAAACCCACACACACTAATAAATACCTTAATGGTGACTCATACCACCACCCTAGTCAGTTAGCTACCGTTGGCAAATCTTTGTTTCAGAGAGCCCACCATCTCTGCGATGCTGAACACCTAGAGGACGAGCTACACCACGTCAAGCTTGCACTCCACCAGAACAAGCTGCCCGTGCCTCGCCAGCATCGTAGAAGCCGTATCAAGCCACCCACAGTTGAGCGACAACCTGCATTTCTATCATATGTGAAGGGAGTTACAGACAGAATTGGCAACATCTTGAAGCGAGCTTCGATTAAAACCATCTACAAGCCTCATAAGAAAGTGAGCCAGTTCTTGAGACCTATCAAGAGTAATATTCCTTTACAGACTGCGGGAGTATACAAACTCGAATGTGAGTGTGGTTTATCTTACATAGGCCAAACAAAGAGAAGCATCGGTACTAGGGTCAAGGAACACATAGGAGATGTCAAAAATAGGCGTTCTTCAAAGTCTGCAGTTTGTGAACATGCCTTGGATAAACCTAACCATTTTATCCGATTTGATAAATCACAGATCCTCGCTAGAGAACACAGATTCATTCCTAGAATGATACGCGAGGCTATTGAAATTCAAAAACATCCGAACTTCAATAGAGAAGATGGTTGGAGACTTTCGAACACCTGGGATCCACTTATTAAAAATTTAAAATCCCAAGTCCAACAGACTGCCAGACCAAAAGATACAGTTAGTGCCTTCTGCGTGCAACCGAAACGTTATTCAGGATACCATCTAAGAAACCGTTGGCGGTAGTTGTAAATAATATTTTATAAAATCTCAAATAGACAAATGTCACCTTAGTCTACCCGTGACCACGAACGGTGCAAAGTGCTCGAAACGTCGGGATGATATAAATAATTAATATACGCGATTTAAATCCGTTTAAAATAGTTTTATTTCAATGAATAATAATCGCGAAAAACTAAGACAACGATAATTTTCTTTCAGTTTTGCCAGTGTTTTTTCCCATCCCATATGCTTGAGTGCCTCGTGATAAGTATGTATTTATAATGCTCCATTAATAGGACTGTGGGACTACTTTTGTTAGTTTCTCTTTTTCGTTTACCTCTAATTTAAAGTGCAGTATATTGTCCTTTATTTTGTAATTTGAGTTGAAATATTTATCTTTCTGAAGTTCCATCATAATTTTTCTAAACTCTGGATCTCGTTGTTGTTCCAGAATAAGCCAGTCGTCTTTGATTGATAAGTTCATGACAATTTGCAGAGGATTTCGGCTTAAGAAATCAGCATGTTTTAGTTTCTCTCCTTTTCGGTACTCAATCAAAAAAAATCAAATCAAAAAATACTTTATTCAAGTAGGCTCTTACGAGCACTTTTGAATCGTCATACATGAAAATAACAAAAAAAAAATTAAATAATGAAGCTACCACCGGTTCGGACCGCAGATTCTACCGAGAAGAACCGGCAAGAAACTCGATAGTTACTCTTTTAAAATATTATAAATACAACACAGTTTATGATTAAAATTTAATTATTTTAAAATTCAGCATATACTAAGCCCACGCATTCTTATCGTCAACGTAATCTTGTATAGAGTAATATGCTTTAGCTAGTAGTGACTTTTTAACATATGATTTAAATCTATTCATTGAAAACTGCAAACATTTCTGGGGAATTTTATCATAAAAACGAATACCTTGCCCCAGAAAGGAAACATTAACTTTGTGAAGTCGAAAACAAGGTGTTGTAAGTTTATCTTTCTTTCTCGTGTTAATATTATGTTTATCTCTATTTCTTTCAAAATTTCCACGTCAAATTCAAAATTTTGTAGAAATATCCACCACCTGTGAATTCTCGGAAGTAATTCCTGTTTATAACGCGACGCTTTACGGCATTGCAATCTGATATTATAGTAAATTTTCTTCCATATAAAAAATATCGAAAGTGTTTAATTGCTCGTACCAGAGTCTCCAATTCATAGCTGTGATATTTAGCTTCAGCTGGTGTCGTTCCCATGCTAAAATAACCAATAACACGTCTTACCCCATCTCGGAGCTGTAGAAGAACTGCTCCAAGCCCCATTGCACTAGCGTCGCACAAAGGGACCCGTTCATAGAGAGTAACGCTGAAAACTCAATTTTCAAAATGTGGGTATTTCAAAAATTAACTATGTAGGTTTAGACTTAAGAATATATGACATAAGTTGAAGAAATACAAAATCAGTAAATACTACCTATACAATCGCCATCGTTTTCTCCACTCTACGTGACATTGGCGAAATAATATGTGCACAATTGGCACAACTAAAAGCCACAAAACAAAATAAAGAAAGAAAAAAGAAAATACTACCTGCTGTTTAGTATATCGTGTCAAAGTTTACTATTTTCGTGTATCATTAATTATTCGCTAACGTACGCGAGTTTGTTGTTAATATTGCGACATTTATTTCTAAAAGTAAACAACATATTTTATTGAGTCGAATCATGGGTGAAACGAGGCAAGGTATGTTTAATTTGATGTAATTTTTTATGAACACAAAAGTTTAGTATTTTAGGATTATTGGCTAATTATGTGTGATAATATATTTTTTTAGGTACTTAATAAAACAATTTCGTTTTTTTTTTGTTTTGCGCAAACTTCTATTTTTGAAATATTTTTTACTATTTCTAGGAGATATTGGTTAATAATGAACTGAAGTCATTAGCAATAGAAGTTTGCGCATTTTCGAGAAAAAAAAAATGTTTTCTTGCGCAGTAATTTTATGTAGACGTTATGATATTACTAAAAAATAAAATATCTGGTTAAATAGCAATGCATTTAAGTGTCTAATATATGATTTGAAGAATATGGGTCGGAATCATATTTGTCACACCAAATTTTCGTATTATTTTGTTATTTAGATAGCCTTATTTAATTAATTTTCAGATGAAAATTCATCATCATACTTAACTTTGAATAACGCAGAGTTATGTGAAATTATTTTCAATATTAACTTTAAATCTATGGAAAAAAAGTTCATGGACCTAGAAAACTATCTTAGAGGCCGTACTAACTGTCCGGATACAAAACAAACAGAACTACAATTAGCATTGTGAAATTTTAAGAAGTCTTTTACATTTAAGTGGGATAGAAGTGGTAGACATAAAAACAGGTTTTTTGAAGGCGAAAAGATTTGGTTGGGGTATGATTCCCAGTTCAAGCTTTATCAGAAGCCAGTAGTAGGACGGCCAATAAAATCATTTACTGAATGCAGTGACCAATCAAAACGTAAGAAAACTGCAATACTTCGTCATACCCATTCTACTGAAGAGTTAACATACGCGGCACAAATGAGCTTGCGAGCTAGTGGAAAACGCAAAGAAGCGAAGACAATTCAAGAACTTGTTAGTCCAAATACATCTTTTTAAGTAAATGTACCTGAAAGTCGCATGTTAACTAATGAACAAGCATTATCTTTAATGATGGAGGCACAGTTAAGTAGGAGACAATATAATATTATTAGAAATTACGCTAAAGATATATTTCCTTCTTATAAAAATGTTCGTACTGCTAAAAAACAATGTCTTCCTAACGGAATTAGAACCACTGAAATTGAAAGTGAGGTTCCATTGCAATCTCTGTTGGACCACTCAGCCAATCGCTTAATGCTTATGCAAAAAGAAGTCGTAACTAGTACCAGCATTAGTAAGATTTCTTTACTCTCTAAATGGGGCTTTGATGGTAGCTCTAGCCACACGCAGTACATGCAAAAATTCGCGTCAGAGACGAGTGATGATAAATACATATTTCTGTCTTCGTTAGTACCGCTGCGTTTGATAGCTGATAATAAAGATGGACAAATTATTGTTTTGTGGCAAAACCCACGGCGCTCTTCTCCACGATTTTGCCGACCTATTAAATTACAGTATGAGAAAGAGTCCGCTGAGCTTACAAAAAAGGAAAAACTCAATATTGATAATCAGATCGATAGTTTGATAGACACAAAAGTAATCATAGGTGAAAAAGAATACAGCATCACACATACAACTTTGTTTACTATGATTGATGGTAAAATATGCAATTCGTTAACCGACACTAAATCTGCTTTACGTTGCTATTTGTGTGATACTACGTCAAAGGATTTTAATAACTTAGCGGATATTTTACAGCGACCGTTAAAAGGAGAATATTTGTCATTCGGAATCTCAGTACTACATGCCTGGATAAGATTTTTTGAATGTTTGTTGCACTTGGCCTACAAATTACCAACACAATCTTGGCGTATTAATAAGGAAACCCAAAGCTAAGTGGAGGAAAATAAAAATAGGATACAAGCTGAATTTAGACAACAGATGTCATTAATTGTTGATAAGCGTAAACCAGGTTACGGTAACACCAATGACGGAAACGTGGCCCGTAAGTTTTTCCAAAATAGTCATCTATCTGCTTCAATTACTGGTATTGATCAGAGATTAATTCATAAACTCTATATTATATTACAAACAATAACAAGTGGTTTTAAAATCGACACCAACAAATTTAAATCGTTTTGTCTAAATACTGCGGAATTATATGTATCACTATATCCTTGGTACCCAATGACTACGACATTGTACAAAATACTAATACACGGTGATGTGATTATATCCAATTGTTTACTACCAATTGGCCAGTTAAGTGAAGAGGCGCAAGAATCAAGAAATAAGGATTTTAAAGTATAAAGAGAACGCTTTGCTCGAAAAAATTCAAGACAGAGTAACCTGGAAGATATCTTTCATCGCCTACTTATTTCTTCTGACCCTTTTATATCAAATCTAAGATCTTCGCAAGATATTAAAAGGAAAACATTTGAACCTGAAGTTATTGATATGCTTATAGAAGAATTTGTAGCCTTTTCTAATGAATCTGATGCTTCGGATGATAAATTGTAAATCTTTTTTTTTCATTTTATATTAATATTTTATACTCAATTAAACTTTCTACTGCAATTAAATTGCATTTTCTTTATGTTTGGACTTTTGAGTGTTACTTTCTATGAACGGGTCCCAGTGCGCGTCGGTGTGAAGTTCGATTGGGTGGCCTTCTTGTAAAATAGTAAGCAAAGATGCAGATGTTAAATAGTTTATAATATCTGATCTTACGGCCTCATGTTCAGCTGTCCATTCCCATTTTGTATTCGCTTTAGTAAGATTGTATAAAGGGATCATTTTTGTCGAGAAATTAGGTATAAAACGTCGAAAAAAACCAGCTAAACCATTAAATTGTCTGAGTTGTTTCACGTTTCTCGGAGGTAATGATCGGGCAAGAGCTTCAACTTTGGTTGGACTAGGTCTTACTGTACCATTACAAACAATAAATCCAAGATATTCTGTTGAAGTCTTCAAAAAAGAACATTTTTTTATATTTATTGAAAACCCAGCTTTTGTAAGAGCTTCCAGCACCTGTCTAAGTCTTCGAAATCCTTCAGCAATCGTTTGACTTGGTATCAATACATCATCCATGTAAACAAGACCGAGTGATATTGGAATTTGGTGGAATCCTGCAGCCATATCAAGGCAAGTAAAATATTTAGAATTAGATAATTTGTCTAGTAGTTCTGAAATCAACGGTAACGGGTAATGATCTCTGACTGTGTTGGAATTTAATGCCCTGTAGTCGACACATAGTCTATCTTCGCCATTTTTCTTTTTTACCATTATAATTGGACTGGCAAATGGTGAGTTGCTCTCACATACTAAATTTTTGTCAATAAGCTCTTTAATGATATTCTGAACTTTCTCTCGTTCCACTGGTGCTAGTCTGTAAGGTCGACGATTAACTGTTTTGTCCGGATTTTTTAATCGGATTTTGAGCTGACCTGTTGTTTTTCGTAATAAGATTCAATTTCCAAAATAGGTTTCCATTTAAATGAAAAGACGTATGCCTTCGATGAACGTTTATTAAGGAGTAAACAAGCAATATAATGCATTAAACTAATATACGATTTTAAATCTAACATGCCGCCCACCAAAAAAAAGTATTTTTTTTTTACCAAGAGCTCACAATAATGATATAAAAATGTATTTGAATGATTTTTTAAGGCATATTTATATTAACATAACAAACAATATGCTATCGAATAGTGTATGTTTTAACAAAAGATGTATTGAATTCACAAGCATAATAAAATTAGAAAATAATTTGCAGTTACTTTAACCAGTAAAGTAAAAGAAATAGTTATACCATATGATTATTATAATAATTCATAGGAAAAAATGTACTTATAATTCTTAAAGACATTGACAATATAATATACCGCATTAACATTCACAATCGATGGGAAGTTCACATAATTTTGTAATAGTTCTTCTAAATATCTTACCATTACATCTTAAACTATACACCCTACAAATGTTGTCTGGACCTAGGTGTTTATATATAACTCTAGCCAATGCCCATTTATCAGGTGGTAAGTTATCTTCCTTTACTAACACAATATCGCCTACTTCGAATTCCCTTTTAAAACTTAACCACCTTGGTCGTTGTTGTAGTCGAGACAAGTATTCCCCATGCCAACGCTTCCAAAAATCTTGTAGAAGCCTTTGTGTATATTGCCATCTAGAAAGACGGTTAACCTTTATATCAAGTAAGTTTGGTTCCGGAATTGTAACAGGAGCTTCACCAATGAGGAAATGACCAGGGGTCAGAACGTTTATATTTTCTACGGCTTTGTTATCTATAGGACACAAAGGTCGTGAATTAAGGCAAGCTTCTATTTGACATAAAGTTGTAGACATTTCTTCAAAGGTCAAGTTCGTGTTAAGTATTCTTTTAAGATGGTAGTTCATAGACTTTACTCCAGCCTCCCACAAGCCTCCGAAATTTGGACTGTATGGAGGATTGAAGTGCCATTGGATGCCTTCATCGACTAAAATATTATACAAGGGACCAGGGATCTCAAGTTTTGCTTCACACCATAAGTCGTATAATTCCTTATTTGCTCCTTTGAAGTTCGTACCTTGATCGCTCCAAAGGTGACTACATTTACCCCTTCGTGAAATAAAACGTCTCAAGGCACCTAAAAAAGAATTAGTGCTGAGATCTCCAGCCAGTTCCAAAAAAGCCTTTGTTGCCATGCAAATAAATAAACAGATGTATCCCTTTTCCACTTTCGCTCCTCTACCTTTAGAACTCAAAATGAAGAAAGGGCCTGTGAAATCTACACCAGAATTCAAGAATGGACGAGCTGGTGTTACTCGTTCTGCAGGTAAATCACCCATTATTTGTATTCGACTTCTCGCTCTATGCCTTGCACAAATTAAACATTTATGTAAATATCCAGTAACTAAATTTTTTACTCTAATAATTCAGAAACGAGATTTTAATTCAAATTCAAATTCAAATACTTTATTTGCAAGATCATGGTTACAGAGATGTTAAAATTACTTTATAAGTGCATTCATAATCTGCCTTTTCATGGCATGCAAATGTCCATTTAATTTATATTTTGACAATAATCTTAAAATAATTATAGCGCACAATCTTATTACAAATTATAAATTATTACATTCTATAATTTTAATTACGTTCTGTTAATTTTACATTGTCAATATTTTATTAAATTTTAAATTGTCATAATACATTGAGAACATATTGTGAATAATAATAAAATGCATAAGTAGCGCGGATGCACGCCATACTATAAGGAAAAAAAATAATAAAATTTTTAAACAATTACATTGTCAATCATATTGTATCATTATCAATTAAGTAAATTAATTATTATTTTTAATTAATTACTTATTCAATTATTATAAATTACAAGTATAATAGTCATTTATGTTGTAAAAGTTATATTTAAGTAATAAGGTAAACAACCTACTTTTAAATACATTGAAATTTTTCAAATTTTTTAATTCTTCTGGCAACTTATTATATATCTTAATTAATGTTGCATGACAGCTTTTTTTAAACATGTGTTCGTGGTTTATGGGACAGTACTAATCTATTCGGGTTCCTTTTACATCTAGGATATACTTCATTCGCTTTTTTAAATATTTGTGTGTGTTTAAAAACAACGCAACATGCTTCCAATATGTAAAGGCAGGAAAGTGTTAAAAGAGATAATTCTTTGAAAAGAGGTCTACAAGTTTGATATGGGCGAGCTCCACGTATCGCTCTTATATTCTTCTTTTGCGCTATGAACGCTCTGTTAAAGCTCGTGGAATTACCCCATAGCAGAAGACCATATCTTAATATCGAAGAGACATAACTATGATACGCTATGCGAGCGGTTTGTTCGGAAGTTTTCTGTCTAAGTATTCTTAGAGCATACGCGAAGCTGTTTGTTTTGTTGCTTATTCGATTAATGTGTGATTTCCAGTCCAGATGTCTGTCGATAGTAACGCCAAGGAAAGAATGTTCGTCTACTTCTTCAATTTTTTGATTATTGTAACATATGTTTAAATTTAGTCTGTTTTTATTTTTGTTTGTCTGGAAAGCCATGAACTTTGTTTTATCGACATTTATTCGTAAATTGTTTTTGTTTAAATAATCAATTATTAATTTCAAACCTAGATTTATTTCAGATTCAAATTCGATAAGATCTTTATTTTTATTGGACGTAAAAATTATAGAGATATCGTCTGCGAAAAGAAAACATTTTTGTGGGACAACGTTTGGTAAATCATTTATATACAGGATAAATAAAAGTGAGCCTAGAATACTTCCTTGCGGAACACCATAACGATTGAAATCATAGCTGGATTCATACGTAGTCAATTCATTATTTTCGTTTAGGTTCGCTATTTGAACGCATAGCATTCTATTTTGTAGATAAGAATTAATCCAATCTAGTGCTACTCCTCTTATGCCGATCTTTTCCAGTTTTTTTAGCAAGATACTATGATCCACAAAGTCAAAAGCTTTCGACATATCAAAGAAAAGGGCGATAGTGTGTTTATTTTCGTCTATACTAGTAATTATGGATTCTGTTAATTTAAATGTTGCTAAAATAGTGGACTTATTTTTTTGAAAGCCATATTGTTCGTCTCTGATGATATTAAATTTGTTACAATAGTTAACTAGCCTTTTGTACACATACATATTTCAAATAGTTTAGAGAATATTGATATTAATGTGACCGGTCTATAATTATTTACTTCTTTTCTATCACCTTTTTTATAAAGTGGTTTTACGATAGATTTCTTTAACAATGCTGGAAATATGCCTTTTTCAAAAGATAAGTTAACTAGATGTGTTAGAATATTTGATAATTCATCTGCGCATGTCTTTAATATTTTTGTTGATACTCCGTCAAACCCTTCAGAATTTGTATCATTTAGCGAAAACAATGTTCTTTTTATTTCTTCGTGTGATACAGGTGATAAGAAAAATGAGAAGCTGAAATGGTTCCTCATAGTTGTTTTATCACTAGTCAAGACTTTAGTATGTGTTTGGTCATCGTGAAGTTGATTAGAATTATTGTAAAAGTTAAGATTAGTTCCTTTTTCGTAACAGTCAATATTATTTTTCATTAAATTACTATTCCTAGAAGTTAAATTATTATTATTTGTATCGTTGTTAGTCAAGGATATAAAATATTTATTGAATGTCAAGGCGATTAAGTTAGGGTTTGATATATTTTCATTATTAAATAAAATGTCACTTATATAAACTTCATTATTCGAATAATTCATAGTCTCTGCTTTTATGATTTGCCACGTCGCTTTACAGATATTTTACTACTTTTAATTTTTTTAGTATTCGCGACTCTTTTTGCTTGATATATGCATTGCTTTAAGATATTTGAGTAAGATTTGTATTGAGTTTTATTTATAGTGGAGTTTTCTTAATAGTATTTAAAGCGCAATATTCGTTTAGTAGAGCAGATTTTTCTTATCCCCTTTGAAATCCACTTTAGAGACTTATTAGTATTCTTAATATTTCTATATCTTATAATCTTAGGAAAATTTAAATTGTATAGTAAAATAAACCACTCGTGAAATATTTTAAATCCACAGTTGGGATCACATTGTTCCATTGCATCATTAAATGTGATACTTTTAAGGTAATTTTTAAACTTTAACATATTTTCGTAGCTGTAGTCCTTAATGAAGTATTTTATGGCTTTATTGCTACTTTTATTACGGGGGCTTATTGGTATGATGAGCATTTGCGCTGTTTCGTGATCGGAAAGGCCTAATGGTACTATTTTTCCAATTGCTGTATGAATATTGCTAAAAATTTGATCAATACATGAGAGTTTTCTGGTTGGTTGATTAATATGCATTTTAATATTGTAATTTCTTATTAGGTCACACAAAAATTCACTATTTTTTGTTTGTTGCAATATATTTATATTAATATCACCAGCAATAACAATCTTGCGTCTGGGATTTTTTAAAAGAACGTAAAGCAATTCTTGCAGCTGGATAAAGAATGTATTAATATCTGCCTGAGGAGTTCTGTAAATACAAATAATGTATAACATTTCTTGGCTAATTTCGATACCGCAACACTCAAATTCTTTTTCTTTGCTAATGGTTTTTAAGATATGTAAATCATGAAAACATTTTATGGAATTATTTTTTTATAAGAATACAGACACCTCCTCTCTGCTCGTTTCTCGAGTAGTACGAGGCAAGTGTATATCCCGCTATATTTATAAATTTTTCGTTACCTGTTTTAACAAATGTTTCTGAAAGACAAATAATGTCAGGATCGTCCTGAGTATTATTAAGTTCGCTTAAAGCTATCTCTAAATATTCCTTTTTTGAACAAATGCTAGCGATGTTTTGATGAAGTATTTTAATATTAAAGTGTTTGTTTTTAGTCACGAAAGGGCTGATTTTCATGTAATGGTAGCATGTTGCTATGAGCTGTTATTTTTTTGTTACATTGTCCGAAATAGAAAGGTATTGTCCCTTTTTTCGTACATGAAGTATGTGTAGTTTTTTTACAATTCTTATTTTTTACATTCATTTTATTAAAGTAATAAGGTATAGTACCTTTCAAATATTTACTGTCATGAGTTGATTTAAACAATTTTCTTTGTACAACACTAATATTCGGTGT
The DNA here is from genome assembly GCA_037950945.1 of Hypolimnas misippus. NCBI lineage: Eukaryota > Metazoa > Arthropoda > Insecta > Lepidoptera > Nymphalidae > Hypolimnas > Hypolimnas misippus. The sequence goes on from JBBEEQ010000007.1 coordinate 4,419,535, forward strand.
GTGCGGAATGTATTTTTTGATAACTCTATATACTATGTTACTGATATTATTATATCGGTTTATACCTTGTATTTCTATAAAGTGACATTTTTTAAAAATTTTGTGATATTAGTTTGAATTGATAATTTAATAAATCTATATTAAAATGAGGGTTGTACGTTGCCTGCAGAATAAAGATGTCATTTTTAGGGAAGTGTTTTATAATACTATGTAGTTCCATTATTACTTTATATGGGTTTATATCATTTTCCCTGATATTTATTAAAATCTTGTCGTCGTTATTTATACTTTTTTCGTTACATCCTTTTAAGATTTCCTCTGTATTAGCGAATGGTTTTGTCATTCCGATTACGTTGTAATTTGTGTATGATTTTCTTAAAAAAAGTTGTAGTTCAGCTGCCACTCCTTTGCATAATTGTCCGCCAAATATACGTATAAAATGTCGGTCCTTATTTATTGAGCTTTTTTCATTGTTTGTTGGTGTGGTTTTCAGCTTCTTATTCTTATGTTCGGTTGCGGTATCTTCGATTGGTATAATCCCTGTTTGAGTTGATACGTCACAAGTATTTTGAACCGATGACGTAAGAGTGTTTTTATTAGGCAGAGTAATGTTGTCATGTTCATCAATTGAAAAGTCAATTTTTTGTTTTATGGTTGATTTTTTTCTTGAACTATGTGGTGTTTGCTTTCTTCCCGATCCGCAAATAATAGTCAGTTCTTTTACTTTTAATTCCAAGTTATGTATTTTACGCTGAAGTTCCGATTTTTCTATGCTTAGATTATCAATATCATTATGAGCGCTTTGAAGTTGTTGTTGAAGATTTTGGACCATATTTTTTAAATCCAAGACCTCTTCCGTGTATATAGTTGAGCAATCTGGCAGACTTTGTGTAAGGTTTTCCGTAGATGACAATGAGTCGTCACAAGATATAGGACTACAAAAAGTATGCTTTGGTGATCTTTTTGTTCGAAATGTAATGTTGTGTTCATCCATAGTTGAAGAAATATGAAGATTGTAAGAGAATTAAAAGAAAGGGAAAAAAAATGTAAAAGAAAATTATAAAATACAATTTATTCCAGTCACTCTTCTGGTGAGATTTGAACCATGATTCTTTGCAGCTCTCGAACGCTTTAGTTCAGTTTACTCCACTGGACTGCGGGCTTGTTTCGTTTAGCTGTTGAATTGTACCAACGGGTTGTTACGTTTGGTTGATGCTGATAGAGTTCAATGAACTAATGGTGATTCATATTATATCCGTGCACTTGTTTCTTTGTTTCGAGTATTCACAGTTCAAAGTAATAACGACTTCTGCACGTATAAGAAACACAATTAATGTTGTTAATCACTTAAAAAACTAGTTGTAAATTATATACAAAAGAATCTTCACTATTATAGTTTATAGTAATATAAGTTAGAAGTAGAAAAAACACGGTAATATTACTTTTTTTTTTCAATAAAAACAACGTCAGGGGATCACATGCAACCTCTCGCTTCCGCAGTTGCGAGCGCACTATCAATTTATGTAATTCATCATTAATTGTATCCCTCCATGTAGAGTTTTCTTATGAGCCTCTGCTATAATAAGAAGAACTAGACCATTTTTATGACTTAATATCATTGGATGTTTGGTGTTTTCAGATAGATTAGCTTGTCGCAGTCTCCCGCCCACTCTAAGGATGTCATTGTCATCAAGGTAAGGATTTAAACTCTTTATATTACTTCTTCCATCTACAATTTTTCTTTCCTTTAAATTATTTATTTCAGTTATGAATTCTCTTTGAACAATTTTTACACATATTTCTAACGCCTTATGTAATTCCTCTGTCGTAATTTTTGAATTAATTTGTACATATTTGTTTCTCTTAAAATTTAAAAATCTTTTACAATAAACAACTGTTCTTAATAGTTCTGATAATGTTTCATAATCTTCAAATTTTAAAACCGAATTATCCCTTTCTATTATTTTTGTATTAATTAATATGTGTTTTTTTACTTCTAGGTTTGTTAATGTACCGTTCGGTTTTCTGAAATTAATTTCCCTTTTTTGTAGCCACGTTGGACCATTCCACCACAGTTTATGCTCCTTTAATTCAGCTAAAATTAAACCCATTTTTGCGAGCTTGACCGCACCACAAAGCTCCAGTCGTGGCAGCGAGACTTGTTTGACTGGGGCAACACGAGTTTTCGCGGCAAGTAATCTAACCTTATATTGTCCATTTTCAGTAGGAGCTCTCAAATAAGCAACTGCGGCATACGCCTTTGTAGACGAATCACAGTAACCATGTATTGATACATCCTTTACATTATCATTAGTAGTACATAACCATCTTTTTATTTTTATATCTTTTAATTGTGTGAATCCTTCTCTTAAATCTAACCATTCTTTTTTTTATTTCAGGTCCAACATCATCGTCCCAATCAACACCCTTGAGCCACAGTTTTTGTATAACTATTTTTGCAGATATAGCTAGCCAGCCGAGCGGATCAAATATAGTTCTTTTAGAGATGACCTTTGGTATAGCAGGTAGATTTAATTTATATTGGAATGTATCTTCACTTGTATCCCAATACAAGCCTTAATAATAAAAGCCCTAATGTTCTTATTGTTTTATTATCTATATCTATTTTTACTAATTTATTTTTATCTTTATTTGAGAATTTTTTCGTGAAAGCTATATCGTTTGATGACCATTTCTGTAACGTAAATCCCCCCTTCCTCAAGATATGACAAATATTCTCAGCTATACGTATTGCTTCTTCAATATTATCTTGACCTGACATCAGATCGTCCATGAAAAAATCTTGCTTGATTGTTTCAGCTGCAATAGGACAGTTTAAACCTTCGTCTTCTGCTAACTGATGCAGCGTTTTTGCTGCTAGATACGGAGTTGATGCTGTGCCAAACGTAACTCTTAATAAACGATAATCCTTGATTTTATCGGTATCACTCTTTCGCCAAACGAGTCTTTGATAATCTGTATCTTCCTTACTGACCAAAATTTGGCGATACATTTTTTCTATGTCAGCCACAAATCCAATTCGCTTTAGTCTCCATCTCAAAACCAGCGATCTCATATCATCCTGAAGCTGTGGTCCGACTAATAATTCATTATTTAAAGAAATATTATTATTTCCTGGCATCGAAAACTACTCTAACTCTTGTCGTTTCGCTTGTCTCCTTTATCACGGCATGGTGCGGTAAATATACTGCGGACTTGTAAATTTCAGTTATCGGCACTTCTTCCATATGATTAAGTTCTAAATATTCTTCAATCACCTTTGAATACTCTTTCTTTAATTTAATGTCTTTTTTTAATCGTCTTTCTAGTTGTATTAACCTCTTCGTTGCGATTTCTCTTGTATTTCCTTTCAATGATTCTGGGTTCTCAGTATTGAATGGTAGCTTTACGATATATCTGCCGTTTATGTTTCTCCTTACCTTCGTTTTATATATCTTCTCGCATTTTTCTTCGTCACTAGTTAGTTTTTTTTTTTTAACATCTGATTCTAATTCCCACAAAGTTTGCAACATATCCTCAATATTAAAACTATGGTGCATGACTATTATATTCTGTAAAGTTCCCCTTTCATTCTCTATAGTACCGAAAATAATCCATCCTAAGTTTGTATTTTGGCCGCAAGGAGAACCTCTGATTATATCATTTTTCAAAATATTTGCGTACACTTCGACGCCAAGCAACATGTCTACTCGACGTGGTTGATAGAAGTTCGGATCAGCGAGTTCAAGGCCCTTGAAATGTGGCCAGTTGGATAAAGAATTAATCGTCTGAGATGGTAGTTGAGTAGTCAGTCTTGTATTAATGATGTACACGTCGGCTAGAAGCTTATAATTTTTATCATAGTTTGAAAGAATCGCTAATTTAACCTTGTAATACTGAGGTATTCGTTGACCCAACCCCGGTGACTGTTCCCTTTATAGGTATTCGTTTAAGCTTTAATAATTGTGATGCTCGTTCACTAATAAAATTAGCTTGTGAACCTTGATCGATTAAGGCACGCAATATTGTAGTATATCCAGTTTCATCTCTTACAGGTACCAGTGAGGTCGCGAGTAATGCTGTACTCGCTGTTACTGAATGCGAGGCCATTGTAACATCTGTATAAGGATCTGTTTCGTGTTGTTCATATTCGTGGTCAACTTGCCTGTGATGTTCATTTTCAATCCGATTGTGATGTTCATTTTCCACCTGATTATGATGTGCTTGAAATACGTCTGACTGTTTTATATTCTTTTGTTCATGTAACAAAGTGTGATGGCGCCGATTACACAATCTACAGGTCGTGCGAAGGCGACACTTAAAGACGGTATGCCCCGAATTTAAACAATTATAACATAAGCTTTTATTTCTTGCCAAGTCATTACTTACTTCTGGTTGCATGTTCATAAATTCTTCACAATGGTACAATGCGTGTTCTTGTTTACACAAAATACAACACTTAGCCGATGTTGGTGATACGGGTGTAACGTGATAATTCCTCTCTCGAACAATTCTAACATCTCTTGCAGTAGATGTTGTAGGTGTGATCAACTCCAACGTTCGGAACTTCGATTCAAGAAACCTCTTTAAATCCTCCCAGGAAGGTAAAATATTTGAATCTTGATTATAAGTATATTCTTCCCAGCATCTATGTGTTTCAGGGTCTAACCTTTGCACAATTAAAAAAATTATTAAAGGATCCCACTTATCAATCGATATTTGTAGATTGTGAATATTATTCAAACACTCAGTTGTAACATCTAATAAACTCTTAATATGGTTCGCTGTTTGTATATTACATTTTCGTTGGTTAAACATTTTTTTTCAATAGTGAATTAATTATATATTTTTTATTTCCATAACGATTTTTCAATATATTCCAAGCCTGATCATAATTATTTTCCGTTACATTTACATATTTCAATAATCCTTCTGCTTCACCGGATAAACTAGCCTTCAAATAATGTAACTTCTGAACCTTGCTCAATGATAAATTTTTCTCAACCAAAGAAGAATACAAATCTTGGAAAGTGGGCCAATCTTCATATGCACCCGTGAACATAGGTAACTGAATAGTAGGTAATTTCACCTGAGGTTGTAAAGACTCACTAACTTCACTCGAATAACCAACTTGTTGTTTAAAGTTAAACATATCTCGCAGATCACCTTGCAAATAAACATATAAATCTTCAATTATATAAAAATCCTCGTTTACAAAATAAGAAATTTCCATTCGTTTATCTTTAGGGGTGCATTTAATCAATTCTTGATGTGTTTCTTTAAATGACCTCCAATATTCCTCTATACACTTTATTCTTCCTTCAATATAACCCTTAGTGAGACGTGATTTCGGAACTTTCTTGAGATTATTCTGTGTCTTCCGTAATGCACACGCATTTTCTTCTAAAATATCAAGTAATTGTTGAGTTGTAATACTCATCTTTAATAAAACTCCTTTAATTCTTCACCAATAAAGTTTAAAATCGCATTAAGTTGTTTACAAGTAACGAACCTTTTTTCTAAGAAATCGCCGAGACAAAGCGCTGTGAAGAGACAGTGATTCTTATCTTGATTGTAGCAATCCGGCTCGATAATCGACCATATGTTCTTCGTAATAAGATTCAATTTCCAAAATAGGTTTCCATTTAAATGAAAAGACGTGTGCCTTCGATGAACGTTTATTAAGGAGTAAACAAACAATATAATGCATTAAACTAATATACGATTTTAAATCTAACACCTGTTATAATTCTAGATCCTGATATGCCTTCAGTAAATGCATTATTGTATTCACTCAATATTTCAAGGAGTGCATCTATGTCCTTTTTGTCAGATAAATCAGTATCGATTGATGTAGATGATATCTGCAAAACCTTTTCTTTTTCTACTTGATTATTATTCCTAATAACTGAAATTCCTTTATTTGTTAAGGTGACTTCTATACCTGGAATACTCAATAAATCTCTTCCAATAAGAATATCCACAGGTAGTTCATGATCTAAAACTAAATGAAGATCAAGTTTTATATAGATTTCACCTACCTTTAAAACGGGAGAAATTTGGCTTAGTGATATGACTGGAATCGGTCCCATGCCTTTTAAATGACTAACTTTGGTTGTACGGGTTATCGAACTAAGATTAAAAACATCTGTCTTGGACCGAAACAGAAATAGTATTTGACTCTTGTTTACCTTTTTGACATAAGTTGATCTTTGCTGCACCATTAAGTAGCTTAAAACACGTTTCATAAATGTGGCCCTGAATCTGGCAATAGGTGCACTCTTTGATCTTTTTGTCAGTCTCTTTGCTTTTCACTATCTGACTGTTTTCAATTCGACCTTGGGCAAAAGAATTTTGACTACACCAACGTGCTCTGTGTCCTTGTCCAACCGCGACCTCAGATTTCGCCCTAACATCAACATAGCGGGTGTGACCCCGGTAGTGCAATGAATACTATTTCTATAGTCAAATAAAAAACTTAACAATTTTATATATATCAATTTTTGACATTTAGTTTCATTTAAAATGCATTTAATCATTTTTTTACAAGTTTTGACCGAGTTCTCAGCCTGTCCATTACTGGCCCGGTGGTAAATTGGAGAAGTTAAGTATTTGATTCCATTCGTTTTACAAAATGTATGAAATTCTTCGGAACATATTTATATAGTATTGTGAATTGACATATTATATTTCCCTACCAAAATACGATCTGTCTGTCACATCAAAACCACTGAACCCTGAGGAAGGGCATACGCTACTTTTTACGAAAAATGACGAAAACGCGGACGAAGTCGCAGGCAAAAGCTAGTATTAAATAAAACACCGGAATTTAGATAATTAGTACATCGTGTTGTAGTTCCTGCGAAAGACAATTGAATAATGTGAAAAAAGTGCGCATGTGACACGTTTTGTCATTATAAACCAGTGATACTTTTTGTTGAATACGTTTAACGTGTGCAGTTCACAATATTTGTGTTGTGTGCGTTGTAAGAACGCCTATCACACAAATTGCTTGCAAGCTACTGGTTATTCACAGATATCAGACACGGCTATCTCTGAATGGAATTGCCCAACATGTACGCCTAAGCGATCAAAAGGCAATAACGAGAATACACCAGTTCACTCGAAAACGATCAATACAGGAGTACACGATAATGCGACTACAATAATAAATTAATGTATGACAATGAAGTCGAACGGCTCCAAAATGAAATATCTGGCCTACAAAGATCTCTTGTATTTGTTAATCAAAAATATGATTTAGCACAAAAGCAAACACAGGAGCACATACTTGTAGCCAATAATTTGGTTGAATTATGCAACTCTAATATGGACAGATTTGAGTCATTATCTACTAAACATATGTGTGACTGCATACAATCACAACAAAATGAGTTAGATATTGTTCAATCACCATCACATTTAGGTTCTAGATTGAAATACACGACTGACTTGAAATTGAATCAATACAGTCTTCGGTGAGGTCAAACACTCAAACCATTACAGATAAATATAACAATTCATCCAACAACATATCAAAAAAAAAATCAATCAGCCTTCGCCAAACTTGAGGGGAGACCAGCAACACGACATGGGCCTGATGGGGATTTCGCGCCCTCCTGCGGTAAACCTCCTTGACCCTAAAGTGCTTCGGATCCAGGTCCCGCCACAACTTCTAGTTCTGCACCTTGAGTGACTCAATGATGTCAGACTCAGAGTTGTAACCGAACATGTTCTTCACTACCACTCGTGGGTCTCGGTTTGCGGATGATAAGATTAGAGCGACATGGGAAGTATCAATAGTGTATCAGGACAACGGAAGAATCATAATGAACAGATTAAATTACAGATAGATAAGGTAAACATTATTTCGGAAGCAGAAGTGGCACATGTCTTTGAAAATTGTTTTGCTAAAATACCTCACGAGATGACGTCTCATTTAAATTCCTCCACACTAGATGCTGTTAGATTATTACATAACAATGTTACCTCATGTAATGTCCCATTTTCGTTTGAATACGTCCAGTGATATTATTAAAACGTTTAAATCATTAAATATTAAAAAATCCAATGATTTGTGGGGAATATCGGTAAAATTAATTACTACAATTATTAATGATATTGCTCCTCATTTAGCTTTAGTCTTCAATACATGTATATCGGCGCTAGAATTAAAATGTTTGTGATAACGCCTTCTAGTGATCAAGCTGCGAAATTAACTAACATTGCCGTACCACCACTCCGCTAGAACATTCGTATAAAACATCTGCGAACGACGTTCGGGACACATTCACATTTCGCCTCTCGAAGTGACTTCAAGTAAAAGTAAACTATTTATTGTGATTGGTACTTGCTAATAGTGTTTGTGTGAAGATTTATTCTTTATTTTGTTTTATTGTGTCCTATTCAATTAGTGTTTAGTTTGAAGTGAAGATAAATTAGTTATTTTGTGTTTTTTTTTTAGTTTTATAGAATCAGTGTTTTACTCTAGAAAATAAATTAGTGTTTAATGCTATTTATAGGTTATGTTTAATTTGTGTTTCAGTTAATAAATAAGTATAATTAATAATGAAGGTGGTTTTATCAGCATGAAAACCCTTCTCTAACATCAGAAGAGAGGACGAATCAACGCCAACTACGATCGGCCCCACCCGAAAATGCAACAATGGCACTTCTGGCAAACACGTTTAAAGATACAATATGCGAAATGATGCTACAAATGTCGCAAGAAAATCGTGCTGCGCTCTCGGAAATGATGACTAGATTGCAGACTGATCAAAGACGTATTCGAATTTCAGATGTTTATTTTCCAAGTTATGATCCCGATAAAGGTATGGATGTGAAAGAATAGGTTGATCTAATATCACGAACACAAGAAGAATACAACCTAAAAGACCACGAAGTAAGACTCAAGGCGGCTGGTGTACTTAAGGGCAGAGCACAATCCCGGGCTGATGAATGTTTGCTCAGAACCACAACATGGGCAGAAATGAGGGAAGATATGCTACAAACATTTGAAGCCGAATCTAGATATTTTTCTGATATCTTAAAATTTAGACGATACTCTATAGAAGATGCGAACAGTATTCCAGAGTATATTTCTAATGTTTGGAAAATGTTTAAAAGGATTATTAAGCCAAATCCAACAGAAGGATGCTGTTGAATTTGTTATTGGCAGCATAACAGACGATACACTTCGCACGGAACTTTTAAATAGTAAATCTAACTCAGTACCAGAGCTAATTGCTATTGTTAAAACTATGCGTAAAAGGAAGATTCATGCAGTGAGAGAACAAGTACCAAATAAGAGAACAAAATTAGATAGTAACAAGTCTGAACAAAGCATTACTGATATATATGTCAATGTTAATCATTGTTACTCAGTAATAAACCAGGTATCGAGCAAGACGGTCGTTTCATTAACCTACCGACACTTCATCTGACGACGAGCGATAATCTACCCACAACAATCTTTTGTTGAAGAAAAAAGTGAACCATGACAAATTTTATCGGAAATTTAGGGGTTTTTGATCATAAAAGCTAAGAATGGGACGTTTTTTATGGCCGATTAACGCAGTTTATTAAGTTAAATAAGGTTGCGAACGAAAATCAAAGTGCAGTTTTACTAACTCATTTGTCGGATGAATCGTACCTTCTGATTCGGAATCTTGTACATCCGAATAAGCTCGAAGAAAGCACATATAGTAGCCTAGTAGATGTGTTTAACCAACATTTTACGCCTAAGAGGTCGACCTTTGCCGATCGAGCGAAGTTCTATGAGGCAATTAAATCTGACGATGAAAGTATCGAAGAGTGGGCAGCGCGGCTAAGAGGATTAGCTGTATACTGCGATTTTGGCACAGAGCTGGACACGATTTTACGTGACCGCTTCGTGCTAGGCTTCAGAACGGGACCGGAACGTGATCGACTCTTTGAATGTGACTCAAAAAGGCTGACATTTGGCCAAGCACTGGAAGTGGCGCAGCGCACCGCTTGTGCGCGACAGGCGCGAATCACCGTCATCAAGGAGGAGCCAGTTTTCCATGTCAGCAAGCGGCACCACGATGACTCCGCCCGCGGAGCATATGTCGAGTCAGAGCGTTGTAAAGTGTGTGGCTTAAAAATCCACATTGCGGCTAAGTGTAGATTTAAAAATTACAAGTGTTTAAATTGTGGGCAGAAAGGCCATTTAAAAAAGTTGTGTCGTATTAAAAAATCAAATCTGCGTAATATTACCACGGAACCAGAAACTTCACAAAACGGTGATTGCAGCGAGTGTGAACTGTTTAACATGAGGTATGTAAACCATAGCCCTATTAAATTGACTGTGAGTGTAAATAATATTCAACTGCGTATGGAGTTGGATTCTGGATCAGGCACCACGGTTATATCGGAAGAACTGTATTTACGACATTTTTCTAATTCTAGGTTATATAATTGTTACATAAAAATGTGTTTATATAATGGTCATACCGTTGGGATATTTTATTGCTGAAGTTTCGTATTTAAATATAACAAAGAAGATAAAATTTTATGTAATTGCTAACGGTGGACCCCCCCTATTAGGCCGTGATTTTATGACAACCTTTAAAATGTTTTGTTGTTTTTTGCTGTTTCTAATAATAATCTAATTCTTAAGGATGAGTGCATTAAAGAAGTGCAGCGTCTATTGAACCAATACCCAGATATATGGAAAGACGAATTAGGTTGTTTTAATAAATTTGAAGTTGAGTTACAATTAAAAGATAATGCAACACCGAAATTCTTTAAGCCGCGATCCGTTCCTTTTGCGCTCAAAGATAAAGTCAGTGCAGAACTAGATAGACTAGTCAATTTAGGAATTCTAAGGCCAGTGAATTATTCTGAGTACGCCACTCCTATAGTTCCAGTTTTAAAAGAAAACGGGAAATTAAAAATTGCAGGTGATTTTTCATGTACACTCAATAAAGATTTGAAAGTGGAAAAGTATCCCCTACCACGAAAAGAGGAGGTATTTTCTAAGTTAGGAGGGGGGGAACACTTTACAAAGATAGATTTAAGCAATGCATACAATCAATTTAAATTAACAGAAGCATCTCAAAATCTAACAACAATTAATACTCACAAAGGCTTATTTTCTTACACTCGGTTAGTGTACGGGTTATCAAACGCACCAGCAATTTTTCAAAAGGCCATGGAAGCACTACTTTCAGGCATAGAGGGAGTTAGTATATGGCTCGACGATGTATGTATAACCGGCCCGACAAAAGAAATACATCTGTCACGATTACAAGAAGTGTTAAGTAGAATTCAAGACGCTGGCTTACGCCTACAAAAAGAAAAATGTTTATTTTTTAAGGACAGTGTCACATACTTAGGATACGTAATAGATAAAAATGGGTTGAGAACATGTCCTTCTAAAATTGACGCAATACTTAAAGCGCCGGCGCCTACCAATATCTTAGGTGTAAAACGATTTCTAGGCGTAGTAAACTATTACAGGAATTTTATTCCTAATGCATCGGCATTACTTAGTCCATTACACGAACTATTACGTGCGGGCGCGGAGTGGCATTGGGGTGAGCGTCAGCAAACAGCATTTGATAACGTTAAGCGAGAGCTGGCCAGCGAGCGAATGCTAGCTCATTTTAACTCGGACGCGCCACTCATTCTAACCGTAGACGCAGGTCCGTGCGGACTCGGCGCTGTTCTATCACATGCTGATGTAGACGGCTGCGAGCGCCCTATTGCTTTTGCGTCTCGCTCCTTAACGGCGAGTGAAAAAAATTATAGCCAAATTCAAAAGGAGGCAACGGCTATAATTTTCGGAGTAAAGCATTTTCACCAATATTTGTATGGAAGGCAAGACCCTTTTATATTAAAAACTGATCATAGGCCCTTGCTTTCAATTTTCGGCAAAAAGAATAGGGTATGTGTGACAGCTGCTTTACGATTACAAAGATATGCCATAATTCTGTCTGCATACAATTATACGGTACAGTATATAAACGGCAAAAATAATAAAATTGCAGACTACTTTTCTCGGTCACCCATAACAGTACCAAAGAACGAAAATGAGCGAGAGGAAGATTTTTGTCGATATTT